>OY735223.1:14942704-14997704 GCA_963457665.1 Thysanoteuthis rhombus
TATAATCCAATATTTGGATAGATATGATAATACATGATGTATGTGCGTGTGTTTGTGCGTATGTATGTATGTATGTATGTATGTGTGTTTGAGAGTGCGTTGTATAATTGGAGATTGATTATAATTGATTTGGTGAACACAACACTGGTTTTTCACCCAATTGTCTGGACAATACAAATGGAAAATTTTCTTCCATGCCGTTCATATATATATATATATATATATATATATATATATATATATATATATATATATATATATATATATATATATATATATATATATATTGCATTATATTATATTGAAACTTATTTCAGATGACCTCCTGTCATCACACGATTTTTGTATCACTCACCAGGGATTTCGTGAATAGAATAAACAACGGAAGGGAGAAGGGTTGCTGCAGGGATTTCTCTTTAATTGCTTTCTCCATTTATGTTGTCTACATCAACCGTTTAATAATGGGAAATCATAAATAAGTTTATATACTATATAACTCAATCCAAAATCATTGTGTTGGATCGCAGATACCAATTCATATACATATGTGTATATATATATATATATATATATATATATATATATATATATATATATATGTGTGTGTGTGTGTGTGTATATATGTGTGTGTGTGCGCGCACGTGCATGCATGTGTGTGTGCGTATTATATTCACACACACACATATAAATGTATATGTATGTGAATTCATTTGCCAAAAGAGAATTTTCATCTCATCACAACGCAATCCAATCAACATATCGTCCCTTCTCATTACTTCAAGTCCACTTCAGTGAAACTTGCGCATTTCATTTCCTCCATAGTATGTTCATATCGGGCTGCAGATGTATAGAAAGACTTTTTCAAGAACGAATCACCCAATTACCTCTGGATACACTTACAGATACCCATTCCATGTACGATTGGAATTTCTTCCATCGAATCAAATTGGTTATGTATGAAGAAAAATGTCAACCTGACTTGGAACAAAATTTGATTTTCTCACCTTCCATATCCTGTTTCTTTCCCCCCCCCAATCCCTAATCAGTTTGTTGGCTCTCTTTCCATTCCTCCCAAATTGCTACGATCATAATCCCTTTCTTCTTTTTTGTCAGAAAATTCGATATTGTTTTTAATAGAATCGGACAGCTTAAGACTCTCACTTCTATCACGACTACATAATGTGAAAGAACAAAAATACGCACGAAGACGTTCCTGTCAAAGTGAATAATAATCATAATGCTCTTCCCATTGTATACTTCGGGACTATCACTACATTTAGTTTTTGATTAAACCCAAAAATTCAGATAGATATTTGTCAAAACGGAGAATAAGGACAATGGTCTATCAAAAACTTATATATGTACCACTTCTGATGCAATTAGACAATATTGTGGAAAAAATCTTGATTGGCAAAGGGTCTACTTATACAGCTAATTGTGATATATGTTTGGTGGTTCGCTTTTGTATCCAATGTTGCAAGGCATTTTGCCAATTTCATGGGTCTTCAAATATGAGAAAAATAGCTTCAAAATCTTATTTTCCATTCCCAATTGATTCTGTTTACATAATGACTGAAGAGTGTAAAATCTATCTGAGAATTACCTAGATTTTTTTTCATCGACGATGCTGACGATTAACATGGCTTGTGGCTTTTTATACATTTTATGCATCAAGTGCTCAAATGGAATAGTAATAAAAGTGTTAAAATATACAACTACTATGCGATTCTATGAGATTTTGGGGCATATATGAAAATTAAAAAAACAACACATGCAGTGAATCTGCAAATCTGAGTGAACCCATGAGAACATTCACACTAAACGCTTGTTCTGCTCACAGACTACAATCAGCCTTTCATTTGAATAACGTACCCCTCTTTGATGCAATATAGATGTGCAGAGAAACCATCAAAGTGAAGCAATATAATAGCCATTCATATTCTATTCTTCCCGTTTGATTTCGAACTTTCACTCTTCTTCCAATACAGGAAACCCTACGTCAATGTTATTGACTATCTTTTGAATATGTAATGATTAGACTTCCAGAGTCGGGTGTAGGTCGGCGAACATTTTATACGATAAATATGTTAGTGGTAGTTTTAATGAGCTGATAGATCAATAAGACCATTTATAGATAGAAAGGTACTTTAATGAATTGAGGGGGGTAATTGATATCAGGGAAAATATCACCAGATAATTTGTCTGCATAGGATAACAGCCCCCTTGGTAACTCCACCTAGATAATGGATGATTTTCCCCATGGGTTTGATCATTCACGTAGCTAACTATTTAATTTCTGCAAACTTGAAATTTGTTTCACAGTTGCCAAGCTATTGTAAGGGGCCAATAGCCAGAGGGATGATTAAACAGGGCGCCGTTGTCCAAGAATTGTGATAAACAAACACAGATTTTTTTGATGAGTGGAGCACAATACAAGTCAAACCTATTCTTGATAGCTTGGGAAGCTGGTTGGTTGAAAACTAAGTCTTCAGAGCTATTCATGTAAATGCACAAGGACAATAAAAAAAAAAGAAACACTGATTATTGTCAAAGTTTATCACATTGCAATTCCCTCAGTTGAATTACCTGCAATTGAAATTGAAATTTATTTTAATGCTATCTTTTGCTTTTTGAAACTATCTGCTCTCTCATTTCAAAACTACCAATTACTGCCTTGCCCGAATTTTCCTAATGTCGTCCACGGTCAGAGAGACTGAATTCTGAACTGACAGCTCAAATGATGCCATAGATTACAAAAATAATCCTGCACACAAAATTTGACCAATGACTGGCTCGGTCATGATGAAGGCAACTGTTACATTCATTTGCCTGAACTCACTCTATGGGGTCTGACCACCAACTGTTCAAACCCATAGTAGATTGTCCGTCCACATGCATGTGCTGAAGGGTCAATTTATATCAAGACTGTCTAGATATTCCAAACTGCTAAATAGTTCAGTTTGTATAGAATGTAAGATTGATTTGAATGACCAATACACACAATGAAAAGAGAGACCTGATAACAAACAGGGAGAGAATTGTCGATCGTATCAATAAATTTTACCTTAGACTCTATCCATCCAAACAAGGACCACGAAAAATAAACAAGATACGCAGGACGCAAGTAATCAACTGTAGGATTTCCCTGAAGCAAGTTTGTCGGAGAAAAAAACCATCATTCAGACAAAGGGAACAAAGGCCCCCGAACTAAACCACATCATCATCGACCTACCCAGAGGGGCAGGTAAAATCATCACTAAGAAATATGCTGTCCTATTCAACATGTGCTTTGAAAAAAGTATAGTCCAGGTTGATTGGAACACACCAATCATAATGCTTTTAAACGAGAAAAGAAGAACCTGAAAGATCTCAACATCTTTAGATCTATGAGCCTACTCCACTGCATCAACAAACATACACAAAAATCATCACCAACTGGATCGCAAAAAAACTTACATTAACTCCAACCACGAGAGCAAGCTGGCTTTAGAAGCTACTCGGTCATCGATCACCTACATTCGATAAATCAACTGAAAGGAAAAGAGACATAATACTAGCTACAACTCCCTGTAGCTTTTATCGGCATCAAAAAGGCTTTTGGCGCATTGAGGCCATCACTCTTCAAGTGTGCATCCAGTATATGTCAAAGTGCTGAAAGATATCTACAGTCTCATCAGCTCTTTCATCCGGCTACATAAAGATTCAGAGCCTTTCCAGCTCCAAGAAGGGGTAAGACATGGTGATATTAAATGAAAAAAGATTTGTGGACTACATTGCCTTTTTCGAAGAGAACTCATACCTCAAACTAATACCAGTTGAACTAAATGGAAAAAACAAGGAAATCAGCCAACACGTAAACTCCAGCAAGACAAAGATCATGTTCAACAGCTATGTTGGACATAAAAGCACAAAAAACAAAAACGGAAACACAAAACTGGAAAATATAGACCGGGACAATAAATCTCTGTGTGACCTTCAAAAGAAGAGGAAGTCAAGCAAATAATCATTCTTTGAAGGTAAGCTTATGGCAAAGCAATAATCAGCCTTCAAGAACAAGTTCCCATTATTCTGAAAAAAATAATGTATACAACCAATCCTCCCAAAAGTTACATACGGAGCTGAAACATGGAACCCTAACAAGACACTGACTAGGTTATTCAGTATAATGCAACATGCATAAAAACTTATTCTCAACCTCACATGAACAGACTGCAAGAAGACATGATGCATCAGGGAGATGACCCAGGTCAGGGACATCATAGAATACATAAAAAAACAAAACAAACAACCATGGGCTGGCCATGTGACAAGATTGGCAGACAATCATTGGACATCACGACTTACTATATGGATTCTTAAGGATCACATGTGCGACTGTGGCCAGCAAAGCATTGGATGACGAGGCAAACTTGACAAATTCAGACAGTACTGGCACAGTGACGCCCACAACAGAAAATATTGGTTGATCCCTCGAGAAGTTATAAGTCAAACCACAGACGTCAGAGATTATGATATTCACAACAGAGGAAAAAAATCATTAGCCATCCCCGTTTGAAGGGAAAAAACTCGGCGTGAGGTTCAAGAAACCATTAGAAATTTATAGTTCTATGTTTATTTTCATATGAACAAAAGAAATTGTGGAGAAATCCCAGATCTATCACATGAACGTTATTCGCCAAGGCAATTTAGAATCTCAGCAAGTTTAGACATCATATTGCACCATTTTTTGCCTAATTATTCATTCTTGTTATATTGAACATAATTGTATAACAACTGTTTTGCTTTGAATAATTCAAATAATTTCCTATGCATGAAAGTAGACGTTGTTCCTGTCGCTTGAAATCCTATACGAATTTAACCAAACAAAATTAGACCTACTGTTTTATTTTTTAGAATTAAATAAAGCTAAAGAGTCGGCATATTTATGGTGTATGAACATTTTTCGACAAACTCTTATCAAATAATTTCAATTTAATAAACCAAGTCTGGATTGCCTGAATCTACACATACCGCCTGAAAGAAACTTCAATAAGACGTGTATATCCGGTTCAAATGAAGACAGCAAAGTATCATGTCTGATTTGTTCCTTCCTTTAATTGATTAGATTTATTAGATCAAAAGAAGACTCAAGAAACGTGACGTCATTGTTTGGTAAGAAAATAAGAAAGAAATGAATGGTATCGCATCAAATGAAGAGGAGGAAAAAACTGATATCTCCCCAATTTCAGGAAAAAGAAAGTAGGATGAATGCGACCATTGAACGAATGATATCAAAGAAAAAGGAAAGAAATGAATTGATAATCACTTGAACTGTACTGATAAAGATAAAAAAAAAGACTGAAGAAGACACACAAGAAGAAGTATAGTAGAAAGAAAGAAAGAAAAATATTATATTACAAACTATGAACGAATTGGAACTTATGTACATATAGATAGCAATGGTTCAAATTCCATTACACGGGGTCATTACCTATTATTTTCCTTGTCCGTGTTCATTTATTCACAATATTTCGACTAGATACCTTAAGGTCTTCGTCGGATATTGCTTCTGAACCATAGAATTACAACACATAGCAAATGCTTAGCAAGAACGGACAGGTCATGTCAGCTTTTTATATATCTGGGTTTTGTAATCAGGTTCTTTCTGAGTTGTGTCCTTAACCCTGGATTCTTCATTTTTTTTGTCCTCAATGAGGGGATGCTCTGAGAACACATGAACAAGTAGAGCAGTCCTACGATATCATACATGATAGCTGAATATCATTAGGAAGTTCGTCGAATACATACGTAATCATTTATTTAGATACATGCCTCGATAGATAGACTGATAGACGTAAAAAAAAAACAGATACAGAAAGGAAGACGGGATAAGATAAAAGCCCCTTTGTTCATGGGATCGATTAGAATGCTTTGGAGATAAATTTTAGTGCTAAAGTTAAGAGACAAGATGGAAAAGAGAAGGAGAGTACATAATATTTTTTCTTGTGAAACAACAGTGTGAATGAAAAAAGAGAAAAATAAATAAAATGTAAATACAAATTTACACGAAAGAAAAAGAATGAACCAAAAAAAGAAAAAAGGAAATACAAATGGAAGCCATGAAGAAATATTTGAATGCGTCTTTGAATTCTTCTTGAAAATTGTCCATTTTTCCTCAGGAATGTCGCTTATGTAGCGTTAGAGAACTAAATGGAGAATTTACGCGTCGGTATTTTTATATCAACTTTTTCTCATGGGTACAAAAATGGAGAGAAGGAAAAAAAATATTGACAACAATAAATGAAAAAGAAAAACAAGCCGGAAGGAAAGAACGGGAGGATGGTGGAAATTTCTGGCGACTGCATCATTAGGAATCGTTTTCACTCAAACCCCGACTTACCTTTGCTGCAACCGTTTTTTCAATCGACAGCTTTTGAAATCAAAGCCATTGAATACAGACGCTAATTGTAACAGACATACGATATTTGTGCTATTACAAGGCGACAGTCTGGTAATCAGACTCCTATTTGCTTCAGAAAACACCCGTCTGAGTCTTTTATGAGCAAATATTCTATTTCTGAACGCACATACACAAAAACATACACTATATATATATATATATATATATATGTGTGTGTGTGTGTGTGTGTATGTATGTATATATATATATTTGTATAAGAGTGAGTGTATGTGTATATATATGCAAGTGAGTGTGTGTGTATATATATATGTGAGTGTGTGTGTATGTGTGTGTGCATATATATATATATATATATATATATATATATATATATGTATATATATACACACGTTTAAAGTGCCTCCATTATCGTGAGATTGCTTACTTTCGATCGTTAACTATTGTGTCCATGGAAACGTATGAAAATATTTGGAATCGATTGTTGTATTGAAAAAAAAACGTCTTTAAGTGCAATTTATTGCTTTGTATTTTAGTGTTGTTGTAGCGGAATTTGATTTCTAAGGGTGATTCACAATTGCTAGGGGCGGTAATATCGTTTAACACAAATAGATTTTGAGCAACACCTAAAATACATTTTCTGACACGAGCTCAAGAAAATTGTCGACATCCTCATAGCAATAATGGAATTCAGCTGAAAAACTAAATAATGCAAAATCAGACGGAGTGTCGTTTATTCAATTTGGTACAAATCACCTCAGCGACTATCAATGATTCACTGAATCTCCGTCTTTCTCTCTTTGCAAATCTCAGGAATAGCCAGAGCTGTTACAACACAAAATGGGTGCCTATTCACAGAACCAAAGAGCAATTTTTGGCAGGGTAGCTTTTTGATAATTTACCCACTGAAATTAGATTTTTAGTGGAGATTTTCTTTAATAAAAATGTATAGTACACCGGTCTTTTACTTGATATCAAGCAGTGCTGATGCTTAACTAAAAATATTACTCTAACTAAAACTAGCAAAAATGTACTAACTTTAATCATTTTGACTATTTCTTTTGAATTTATTTTATGAACATTTTTCCAAAGGAATATTTTATTTCTATTGATACATATACGTTAAGTCTGATTCCGATATTTCAATTGAATGGTGATGGCAATATATATATATATATATATATATATATATATATATATATATATATATATATATATATATATATATATATATATATATATATATATTATACATACGATTATCCGTTTATGTATGAGATAACAGGGAGAACAATAATAATCACGGAAAGAGAAATGAATGTCCAAGTGAAGCTCATCTAATCTACCCCCATGAATTCACAGTGGTAAATCATGAGGTATGAAAACATAGGAAGAAAAATAATCACAAAAAAGTATTTTGAAATGTTATGTAAAGTACATATACCTAATCGAGAAACATTTGATCTAGTGCACTGGCTTGGTTTAATCAAAGAGAAATATTTGATTATGGTCATCTGCACCTGTATTCAGCTACCGTAAATGCATCCTGGTACAAAATGAGGTAAAAGCGTACATTCATACCTGGGGTCATTTAAGGCCTGTCAAAAAAACATTTTAGATACCTTGAGAACTGGTTGTATTGCTTTTATGTAATTTTGCAACATTTGAACGAAGGATTCACTGTTTATGTATGAACTGACAATATTTCATTGGGTTACTTTGCCGGCATAGATTCGCATTCAAATGAGATTGTGCTATGTGTAACATCTTCATTCGGGATAAGAGCACGAGTGAATCTTCGAAAACAATCAACGGTCTCCGGTTAGTATTGTATGATTCAACCTCATCCAACCTACGATAGTCCAGATGTAGGCTTATTCTCTTATAAGTGTGTGAAGGCCAAAGAGCAGTATTTAGAGGGAAATAAAGGTAAGTAGGCTATTTGTGCTAATGTTGAATGGTTGAGTATTTTTAGAATAGAATTTTAGGGATGAACGTGATTGATCATACGGAAAATACCGGTCACGCAGAAAGCTTCAGGTTCTATCTTCATCTAAGATGATTTCAAATTCTTCTGTGCTACAACAGTCGATGCCATAATTAATTCCCAGATATCAAAATCATGTCTTCTGCAAAAAGGAGTAAAAACGATTTAGAGCACTTCATGGCATCTCATTCAATGCTTACACGTACCAATAATTGGGGTCAATCCACCACTGGAAGTGAGAATTAAACTCACTGGAGTTTCCCAATAAGTTAAAAATACAGAGAAAAACATGTTGTACTATCCACGTCATGAAATCAGAAAGAGATATTTGATTTTATTCACTCTTTGTTTGTTCAATTATACGTCTGTTCTTTTGTTGGTCTGCTGGATCCATTGTCCACTGTTTATATCTTGAACTACCGAAAGAATCGACATGAAATTTTGAGAAAATGAGGTTGATCTGATGAAAACAGTGTTAAAATCTGTAAGATGCATGTTATATGGACAAGATAAGGGGAAAAAAAAAGAAAATTACAGGTCACATTGATTTTCATTTTGTGTGTATCAAAGATTTCCCCTGAATGAGATATATATTCTAAGATTACATCTACGTATGTGCCCATGACTGTCCATACAATACCTCAGAATTTTTGATAAATTTCTATGGAATTCTGTGGGTGAATGGACGATAGAAACAGGGATAGCCGATTGTATATATACATTTAAAATTATCTACCTGACGTCATGGTTAAACATTCCAACCCAATGATACTGCCATAATTTTATGTCAGTCCACACAATATCCTTAGAAGTTATGTGAACGGATGAAATATAGGATACATGAGAATTGCCAGAACTCTGGAGCAGATCTATTTCCTCAACGAAGTAAATATGAGTCAAAACTACACGATTCTGTTGAATCTTTTCCCTGAGAGTAAGTTATATCTAAAAGTATTTAGTGGATTAAAATCAGATTTTGTAGATTGGTGTACAACAGACTACAGAGGAACTGATCGATTGGGTATATCTATACATATTTACCTCACCTACGCTGTAATTCTATTGCAAAAACATCATGTGCATCCACACATAATCTCCGAAAGTGATCAATGATTCCTTAGAAGTGTTGAAGAAAGATGGTAAAATGTTGGGATTGATTCAGGAATTTAATTTTAATAATAACGATGATAATCATAATAACCCAATTGCCAAGACTAGAAAGGGAAGGGATGCCTTATAATAGATTCTTACAATTCAATCAAACAAAAACATATCTCGTCGGCTGTTGTCTTGCTGTTTATTTTCATTTAAAATAAGTGTTGCTTTATTGGAAACATACGGCGGTATTGGGAACAGAAACATGTTTCATGATCTACCTTCAATTTTCTGTCAAGCCATGATGTTCCTGTTGCTTATATGGTGAGAGCAGCTGAGTGTTTACCAAACTTACGTAAGTGAATGTGACGTGTGTATTGTTCTGTATTTCCCGATCCTGCCGAGTACTTGGAAGATGAAAAGATGGTATTCAAAAATTGAGAACAATAGAATTTAATAGTTTTTCTATGTAGGCGATGGACTTTTCCAACAAATTTGACCCTCAACCTAACGCTAAAGCCAAACCATGCAGTGACGTATGCTTTCCGGCATAGTCCAAATTTGAATCCGACGGACTTCAGAGTTACCATTTGACATTTCTTTATCAAAATACTTGTTCAGCATCTAGAAAAAGCAAAATAAAAATAGAATAAATAAACTAAATGAATAACCATCGAAGTGTACCCTATCTTCATTTTTGATTGCATATAATGTTTTATGATTGACTCATTTATGTGCCTAGAGTAGATACACATAGCATTTCCTTTTCGCTTGATTAGTTTCAAAATCTACCACGGTGCAAGGACTCATATTCGGTAGAACAGAACTCGTGGGATTATACAGAGGCAACTTAAGCTGCCAGAATGGTAGGTATCAGAAGGTTAAGTGTTGTCACATCAGTTGGCTCCGTAAAGATAACTTCCATCGGATTCGCATTACAGCGTTTAGCCATTCTGAATCATTGTTCTAGCTTCAAAGAATTGTGTCAGGAGACTCAAAGGCAATACCATTACAAATACCAATCCTTTTGCATTGTGTAAGCCAAACGCCCTTCAATAATCCTTGATTTTGTGTCAACTTACGATTGAAATGTGCATCAGGATTCAATCATGACATAGATCCATCATAAAATAAATATACATGTATGGCTACATGCAAAATTGGATGAAAAGAAATATACAAGATATAAAGTCATCACCCTATTCAAGTTTTTCATTCTTATCCTGTATTAGTTAAATACATGTATCTATTCGTTTATGCGTAAGTTTATTAATAAATGCTTAGTCTGTTTATATCTATCTATTTCAGTTCTTTGATGTCTATTTCTGACGTCCCATATCGATCAATCTTTTTCTATCCATCTATTTATCCATCGATCTATCTATCTCCTTCTCTCTCTCTCTCTCTGTCTGTCTATCTATCTATCTCTCTTTCTCTTTCTATATATATATATATTTATGTATATATATATATATATATATATACATATATATATATATACATATATATATATATATACATATATATATATATATACATATATATATATATATACATATATATATATATATATACATATATATATATATATACATATATATATATATACATATATATATATATATATATATATATATATATATATATATATATATATATATATATATATATATATATATATATAGGCATATCTGTCTATAGGCTGACAATGGGCTTTTTTCAGGACACCAACGACAATATTCTGATATAATGCCATCGTGGCATTTTTATGTCGACTGCAAATCTTGTTTCGAAATACTTGCTTCAAAAGCAGCAGACAACGGCTCTCAGGTAATAGCAGTTTAAGCAAAAGAAGGTGGACATTCCGAACCAAGGAGATTCACCAATGACGTTTCCATTGCCTTAGAAGCTTCGGGAAAACTGTTCACTCATTTAGGTAAAGTGAAATAATATGAAGAGAGATCTGAAAATAGGTAGAACAAGAACAAATGTAACGTTTAAATGCTCAAAGGATAGAGAACGCCGGATATGCTGACGAATCCATTCATCAATAACGGATAATAAAGTAAGACACAAATTATGAAGGCCAAAAGTGACACTCAACGATCGGTCTGGGAATTTTTTGTAACTATAGAGATTTATTGAAGAATATCTTCAAAATATGTTTCAGCGTAAAGTGTGCAATGAAATGAGGAAACCAACCATGATTCATGGATACAAAACATGTGAATCAACAAAGCAGAATGAGAACCAGCTTGAAATTGCAATAGTATCCACGAAAAGAGCAATGCTTTGTCAAACTCTATATGATATCATCATCGATCAGCGTGGGGATGACAGTCAGGAATATTGCACAAAAGATCAGCATTGATCAGTAGAAAGGCTAGAGTGCAGAATAATATACGAATAATCAAACCACATAAATGCAACAACTGACTAGCACGGATGAAAATGGATGCCACGAAAGGCTATCTCATTGGTGCCAATGAGGCAGTGAACACATTGAGAAAAGATGAAATAGGTGGGTGATGAAATAGCTAGGTCGACTTGAAGGACATAGTAACATATCTGTTAGAATGAATTTATAAATGGAAAATAGATATATACGATAGAGGAAACGAATAGATATAGTTGGGAAGAGAAATAATAGTGGGGGAAGGATAACAAGCTTGCATCCTTTGCTGCTTATTCAGCAGTAACAAATGAGTAACAACTGTATCTATAACTGGGAACTCTGCTTTGGTTTGATCTTACGCAAGTCTGTTTGTTTTTTCAATTCATATTCAATAATTTGATTGTTACCTGGGTACATACAGCGTTAAGTAACAGCTGAGCGAAAAAGCATGCATTTATCTATCTATCTATCTATCAATCTATCTATCTATCAATCCATCTATCTATCAATCTATCTATATATCTGTGCATTTGTTTGAGACAAGGGACTTGAACAACTTGCTATTGTCAATATCGCTTCAACTGATTGCGAGGAGATATCTAATTGAAAACAATTTCTCAATACGATTTTATATACTAAAATTATATTGCATGGCAGTGGCAAAAATATAACAAAGATATGTAGTATTAAATCGGACGAATCCTTGCCTTGGTTTCCTTAGGTAAACGATGAACAAAGGATTCGTAATAGCAAATAATCACTTAAACACACTCCTTCACTTGATATATATGGACACAGTAAATCATATTATAAAACAGCTACAACAGACTATGGACTGCCTCATCAATAATGGTTGACATGTAGTTCGGTTACTTATCCAGTTCATTTATAACAACTGTTTCGGGTCTTTGTACAAAATCCTTTTTTTTTTTCATCCATGTCTGCTAAATGTTTGTAGTATTCGTGACGCAGTGAGTCAGATGAGATCCATTCTTACCAGATTGATGCAGTTCCGATGGAGATGTAGGTGGGTACTGCTGTTACCTAAATTGATTTTATGAGATTGTGCAACGATGAATCATCAATCTGTTACACATTGTGGGAATCAAATTCTGACAGAAACAAAAAAAAAAAAAAAAAGAAAAAAAGTGGAAAACTCTTTCATCGGAAAGGTTCAAAGATATGTTCATTTACTTTATTTTCTTCTTTATTTCTATTTTCTTTTTTTTCCATATTTTTCTGTTGTTGTTTTTTGGGTTTCGTTATCAAGGTCGGATCTTAATTACATAACAGTCTTAGAATTAGTGATACGATAGATATAATGCTAGATAAACTTGTAGGCATGTCTGGTATTATTATTATTGATAGATGCTTGCTGAGCAGACTGACATCTTCACGTTGCGTTTATTAACAAGAGTCCTGCAGTGTTATTGTTAGAAGAGATAAATCAATCGGTAACTTTAATTAATGCTGTACATCCCTTGAATATCCCCTGAGCAGCAATAATTACAAATCTAAACCTTTCCTGATTTATATGCGCGTGTCTGTGTGCGTGCGTGTGTGAGAGACAGAGATAGAGAGAGAGAGAGAGAGAGAGAGAGAGAAAGAGACAGACGGACAGACAGACAGACGGACACACACGCAGATAGAGAGAGAGAGAGTGAGAGAGAGAAAGAGAAAGTATGTTTGCGCAGCGTATGAGCCTGTTTAATTGAATATAAGAATTTTTAGTCCATAACTTAGTGCGTCACTGACTGCAGTCATGATGGTACAACGATAGCTCAGCAGATAAATGCAATAAATGCTATTAGTATGACAAACAAAGTTGGAAGAGAGAGTTCGGGAATGTACAAATATTTATAAGATGATAGTAGGGAAGCGGAAGTTTGGTATTTGAAAAAAAAAGGCAAAGGAAAGACGAAAGCCTATGATTGCAATGAGTGTTCTATGCTTAACAGTCATGTTTATCATTTAGTTAACTTAACTCAAATTAACACGGGGCCATGGTAGAGGGTCACCCAGTTATGACCTATTTCTGAACAATATCTGACTGTACGAGTCTTCTATCGTCCGTCGTTTGACAAAGTCCCTTCCAAAGATTTACCATATTTCTTTATCATAGGCGTCACGTAGTGAGTATTTTCTCAATTTGTCTTTGTCATCTCTCTACTTTGTATCCTTCTGGTCTTGGTTTTTCACGTGCATGCTGTGAGTGCATGTTGTAAGTAATGATTATCTTTAGTTGTCTGCAACATGACGTCCATCAGTTCTTGCAACATGACCTGCCCATTGCCATTTAATTTTTCTAGTTTTGCACGTGTCGACATTCGCTGTCTAACGCATTCAAAACATGAAAAAGATTGCTGAAAAGTATGTTAGCACAAAATGTCGATATTCACCGGGTATATTATCTCGTAGAACTTTATTCAAAATATTGATAGCTCTATTTACTTTGATCCATATACATCATCGTGATAGAATATCACCAACAGCGGGAGAAATATTTTTTTTTTGTATTCATACAAATTGAAGAAAATTATGGATTATCTCTTTCCCTCTGTTTTTGTCTGTCTGTTTACCTCTCTGTCTTTCTCCCCCCTCTCTCTCTCTTTCTCTTCTCTTTATCTCCCTTTATATATATATATATATATATATATATATATATATATATATATATATATATATATATATATATCATTATTTACATTCAATTTGTAAGAATACGAGAAAGAAATGGAAAACTGATTATATCTGTTGTTCATGAAAATTCATCATTTTCATACATGAGCTTTTAATATATAAGAAGAAAGGTTAAAAGGATACATACCCAACAATTGTTATATTTCGTGCCAAATGCACCCCACCAACCGGCAGTGTGTTTCGCACGGGTGATTATGAAAAAACAAAAACTTCGTTTGGATTTGAATAACGTATTCTATTATCCGTTCAGATTCAGTTGTATTTGAAATCAAACGATTTTAACCGATAGATATCAAGACAATCATATTGTATCTCTCCCCTTCCCCCTTGAAATACAAAATATTTATGTAATTTTTATTTTCATTTTTGCTGAAACATTTCCCGATCAAAATAGGTCAATATCTAGATTATTTCATTTTCGTGTATTTCAAAACTTTTGTCATCTCAGAATTGTTCAACAAATGTTTCCAAAAAAAGTCTTTCCATAGTTGAAGTATAGATTGGGTGAAGTCCGTATCAAGTCAATTTTTAAATAAATCGTATCATTGCGTGTAAATTATCATATGGGGAATGAATTTTCTAAATCAGAAATAATTATCCCGGCATAATCTATATCTCGGTTAAAGGGTGCGATTTTGTGGTAAACTCTAATCATACAGGTTCAGTAATAGATGAAAAAAAGATTGCGAATCAAATACGTGTCGGCTCATACAAATGTCATTAGTAAACAATACAAGCTGAAACTACTGAAAAACCAGATAACATATTGAGGACAATGAAAACAGCAATTCTAAGAAAAATTCCTTCAAAATAATAACATCAACATGGATAATAGAAGGTACCAGGGTGAAAAATATTGAACAAATGATAATACAGTAACTCATGGCAAAAAGGGGACAAGAAGTGATGATTACCTGATCAGCCAAAATTGTGATGGACTTGACACTTGGTACGAACAGATGACACAAAATGAAAAAAAAAGACTCCCTGGTTAATGCCCGTTTGACAAAGCAGGGCACATAGTGAGAAGGAAAGACATTGGACAGAGTAAATTACTAATGCAATAGGTAGAAAGAAATTGCAAAATACAGGTTGACTGGGGATGCAGGATAACATTGATAGGCCATTTAACCATATCTGAATAACATATATACTTAATATTCCCTATATTATTACTTATTCGATATGATAGCATGGTTCAACTCCTTCCATTTGATTGAAGTAATAATGAAATTTTGGTACACGACTGATAACCACATAAATCGATTATCTGGGACTTGATAACCTCACGATGTTAAATGTTTACATACTAAGTTATCCCTCATTCGGAGCCAAATAAGAAAGGGAATACTTTGACGTATTCGATAAAATACTTCTGAATTATCAGTTAACAATGGAATACAAATATTTCAGAATTCCTGTGGTTTTTTATGCATCCAAACCCCACAGGGTCGAGTTGCTAGCCTCACAAAACACAGGGCTGGAGTGCTCAATTAATTTACTTTTTACCCAATAGCTATGAAGCGGGTAAAAGAGATTAATGTAGTTACCAAAGATGTTAGTGCAAAATGAACTCAAATTAACTTCACTGATTCATTTCTGTATGACATCAAATGACACGCCAAACTATATATTTCGTATAAACATTAGGCAAGAAACCGTCGGGATATTCTACCAATAGATCTTGAGTCTGATATCGTTTTGAATCAGTCTGGGACCTCACAAGAGGACGGCTACAAAGAGGGTGGGAAATCCTGCTACAGAATAAATTATGTTTCACAGTTGAGAATATTCCACTATATTTTCTGCATAATCTGGTACGGCAAACGTAGACATACACACATACACATGTAGACATATACACATATATATTCTATATCTATCAAGCAAAGAAGCTGGCAAGCTGTTTTCCTCTCCATCTCTTTGTCTTTCTGTCTCTATCTATCTCTCTTTCTGCCCCTCTCTCTGTTTATATATATATATATATATATATATATATATATATATATATATATGTGTGTGTGTGTGTGTGTGTGTGTGTGTGTGTATATATATATATATATATGTTCTAGTGTGTGTGTGTATGTTTGTAATTCTTTGGGATTTCGTTGCTTGTGATGAAGGGACGATTTGGTTCTTAGAAGTGAAGTACGATCTTTTGACAGAGAAATTTTGCCATTATTTACAATACTTATATTCACACAAAATCAGCTGGATGATGTAAATTGACAAATATAGATAATTAATCAGCTATTTGAATTTGAAAAGAATATGTATATAGACAGACAAACAGCAACGACTGAATACCTACGCCCCCTAACTTTTATGAGAAATGTATTTCTATACATATATATATATCCACATTTGCTAGCAAAGCAAATTACGAATTTGTTTACAACATTGGACACAATAAAAGAGATAGATCGTATATGATGCAATGTAGATTGGACATATTTATTCATATATGTACGTACAAACTATTTTGAATAGTGTTATATCACATAGAAACTTTTAGAACTAATTTTCCGTAGTTACACGGTTAGGCAACGTAATAATAGAATGTACAATAAAAGAAAATGGGAGAGCTGCAGGAATCGAACATGCTACTGTGAGCAAAGTTTTTACCTTTGAGCTAAAGAGCTGCCAGGAATGCAAAAAAAAACTGCTTTCAAGCCGAGTCCTCATCTCGAATAAACTCAGTCTATTTGTCGCTTTCAGCGCAACAATTGTGTCTATAAGAAATAGACGTATTTGGATAATAAATGAAATATAAATTGTGTTGAAAAATAATTTGAAATGATGCATTCCGTAAGACAAATTATATTAATTCTTCAAAATATGTATATATGAATTTAGTTTTTTATTGCATTTTTAAATACTCGTTTGTCAAAGCACAGACAAAATCGGATTTCCTTTTTAATGTTGAACTGTATTCTTTCACATGAAAGAATGTTACCATGGAACCATTCCCTCTGCTTTATTCTTCTTTTCTCTGGTTTCACAGACATTCTAAAACATTTTAAACATTATAGCTGAGGTATTGCACGTGTGAGGGTACAACGAAGGAGATTTTTCCATTTGCCAATAAAAGAAGAACAAAATATTGGCGTGTAAAACCGGATCTGACCTATTCGAACCTTTCTCTCTGCAGAGAGTTGAATGCATGGAGATGAGAAAAATAAATTTCAGAGTGGGAGAAAAAGGGAAAAAAGACACTGAATCGACAGGTAAGAGAGGTTTGCACGAAGTTTGTTAAAGTTCAAGACCAAGACAGAATGGCAACAAATAGGTAAGGAAAAAGACTCATGCGCCAATCTTCTACTAGTAATATCCGGTTGGTCTGTAGTGGAGGCTTATTAGAAACGAAATAGAGGACACAAGAGAAAAAGCAATTTCCAACGCCCATGTATCAGTCTTTAATTTCTAAACAACTATCAGTACATAGGGAATAATAATTCGAATCAAAAGAACACAAAATATCGACGTGCATAAAATTGTGAAACCAATTCGTAGTGGGTTCATATTGTCTAATATTCCATTACTGTACACCCATACACACACACACACACACACACACAAACACACACACACACACACATGTGCACGCCCGCACACACACACACACACACACACACTAACACACACACACACACACACAGTCATAAGTACAAACTTATCAACCCCGATCTTTGGAATGATTTTCAGATCTTAATCCAACGGTATTACTCAATTCATGGCAGGCATTTTAAATAATCATCATCAAGACGTTTCCCCTTCAGTGTCAATTAAAGGGGTCAGCCAAAAAGGCAACTTCTATATCTCTTTCATCTCTTGAGAGGTATCACCCATTTAACTCACTTAATGGACATTACTATCTTTTTCTTCGATACAACTTCTCCGATGGATCGATCACTGCATATATATATATATATATATATATATATATATATATATATATATATATATATATATATATATATATATATATATATATAAATATATGTATATATATATATATATATATATATATATATATATATTTACGTTATTGGCTGCTGGTCCCATTCCTGCAACAGCACTTTTTCTTCAATTAATCATTATATTTACTCTCACAAAACCAAATGATTCATTCAACATGTAATAACTGAGGTCATTTTTAGTCATTACTAACCAATTATAAGAGCTGTGAGCCATAGTTTTCTGATATCGGACGTAACTGACGAATTCGAGGTCTTTGAGACGTAGACCATCCTACTCAAATTCCCGAATGTCCAGCTTAATTACCCACCTGTGTAAATAATCTAGGGCAAAAGACTAAATCAATTATATACAAAGCTCAAAGCCAAGAGACATTGACTTTAAAAGTCATTTGAAGTCACCTCAGGTAAATCTTGGTCAAATCTTATATATATTTCATGTAGTTAACCACAATTTTGAAACTTGCATTTGGCATCATGGTAGATTCCTGGGTATTTTGAAATATTTTCTATGATATGGGGTTCCGATGTGTCATTTCTGCTCATCTTTAACAAATTCTCCGAGTTGCTGTGCATTTATTGATGCTGAGATTTTGCAAACCTGTGCATCTTTTTACGGTGAAATTATAGATCATGTGAAGTTGACGCCAAAGATCACTAGACGTCGCCAGATGCCATTGCAAAAAGTTGTAACAAAGCACAAATGCAATATTTCAATATTTCTGGCCTCTACCTGAGTTGGACATGCTCTTCCTATGGCCAGGAACATATTGAACTAAAAATAATTGAAGACTTTTGTAAGCTAGAATGAGCTTAAAAGGAAAGGCACAAATACCATCGAATATTGGAATTTATTTCGGCTTTTTCGAATATATTCATGGTGATAATGGTTTTTGGCAGTTTCGTTCAAACTTATTGTGGGATGATGTGCATATCATATTTAGATCGGTTGAACTGTTGAATATTAGAGAAAATTCCAAGACAAACGCACACCTGGTGATATATTATCCCAGCTAACAAGACGACCAAGTACATTTGAAATACTTCTTCCGATCAAGACATTGACGATTATAAGAAGTTTAAATTCCAAATCAACAGTTCCAAATTAATCACTGGAAAGGCCTAACTTCCTTCTTTCTCGAAAATTTTCTAGCATTGAATAATTATGATGAGGCAACTATTAATATAAAATTGCCTCGATCTCTTGTCAACAAGAACAAGAATAATTAGTACTTTTAATCAAAGTGAGAGCTATTTTTAACTAATTCAAAGTTTTACGAAAAATGGAAGGAATGCGAATAAATATCTACACCCTTACAACAACCTGTAAGCGTAGATGATTCTTTGAAACTTAAGAGTAAAAATGAGTGAACAACAAATGATAGATAGTCATTTCTGCGGGGGAAATAGGGAACACACCTACGACTGACGTACAATTTTAGTTATTCCCTCCAAAAAGTTTTGATAGGTTGATATATCTCTGATTTGTTGATGCATGATAAAAAAAAATGAAAGTTTGAAACAAGTTTCTTTTTTATGAATCCCCTTGAACTTGTTTTGATTTACACCCATCGGAAGATGTATCATCAGAAGAATCTTCAGGAATGCATTGTTGGAACAATTAGAATGAATACGAAAAATATAGCTTGAAACATTGAACAAATGCATTCAGTGTATTACAAGTGCAATGATAGATGGATGTTCGTCAAGAGAAGCTTATATAGATTAAAAAAACAAAAATTTGAAACATTTATTCATCTATTTACCATGTTGCTGATTATAGCAACGTAAAAAAACCCTGTTCAACTAGTGCATGACTAACTCTTCGTAATATTGTATTGCTTGTTCATGAAAATTAAAAAAAGAAGACTCCACTTGCTTATCAGTTGTTAATTAGTGGATAATTGCTGAATTGATGTGTAAGTTTTCATTAGTATTCTATTTTAAGAACTTAAATTCATGTTGCTGGTCGGGATTGTTTGTATTCAGATTAATGTTAGAATTGACCGATATTCATCACATGTTTTGATCTGTCATCCTTAAATGGAGTACTCTCTTTACCCAAAAGGATGGAAATTGAATCGAAACGGGCAATGCGATTGATTGCCACTGACAAATAGTTTTTTCTTGAAAAACAAATCGATCTTTTGTTCCCTGTTGATAAAGTCGACAAATGATGGGAACCTACTAGTAGACAGTTAAATACAAAATGCTTCAAATTGTTCACCGTGAGTTTTGAAATCATCCTTTAAAAACCTGACTGGAAATGACTGGACGTGAGATAATTTCTGATAAATTTGAGATTTGATGAGGATCTCTCAGGAGTGGCATCAAATGATCTCTTGATATGTCGGGTAATATAATTAAATACAATTAAAATGTTGGGATGAAAATGAACAGATAAATGACGAAAGTAATGATCAACAAAAACTGCTGAAAGCTATAAGAATCGAAGATATAACACCAGGACACAGTTGCTGAATACGTTCATCTGGATCGACTGATGGAAGTTGATTCATTAAGTTAAAGCGAAATATTACTTCAAGACCATTGATTTTCAAACTTCAACCACTCAGGGAATCCTTTTCAATTATTAAATTTTCAAGGGAACCCTTTCAAAGTACAACTTTCCTTTCTATATAAATAGTAACTGTCATGAGTATTTGAACTAACAGCCATTTTAATTCTAATTGCCACATCTGAAAGGTGAAATCACGGACATCATACAAGAACAAGCAAACTTTTGATTATCAACGTTACCTGGCAGGCACTTAGTTATGTTTTTTAAAGTCCATTAAATATCGCATCAAATTTTAATCAGCCGAAAGAATTTGGTTTGAACACATGAACTGAAAGCATCAAACATTCAATGAATGTATTTTATCAGGAATGACTTGGAGTTGAAAAATATAAGTATCAACGGAACCGATAGAACACCAAGTTAAAATCGTGAAAAGAGCCATGTTAATAGCAAATGTATGAATAATTCAGAGAGAGAAAAGATCAATATGAATCTAAAGGCAAACCAGGGTGGAAAATTTAAAACAACTAACCATTAAACAAAAATAGATTGCACAATTAGCAAGTGGAAATGACAGGTAGTTTCTTTATCTTTGGAAACTTTTGGAACACCAGTGTGGCTAGATAAGATTTTCGTATGAATAATTTGGTAGCAATAACTTAAAGAGAAAAGGGCACATTCATTTGGTACTAAATCCCTAGAAGATGACCCTTCAATTACTAACTAGGAATCACACTTCCACAACAAAATGTGGTGCTTCATTCTTAATAAATCTCCCATTTTTATTCTGACCTTTTATCCGTCCGAATTTTTTTATCCAAGGCACAAAGGTCTTTCATCTGTTCAGTGTCCACGCAGAAAGAACGATCAAGTTGTGGTATGTCACGTGATTAATCCAGTTAAGCAATTTATCTTGGTTCTATTCCCAAGAAGGCACTGTTCTCGTAGCCCTGACAAGATTTTCGATTAAGAGAGAAAAAGTCTCTCTTTGTATTAAACAAGTGTCAGACTGGCTTCCAGTCCTTTTGTTGAAATTAGACAAAAACACTGATTGGTTCAATTGGTCAACACGTCACGATTGGACATGGCGTCACTGCTGGCAGGATATTGGCTTTGTTGTTCGTTTGTCACTTTGACAAACAAGGAGCAAAAAATGTCAGCCAAATGAGACTGCGAAAGGGGAAGTGTCTTCGGAGCTTTACGTTGACATGCATGTGGAGAGAGAAGAGTGAACGGTTAAGGATTGGATTGTTTGAGTGGGAGAATGAAAATGGAGCTCGAAAAAAAAGAAGACAAAGAAAAAGAATTAGGAAATGGAGAAGAAGAAGAAGAAGAAGAAGAAAAAGAAGAAGAAGAAAAAGAAGAAGAAGAAAAAGAAAAGAAAAAGAAGAAGAAAAAGAAGAAGAAGAAGATGAAGGAATTGAATGAACATACAAGGAATAAAGGAGAAAAAAACACGAGACATGATGGATAAATAAGATAGAAAATGGAATGAATGATAAGGAGTTTGAAAGGATTAAAAAACGAGAAGAAAACAGATTTACGTCTATTCATGTCTGAATAAAATTCGTGAGGTTAATCTCATTTGTAATTAGATCAATCCAATTAAAGTCTCACTTGCCAATACTATTTTTTTCTAAAATTGACAAATTTTCACCACCTTGAGTATGAGGGTAAAGCAGTGTTTTTCGTATGGAATAGAATGTTTATAGGATGCTAATATCAAATCACAATTTTTCTTTGACATTGGCCCACTCCACTATCAAAATAATCTGCAAGACTCTTATTTCAAAAATTTGTCATAGAACTATGTCAAATTAGAATGAAAAAAAAAACAGTAATAAGAACAAAAACATGAAAATTTAGAAAGAAAAAAATGCAATAAAAGAGAGAGAGAGAGAAAGAGAGAGAGAGAAAGAGAGAGAGAAAGTGAGTGAGTGAGTGAGTGAAAATAAGCAGAAAAATGATAAATGAAAAAGAAAAAAGGGAGAGAGTAAAACAGCACGGAAGGATAAAATGTTCAGTTGAAAAAAAATGTGATGATCAAAGAAAGAAAAAACATGACTTGAAAGAATATAACAAGAATATAACAGATGTCTTTAATGAATTACAACGACTACATGTGACACATTATTTTCCATGCAAATTTCTTCCATTCATCTAACATTTAGCAAATAAGGCCTCAGCTCATCGTTGCCAAGCCAGTGAATTTTATTTTTTAACTTTGTTGAATCCCTGACGCTTTGTACAATATCTGACATCCACAATATAATCAGTCCAATTTTCAACAAAATCAGTATTCATTTTTCTATGTTCTTTTATGTGAGTTCCTATAAAATTTGGTTTCTATTTTGCGTCTAATGAATGGAGAAAGGTTCTGGTTTCCTGAATTTGAATTTACAAACGTTCATATATAATTGAACTTTCAGAGACAAATCAGTCCATCACTGGCGATTTACCCAAAGTCAAAATTCTAGATTAGGACACAAAAAAGTAGAAAGTTTCATTCTTTTTAAAAGTATCATCTTTTAGGTTATTACTTGCTGCCAAAGAGTTCTAAAAATATATTCCAAATCGAGGGTGTTTTTTCCTGACAGAATCTATATGGCAATGCAAACAAAAAGCAGAAAAAAACACGATTATTTTGTAGGAATCTGTTTCAATCAAAATTAAGAGTCGACTGCATGTTTTTTATCAAGATGATTAGAAAATGGTAGTTTAATATATTGATTAAACCTATTGATAAGGTCTAACGCGTATTTAAATTATTATTCTATCTGGATTCCCCATTGTATGATGATGGAAAGAGGCTGGAAAGATTTTAAAAAGAAAAAAAATATGAAAATAATTAGATAGAGACCCTTAACTATCCACCAGAGCCTATGCGTGTACCAAAATTGATTACCTGGAAATTACATATATGATATTATCTAAAGGTTCATTCAAATTTATGAAAAAAGAAAAAAAATCAGTATGGGATTCGGGTATTGTTGGTACAAAATTATTTCAGAGGCCTCAACATAACACTCCTATAAAGTAACCAAAGTTCATAATTAGACGCTAGTAATGTACTGGTGCAGATCTGTATGGTTATAACCACCAGAATGGGACTGAGAGCACAGACGGACTCAATGTCACGCAAACGTGCAAAGAGAGAAGAATTTGCTGCGTTGGTTTGTTCGGCTGCAGGGATTCGCTAGATAATATAGGTTGATAAATGGAAAAATAAAGGAGAAAGGAAAGTCAAAAAAGAGAGACAGAGATAAAAAAAAAAAGAGGGAGAAAAACAGAGAGAGTAGATGGAAAGAGTGAAATCAAACCAGGAAATTAATTAAACAGAATGGAAAGAATAAGAAAGAAAATAGGAATAATGAAAAAGAGAATGAGCAGGAAAAGGTGAAAGGTCAGAATATGGATGCAGTGGAAGAAATTAACAACTGACATTTAAAGGCATGAATTTTCTCAAAAGGTGGAAAAAATGGAAGAAAAAAAGGATAAACGAATGAAGACAAAAACAGAAAATTGTTGGAGAGAGAGAGAAAGAGAGAATATAGGAGACAACACATTTGCAAGAATGGACATAAAGTTTCAAAAGAAGAACCAGGATTGTCTGTGTGACATCTGGGGAGGGAGGAACAAGATTTCGTGACAATCGGGAACAAATTCAAAGGACATTTTCAATTTCCTCCAAAAAATCATTAGAATTCCACAGAACACTTTTATTCGCTGTGTGACAGGCGTGATGTTCGTGGAGAAAATTATAGCAAACAACGTCCTAATTTCTACATACAAGCTGAATGAGTTCACGACAAAGGGTCAATATATATATATATATATATACATATATGTGTGTGTGTGTGTGTGTGTGTGTGTATATACATACGTATATAGATGTACATATATATATATATACATACATATATATATATATATATATATATATATATATATATATATATATATATATATATATATATATATATATATATATATATATATATATACTACTTTTTTTCAAGTGTTTTACCTTTTTTATTTTTCATTTTTTTTAAACCTCACTACGGTTTTTTTTCATATCCACGATTGAGACAATGTACATTTTCTTTTTGAAAATAAGTAAGGTGCTTAAACATATAAGGA
Organism: Thysanoteuthis rhombus; assembly: GCA_963457665.1. NCBI lineage: Eukaryota > Metazoa > Mollusca > Cephalopoda > Oegopsida > Thysanoteuthidae > Thysanoteuthis > Thysanoteuthis major. The sequence continues at coordinate 14,967,917 of OY735223.1, forward strand.
CTCAACTTTAAATTCCATAAAAAAATCTTTCTAGGTTGTTTTTTTTCAAATATTCATTAATACCAGTCATTTCTTTGTTTCATTCCACGCCAGCTGATGGGATTTTTTTTCCATAGAGATACTCAATTTTTTGGAGAAGTGTGGATTTGCACTCAATCTACAAACTCATGCACTAAGCAATTTCTTGAGGGTCACTAAAATATTTTTTGTGTTCAAGCCCCCCCCCCCTTCTCTATGTTCCTCTCTCACCCTGTTTTTGAAATTCTTGACTAATCTTTTTTATTTCACACCACGTTTTTTCTCTTGTTTACTCCAAATGGTAGTGTTCATATTGTAAGGTTCAATGTCAAAACTTGGGAAAATAAATGACGCAAAATGCCAAAAACTTTTGAGTCGGTTTGAAGTCGAATAGTTTAGCAAAATAAAAGAAATTGCTCCAATGACACCTCAGAAGATCAGGAAAGTTCAGCTGCAAGAAATATTTATTTATGATTTGGAAACTGGAGTTATCTGTCTGTATTGTTGTCATGCCAAAGTTGCTGGAGAATGAACTCTAATTTCATCTCTCTATTTTTTTTATTTAGTTACAGTTTTTTTCAAACGTATCTGAGACCAGTTTTTGTAACTATGTGTCCTAGCTTTCTTATGAATGTATGTTTGTCTCTGTGTAGTGAGTATTTTTCTTCAAGAGTTCAGTGAATACACGTTTGTTAGAGCGTATTTGTGCGGTCTGTGTGAGTTTTTGCTTGAAACAGCAGTGTGTACTAACTAATGACGTGTGATCTTACATGATTATCTAATATTTTAGTATGGTTTGATAATTCATTTTTCTTAGAATTAATGCATTCGGTGGCTCTGCTAGTTCAAAGTATTTATATCTTTGAGATTTTCGGGGCATTTTGATATAAGATTAGGTTTAACTCATTAGTATGTGAAAAGTCATCTTTGTTTCGTTTTTTTCTTTAAATAGAGTTTGTGTTGATTGAGTATATGTATATCATTGTTTGGCTAAAGTGTTTATGTTATCTTCACGTTTTAGGGCTTTCCGATCGCTGTATATCCTTTTTTTCGCAATCTCTGGACGTTTTCTCCATGTCAAGCTATAGTTGCGTGGTAATGCATGAATAGGGGACAAGGGAAGTAATTTTGTACCTAATTGGCCAAATTTCTAATAATTGAGTGATTGAAGAGTGTCTTTTACAAATCTCCATCGTGCGTATTAAAAGATTGAACAAGATAATGAAAAAGTACTATTGTTTTTATGTTATTAGCAGCGATAGATTATTCAATAGGTCCCTCAAGCTCTTGGCGTATACGAAATTTTGTATCCCTTAGGTTGGAATTCAAGCCATATGTGATGCTTTGAAGAAAGAAAGAAAGAAGTTAGAAAATGCCTGCAGACTGTCTTTCACAAATGTGGGTTCTCGAGGTAGATACATATTGTCTTCGATGGATGGATAAGGTTAATGTTTCTATTAGTTCTGATTTAAAATAAAGCTACTTCTCCGTGGGAACATTGATATTGTGCCTCTTTCTAGGTATTCTTCCCCTACCCTCATAATCTCCCGCCTCTCTATCAATCCCTCTCTTCCTTTTTTTCTTCTCTATCTATTTGATACATCGTTATTCTTATCGACAATGCATATACCAGACACGTTAACCACACAAGGAATGGAATAAAACATTTCAAAGAGTCAAATTGAACAGAATTGAACGAAATTCAACTGATATCCTTCATTTTCATTCACTATTCCACATAACAATACACACGGATTTCTGTTCCTGAAAGCCCACACAATCTAAAAGAAAAAAGATTCAGACTTGTGATGGTTGAAACATTTCTTTTAAATTTAAAATTCATTGTATTGTCACGATTGAATTCTGTGAAACTGTGAGTTATATGCTTAGTTTCCTTTAGAGTACATAATTCTTTTTGACATGTCTGGTGACCCGGATGTATCGCCACGAAGTTATTGAAAATGTTTGGTTTTTTTTCAAATATTCGATCTATTTTTTGTGTGTGTGTTTGTTAGTGTGTGTGTGTGTGTGTGTGTGTGTGTGTGTGTGTGTGTGTGTGTGTGTGTGTGTATTTGCTGTGAATTTTACGATGTTTGCAAGACATAATCTTTCAAAACTGTGACGCATTATGCAGCTTTTGAAATAGTCGAAGAAAAATTGATATATATGCCAAAATGAAATTGAAAAGAGAAACATATGCTAGTAAATTAAAAAAGAAAAAAAAACGAAGAAAGATATTTCCCAGGATTTCATTCTCTGAATAAAGACTGTAATTCACACTTTGACAGAAAAGGTGTATTTTTTTAGAAGGAACGACTGAACAGGAATTCCCTTTTTGTATTGCTTACTTTCAATCAATTATATTATGTTCCATTTATGAATTCCCTGAGGGTTGAGCAATAAAGAAAATCTAGATTCTCTTGTATGGTACGTCTAAACGCATCTATGTTCAGGGTGAACTGGAAAATATATATAAACCGTGTTACACAATCCTACTGACGGCTATATGAAAATGAACATATCTCAACACATCATTAAGATACATGCACGTTCATTCTCTGTTTACCTACTGAAATCATAAGCTCAGATTGGTTAATTAATTTTTGATAGCGATAACAATCACGCCATAAAAATCTTCAAAGTCGCCTGGTTCCATTACCATTTTACCAGCTCGAAATGAGTTTACACTTGAAAAATATAACTTATATGAAACATTTTTGATGATTGAGGTACCAAAATAAATTACCTAATAAAATTACTTTTTTGCTTCTTGATGTCGATGTAACCACATCAGTTTGGACAGGTATATACTAAAATACTATGATATATGCTAAAATGAATAGGAACAAAAATTTCCATAATAATTGTACAATAATTATGTTCTGCAAAAAAATGTACTGAGAAAAAAATCATATCCAAACTTTCTATGTTTTTTCATATGTCCAGATAGAATCAAACCATTTTTTGGCAGTTAACCATAATTAATGTAAGCTTTGAAATAACTTCATATGTGGAAATAGTTACAACCCATAGAGTTTATCTGTAGGCAAAACCCACCAATAAATGAGATTTACGAGGTAGTATATGCAAGTCATTCTTCATGTTTTGGCCAGGGTTTTGTCAGTCCTCTAAGATAGTCTATAGTCGGTTCCAAGCGACTTTAAGATGTTGCAAAAGATACATCAGAACAGGGGCAATATTATAAGGAAACTGTCGATGTAGGTAATAATGTTTTGCAGATTTTTTGGAAAGAAATAAGGGAATACTGGGATAGTGGTGTACTCCCTGAAAGGGGTTCCTTTGAAAAGAATTGAGGTGTCATTGACCTAAATAGATTTCTTTTTTTATCCTTTTGTTAGTATGAAAATAATAGATACCATCAAAACATGTCTAATTTACTGGTCAAACATATTCTGATATTTCAATATATCAATGCATAAGTCGGTGTTTGAAAGCTAATATTTATCATCAAGACATGCATTCAATCGTTAATAGTTGCGTAGGGTGAAATTGGTATTCTGTCAGAACATTGTTCAGCAGATAGTCTATACCTGAACTAATCTTTTTTGTCATTACTTTTCCCATTATTCAGTTGGCTCGTCATAGTCGTAGCTCTCGCTAGCCACCGTTCATAATGAGTAAGAATAGTTTCTCTCTTACTAACCACTAAAAGGGTCGTTTGGGGAGGAAGGGGGTAAATTTTAATCGAAAAATAATGGAGGATGGGTTCCACAGATTTTGCCTACGTTACTTTTCAAAACTGCAACTTATGATCCAGGCAATGATTGTTGATTTTCGTAAGTCGAACCTGATATTACTAGCACCACTGCTTAATTGACAAGGTTTACGTTTAACTATAAAATCTACAAGATTCACTATTTTCCTTTGAATACTTGCTTAACTTTGCTTTGTTCTGAACTTCAAGTGGTGTCGGATATCTGAACAAATCTGCTGTCACTAGATCTCTAGCACCTCGAATTATGTTCTCTTTGCTCTGAATATGCAAATAATATTCTAATTTCATGGTTTGCAGCCATGTATTGCTTCCCATCGAGTAAGTAGCATTATTGACCAAGCCACTGTGAAGAAAAACGCTGTTATTCAACAATTGACGTAATAATTCCTAACACCTACGGAGATCAGAGACAATTAGCGAAAAAAAAAAGGATCTCAGCAGTTATTGCATTGCTTGGATATTCACAAAATCTACGATCAATTATCTACAACCCAGGTCCTCAGGCTGACCTTCATGAAAAAAAATGCCCTTGCATCTCGAAACAAATATCATAAAGTGTCGTTATCCCTTACATTCTTCGAAGGTAGTGATTCAATTCATGCATGATGCATATACAAATGTAATGTAATCTCTTCCAAAATGCACACCAATGCAATGGATTTAACCTTTTTAATGCACTCAAAACATGGTTTGTTCTCATATCTGCTCATTTCTAGGCCCCTGGGTTGAAATATTGTGCCATTTGTTATCAAACAGAAGCAAGCACACACGAGCGCGCGCGCGTGCACGCATACACACACACACACACACACACATACACACCCACACAAACATACACACCCACACACATGACAGCAGCAAAAGCACAAGCAGGTTTCATATATTTTGATACTCTAACGGGAGATACCTTACAAGCCATAAGAGTTATTGAGTAATTTAGTAAGAAACCATGAAAGAAATTAATTGAATCAACTGCCACCGAATATTCACAAACCTTTTTCCAGAAATAAACATGAACGTGGCCAGCAACGATTCATGATTTATGTCTAACAATACTGGAAAGACTGATGTGGAGATACGCTGTCAAAGCACTTACTGTTGCGCCACAATACCACTGTTGCAATTAATTGAAAATATAATAATGATCAAAAAATATCCTAAATTAAAAATCATACTGAAGAAAATAGTGACATGAAGATGTGATTAATCTTTATATAATGAATTAAACTGCTTTTGTCTTTATTTTTGCTCAAATCAATCTCCTTAACCATGAAAAGATGAACCCGGTATTACTTGTCAGAAATCAAGTTTGAGCTAATAGGGTGATGTGTACCCAATTTCCACTGAAAGGTTAGTATAAGCCACATGATCTATTTTTTGGTTCGATTAATGAATCTTTTATCATATTCCCAGTTGCTTTTTGGATGTTGTAATAACTTGAATCAAATATAATCTTAGCAAAAGAGTGCCCAGTTGAAAATTAGTAATTATTTACTACAGCTCATCTGATGAAGAAATATTGAAAATATTACTGATTTGAATTTTGTCACGATGCCAAAGCAACTTATTCATTAAATTCTGTCATGTCCTTTTTCTCAAAAACTTACATGCAAAACGTGTTTGAATCAAATATCTTCATCTTTGTTAATTATTGTTTTTTCACCAATATGTGATTTGTTAAGATCAGATACTTTATGGTACTGCCTTCAGAGAAAATTCAGTTCACCTGATTAATCAATTTCTGCAAAGTTACTTTATTACATTGCATTTCCCCATCCAATCCTCTTCCTCAAACAAATCCAAAGTTGTTTCATCAAACTGATTAATCTAAATACCAATTATCTACTCCGATCAAAAGTTCCCCCAAAAAGATGCATAACGCAATAAACAACTGGACTATATCATCATCATCATCATCATCATCATTATTATTATTATTATTATTATTATTATTATTATTATTATTATTATTATTATTATTATTTGGAATCTCACACCAGTTGCCTGGTGGTAACCGCTGGAGTTTGAGTGACAGCAAGTCTCCCCAAGTCTCTAGCCCTCCTCTCCTACTACTCATAGGTCGCAGTAATTCTGCGATTTACAGTTTCACACCGGTTGCCCAGTGGTTATCGCTGAATGCTGAGTGACAATAAGTCTCCTCAGGTCCTCAGCTAACGTCTCCTCCCTCTTTCGCATATCATGACAGAGCTACAATTCGTTGCAGTACTTATATCTCTAGCACCTTCCTCAGTACCCGTGCAGTTCCCAGTAGTGCTGTGGTCTGTACGGTCTCTATCCTCCCCCTAATCCCGATCTCCTCCAGTCTCTCCCTCAGCGTTCTGGGGACAGTTCCTAGTGCTCCCACTATGACTGGTACTACCCTGGTTTTCATGTTCCACATTTTCTTTAACTCCCTTGCTAGGTCCTGGTATTTTTCCCTTTTTTCAGCCTCCTTCTTTTTTACTCTATGGTCTGCAGGTACAGCAACGTCTACTATTTGGCAGGCCTTCTTTTTTTTGTCTACTATTACTAAGTCCGGCCTTCTTGCCTGGATGAGGTGGTCAGTTTGGATGTCAAAGTCCCACAGTAGTTTGTGGTTGTCATTCTCCAAAACTGCCTCTGGCTTGTGCTGATACCACTTTTCCCCATGGTTGAATCCCATTTGTTTACTTAGTTCCCAGTGTATCATCGTTGCTACTCTATCGTGTCTATGCTTATACTCCTTCTGGGCGAGTTGACTACATTCACTAGTTATGTGGTTTACTGTCTCATCTCTTTCACCGCACATGCGGCATTTACCGTTTGCCTGTGTTCTGTCGATTTTAGCTTTTATGTAGTTTGTCCTTATGCTTTTGTTTTGGGCTGCCATGATGAGCGATTCTGTTTCTCTCTTAAGGTTTCCCTTTCGTAACCACGTCCATGATTTCTCGTCTGCTATATCTTGTATCTGTCTTTTAAACTCGCCGTACAATTTTTTCCCTTCCCACTTTTCTCTTCTAGTTTGCTGTACCGTTCCATTGCTTTCTACTTTGTTTGTTGCACTATCCCTCGCGCTCTTTATGATTTCTTCACTATTTGTTTGCACATATTTATCTAGGACTACTTTAGCTCTCTGGACACAATCTTCTATGCTGATGAGCCCCCTACCACCTTCTTTTCTCTTAACGTATAGTCTATCTGTATCATCCCTAGGGTGTAATGCTTTATGCATCGTCATAAGTTTCCTTCTTTGCCTATCCATTGATTGGAGCTCTTCCTTTGTCCATCCTAGGAATGGTCCTGTATACCTAACTACTGACACAGCCCAGGTGTTCATTCCTTTTATTAGATTTCTGCTATTTAATTTGGTTTCTAATATTTTCCTTATCCTTCTAAGGTATTCCCTCTTAATTTTCTCCTTCATCTCTTCCCGTTTTATCGTGTCACATTCAAGGACACCTAGGTACTTGTATCGGTCTTGTGCAGTCAATGCCCTAATCTTGTTGTTGTCCGGAAGTTCAATTCCCTCAGTCATTGAAAGCCTTCCTTTATGCATCACCATTATTGCGCATTTTTCTATCCCAAACTCCATTCCTATGTCCTCACTATATTCCCTTACTTCGTTGAACAGAGTCTCAAGCTCTCCCCTGTTTTTCGCAAACAATTTAATATCGTCCATGTACATTAAGTGGTTGACCTTTCCTTTTGTTTTAGAGAAGTGGTATCCTTTGCTGTTTTTCAGGATTCTGTTAAGCGGTATCATTGTTAGAACAAATAACAGTGGGGACAACGAGTCCCCTTGGAAGATCCCCCTTTTTATCCCTACCTCGGCTAGTTTGTCCCCTGCAGCTGTCAAATCTACTTTCCAGTCTTCCATTGAATTACCAATGAATTTAACCACCGGTTCGCTAATTTTGAACATTCTAAGGCATTCGAGTATCCAGCTATGTGGAATCATATCGTATGCCTTTTTGTAATCTATCCATCCCATTGCGATATTCTTTCTCCTTTTCCTTACTTCTTTTAAGATCATCTGGTCTATGTAGAGTAAATCGTTTGCCCCTTTGGTTCCTATCCTACACCCTTTCTGTTCTTCTGGTAGTAGCCCCCTTCTATCCATTGACATGTATATTCTCTCTGCTATTTGCCCGGTCAGGATTTTCCACGTAAGTGGTATTATTATTATTATTATTATTATTATTATTATTATTATTATTATTATTATTATTATTAGTAGTAGTAGTAGTAGTAGTAGTAGTAGTAGTTTCAATTTTTATTGACTAGAATAAATATCTGGGATCTGATCAAGTATGTAGCTGTGAGGTAATTAAGTAACCAATGAGTGAAGAACTTAATGGTTATGTACGCTCATACAGTCTCCAGTGGGATTACTCAATCGATAGTGAGATGTGATTGAGTGGTTATCACTCCAGGCATTTCAAAACACTTTTCAGACAGCAGGCATCATCAAGGAGTAGATGATAGAGATAATGGAAGGAAACTGGGACTGACGTTTGGATAGTGAAACAGAAAGAGATTATCAAAACAAAGAAAATTAAATAAGTGACATTTATCTTCGGATAAAAGGTAACTTTTATCAAGAATAATATACATTTATGAATGTATAATGCTTTTTTGTCCGTCCGTTGGTGACTTTGAATCAATTTTCATTGTTGCCATGAAAACAAGTCGGAGTTTAGATCAACGGTCACTATTTTTCTGAAAAAAGAAATTTCAAACTTGACTTGGTACCACCGGGTGCAATTATTAATATGATGTGATGCTTCTGGTGCGAAAGTTGATTGAATAGTTCCCAAAGAATAGCAAACGCAGTTGGAAACAGACGATGGAGTGATGAGATGAAAGGTTTTGCTTGTGAGACCTGATTGAGATTACCACAAACACAGACTTCACGGGGGGAGTCGGTTGAAATCCGTTTTTCAGTTGTGAACTCGTTGTATATAAATATTTGCCTCAACTTTAACATTAGCAGCAACAGTAGTATAAGAGGGAAACAGATAAAAGATTGGTTATATAGACGCAACATGTGGGAATATATAAAATCGACACGAATACAGCATTCACTTGCAAATGTGTACAAAATAGATGAGTCCATATCCAATGGTAGCACAAAAATACCAAATTGTGTATTTGTTTTCAAAATCCTGTTTTGTATAGACAAATAAGCTTTGTAATTCCAAAATTCCAAAATTCCATTTTCATATGTTTGGGTAAGAACAATGGTTCAATAAACATAAATTCTCTATAGAATTATCAGCAATGACACAAAATCATATTGTACTTCGCACATAAGACTATGACACAGTCATAGAAATTATATATGATCCCCATATTATACGTATTTGTGTCACTAATTTTCCGTTTTGATTTCATTTTCAACCCGCTACTCAATTCTCATTTCATTTTGGGTATTTAAGTATCTAAAATTTTTACTTTGATTTTACGTGGGAAGACTTTTGATAATCAACCTAAGAATTTTAGGGGGATATTTTTCTAAATTATACTTTACAAAACAGTACATCATAAATATGTTAATTCATTCGTCAAGGGATAATTGTAAAATATCCCCTCAAAAATTATTCATAAGAGTTGAAAGTTATTTCATGTTGTTGCAAAACTTTGTTTTCTTTTATTTTTGTCGATATAAATAATCATATTTGGTTAATTGCGAAATGATCAATCAGAAACGAGGAGTGATTTTAGATATCTTTCCCAACATGTTCTCTCGAACTGTGTGCAAATAGAATCACACAGACAGTGGACATATATATATATATATATATATATATATATATATATATATATATATATATATATTGTCATCTACAGGCAGCTGTTTCGTTGTATTACATCACTTCAATGTGGCTATAGACTATCCCTTATTCCATGCAATACCATGAGGCAGGATTGAAACCTTCGCTTCAGACCTGGAGGCCGGTATAAATACCTCTACTCCATGGAACTGGACGGTCAGTAAGGTTGAGTTTAAATGATATATTTATTTAGCATATATTCCCAATCCACCAGAGTGCTCTATTCCTTTTGAAAAGCTTTGAATATACATTTATATCAAATTATCTCAAGTTATTGAACGGTGGATGCATCACTTTGTCTAGTTTGCGTAAAAAGGAATAAAAATTTGAAGAAAATGGGGCTGCAGCAGTATTTCTTGCAGTTGTTAACTCTTCTTTGCTGAGTAGGCCAAATGATACATTCAGTGTGTAATCTATCCTTCTAAAGGTTCTGTGTATTTTATCTCTGATTCTTCAGTCAGGATTCAGTAAACAAACATGATGGAACCTCCATTCACTACATTGATGACAAAAACTGTGATAAAGCAAGTATTAACATCTTTCTTACGGCTGTCGACCTATGTTACCACCACTCATTGACTCTTTGGTTTACTTAAATCATTTTGTACACAAACAGAGTAAACAAATCAAGATTATTTTGAATTCACGATGTTTTGATCAAAAACTTGTTTTAGCAAGGCTTAGGAAATGATATATTTTGCATTGAAAAGAGAAAAACGATGATTGCTTGTAGTTAAGCATGAATTCAAAGTGTGCTGTATTAAAACCACTATAATATTCATTATATAAATATGTTGCTGTTTATTTCACACCCGAAATGCATGAAAACAACAACGTCACCAAAAGAACAGAGTAGTTATATGTATTTATCTAAATGTATTACCAATACGTCCACTGAAGAAATGCTTTAATATCAGAAAAAAAGACATCTTCACTGGTTAGAAAATTTGTGAAACAGATAGCAGAAAAATTGGATTGTCATATCAAGCAATATAATAAGTTTCATAGTTGTATGTTATGTTGTTGATAGTTGTACCTTTAAGATTTGTATCGGATCAAATATGAATGTAGAACAGATATTTACTGATTAAAAATGGTACCAATATAAAAGTATTACGTAACATTTATTTGAATTACTCAATTCAATAAACTGATAGTCATTATTTTTTCGTCATTATATAAATGATACAATAGTCATTTACTGATATGCTCTCATTTTGGCATGCGTTGACACTGGAATATATCTTCCAAAAATGACCTTTGTCCGGCCAATAGGCTGTTTTCACGAAAAAAATCAGTTATTACAATTTTCGATCAATGGATTTTTACATAAGTTCATTAACAATTGGTTGCCATTACGTTTTCGAGAAAATCTTACTTCTGAAATGACTTGCTTATGACCACAATCCTACAGTGAATCAATATTTCAAAAATAACACATTGATATTGCTCCATAAAAAGGTTAATAGTCTGCGATTGTTAATACTCATGCATTTAATTAGAAGATTCTCCCGGAATCCCAAGGTAAAGCGTTCATGTATCAACAAATAGTAACCTTATATAGTAGAACCTAAATGTCGTACTAATACGGTACACAAACCAGAGAATTATTACTGACCGTGTAAAGAGCATCTTTTCCCTGATTCTTGGTCGAGTTTATTTTGATTGGTTCCCAAATTACACTGAAAAAGCGTAACCAGTTTTAAAATATTCAGAATGACTGGATACTTTCCAGACCGGCTTTGTGCGTATAGAAAACAGTTTATCCTTTTTAACAATTTATTGATTATATTTCGGTTTGTTCTGCTGCTTAGATTCTATTTGATAAAGGCGCCTATAGCATACTATATTTTACACACTTATATCTTTTGTGTATATAAAAAATCCTTTTTGAATGTGTTGTTGCTTCTTCCAGACGCTAGTTATTTGTTCTTCATATTCAAGAAAAACACACCATCAGTTAATAGGCTTTAGTGCTGGGGAATTCAATGTTGTAAATACGGTTAATAGGATAATGGAGTCAAATTAAAGAAACAAGAAATTCCTCTCAAATCATCAGACAAGATATCTGATAACTTACTGTTTAACGAGCTCATTTTTTTCAAGGATTTATGAATTTCATATAATGTAAGAATTACTATCTCTCCAAGGTTATACTGAAACACATAAGGTTTCATTTTTAATTCATTTCATTGTGAAAGATCTGCAATGCATTATTGTAATAGATGACTTGAATTACGCTGGAATTCTGAATAATTCATTGAAAGATAGATTTAAGAGTGATTAAACTACAACTAATTCCACTCGTGAGCTGCTTGCAATGCATCCCTATAGGTAGTAAGTTTGTTATTACAGCATTCAAATACTAGTCAGAATAATGTATTTCATAGTAAAACATATACCATCCATATCGGTTGAAATTCATTTGCAAAGCAACTGTAGTGTAAGTCAACTGTGAGCCAAACAACAAAGATGGTGATCATGGAATAAATGTTTCCCTTGCCAAAGATAAAGATGATCCATGTCTATGATTTTTTTGATGTTTGTTTTACCTTGCTTTAGATTGGATCTTTTTTCCAAAGGATCTATCTAATAATTAGTGTGATTCTTGTGTTTTTTCTTTGATTCAATATGAATACTGTCAGGTTGATTTTCATAGAGTCATGTGACATGCTTTTTTTTTTCGAAAATCAGCTATTATGGATTTGGCATTAAAGTAACCTCTCAACCATTCAAAAAGGATTTATCCTTTGTGACACTCAGTTAGGAGTGAGACACCATGGAGTGAGCTTGTGTACCGTAAGACCATTGCTCTTTCAGTGAGATTTTTCACGTCTCATACAGACTTTTGCAGACACAGCAATCAACAAAGTCTATAATCCCCAGCTTACAGCTGAGATCTGGCTCCCTGTGACCTCTGCATTTTCCATGAGAGATTCCAGGCCTTGTTGGGGATGGAAGAGACTGCTGCACGTTAGCTGATGGCAATACCAATGGACTACTGCGCAGACAGTCTGTAAAAATGAGAAGAGAGCTGAGATGAGTTGATTTAGTCCCAAAGGAGATACTTTGAAGGAAGGTCAGATGCTTTTGCTTTAAGTAAGAAGTTATGTAATTGAATGGGGGCAAAGGAATATATTAACTGAAAGTTTTGTCTGAGTGAATGTTATCTTCTACTACACATGTTTTGCATGCATAAGCAACTAAAGAAATATTTCCAAAATGACTAAAATACACTTATATAAGTGAATCTTTTCTCGTGGAATAAGTATAACTTTCTCATTTGTGTGTGTGTATGTGTGTGTGTGTGTGTGTGTGTGTGTGTGTGTGTGTGTGTGTGTGTGTGTGAGGTTGTCAGTGCACGTGTGTGTTCGAAACGTAGTGGTTTGGTTGGTGGCTCCAATGATAACACTTCACCGAAAGACTTAGTATATTTTCAAGATTTAACCCCCACCCCCTTGTTTTTAAAAGATTTTGCATTACTGTTTGCTGGTAAAGTAAGTTCCACCACATTTCACGCTGTCCCTATCCGTCATCTTTTCCCATATCTTTGCTGACTGGGGTGAAGATTAGGGAGAACGCCTCAAATTTATTTCCTGAATATGGTTGATCATACCTAGCTTCCATCATATATAGTAGTCCAGCTAAAAGCATTTTCTTTTTTTCTTATTTTGAAACCTATGTGTTACCAAATCCTAGGACCAAACAATGCAAAGCTATTGGATGATATTACAACTGAGTAGAATAAAAGAGAAATTCAAAAGACGATTTCTTTCATCTGACTCATCAAGGCTAACAGTTCCAAATATGAGCACATAAATTATACTGACCGTATCAAATTGAGAGTTTGCTGGAATTTTCTTCATTTTCTACTTTTTCTGATTGTTGCTAGTATTATTATCATTATTATTATTATTATTATTATTATTATTATTATTATTATTATTATTTGGAATCTCACACCAGTTGCCTGGTGGTAACTGCTGGAGTTTGAGTGACAGCAAGTCTCCCCAAGTCTCTAGCCCTCCTCTCCTACTACTCATAGGTCGCAGTAATTCTGCGATTTACAGTTTCACACCGGTTGCCCAGTGGTTATCGCTGAATGCTGAGTGACAATAAGTCTCCTCAGGTCCTCAGCTAACGTCTCCTCCCTCTTTCGCATATCATGACAGGGCTACTATTCGTTGCAGTACTTATATCTCTAGCACCTTCCTCAGTATCCGTGCAGTTCCAAGTAGCGCTGTGGTCTGTACGGTCTCTATCCTCCCCCTAATCCCGATCTCCTCCAGTCTCTCCCTCAGCGTTCTGGGGACAGTTCCTAGTGCGCCCACTATGACCGGTACTACCCTGGTTTTCATGTTCCACATTTTCCTTAACTCCCTTGCTAGGTCCTGGTATTTTTCCCTTTTTTCACCCTCCTTCTTTTTTACTCTATGGTCTGCAGGCACAGCAACGTCTACTATTTGGCAGGCCTTCTTTTTTTTGTCTACTATTACTAAGTCCGGCCTTCTTGCCTGGATGAGGTGGTCAGTTTGGATGTCAAAGTCCCACAGTAGTTTGTGGTTGTCATTCTCCAAAACTGCCTCTGGCTTGTGCTGATACCACTTTTCCCCATGGTTGAATCCCATATTATTATTATTATTATTATTATTATTATTATTATTATTATTATTATTATTATTATTATTATTACTATTATTCTCACTTTTGTGGTTATTCGGTTGTTATAGAATATAATGTATCAAACGTTTGAAAAGAACTTTTTTTTATCTACCTGTTTTGCCCTCGAGATAAAAACGTTTGATTTCCTTTCATGTAATATGAGGCAGGCATACAGATGTTACAGCAAAAAATCCGTTCTGTTTAATTTCATATTTATGTATTATCTCTCATTTCTTCTTCTTCTTCTTCTTCTTCTTCTTCTTCTTCTTCTTCTTCTTCTTCTTCTTCTTCTTCTTCTTCTTCTTCTTCTTCATCTTTTTTCATTATCATCATCATCATTATCACTATCATAATCATTATTATTTCTATTATTATTGTAATTGATGTTGTTAAGTTTAGTATCATTTTACTGCTATACGATCAAACAAACGCAGTGTTTGTGAGTATGCAAAAGTGCATCGATTTTCAGATTGAAAATGAATATGCTACTACAGTAGGCAAAAGTGACACAAGGCAGAAATACGAAAACGAATCTCGTGAAATAATCTACATCATTGTTCAAAGTGGGAAGTACTTACTTAGAATACCTGTATTCTTAGGAAAAGACATTTGATATTTACTCGGACCAGCTAATTACGGCGCAAGGCCAATGCTTTATACAATTGCTAGGGTAATATTGTCTCGGATCAATCTCTCATATGCGGAGTACTTGTCCGGAAAATTATCTTTCTACATTAGTGAGGTCAGAATATTTATTATACGAATGGAATTCGGCACTTTTTTCAAATTTATCGATTGCAGGTCAAGTTAGCCCGCCTAGAAAATATATATTTTACATGAGTCCATATTGATATATCGAAGTGTGACTTTTGCGTTACTCTCCGTTATCATAGACTCTCCCGCTTGGAGATTACAGACTCGGTGATAGAATTATATTCCACCCACAATAAATCATTAATGTGTATTGATCGATACTTATCATCTTCATTAATATGATATAAGTGCATAAAAAAACTGGAACAAAAGAGTAAAAAATCAAATTGCAACTTTCTGAAGTGATAAAGGTAACCCTTAAGATCATTTATTTTTTTTGGGACGTAAGCATTTTGAAATTTCAAAGCGGTGTATCATCAGAATTTTAGTTGGACAATAGTGAAGAGAGTCGGATTCTGATGCCCCGAGCTTTTATGCAAGAATGGTAGTCCTGCCTTGAAAATCAACATTTCACATCAGTACAATCCAAGCCAGGGCATGAATTCACTCACGTGCAAGTTTTCACCATCTCAAAATCTTTCCTCTCCCACAGGAGAAACTAGATAGCACTTAGTGCATACATTTGCCATCTCCACCCAATGACTGATTACTGAATGGGAATAAGGTTCTTATTTAGCTATGATGCAGGGATGATTTTCAATATTTTGTCCGATTGTCTCAATATATGGAATGAATCTCCCACACGAGAAGAGGTTCTGGAGCCACTCAAAAGAATTCAATCACTACTATCTCAGTCTATGGCCGACTTTTTCACTAATTTCCATTAAAATTCATTCAGAATCTTTGAAGATAGTGTATGAAAGAAAAAACAGACAAACATCACGGAATACATATACCACATCCAAGTAAGTTGTCAGAAGACGAATGATTGAACTTCCTTGCAAGTTCAATCGATTGAACTCACATCAGTTGCCGTCAACATCAGCCTCACACGTCGAGAGATACGTACAACATCAAACATAGAAATTGTGATTGATACATTTTTACTTCCGTCCCTACAATACACTCATGCTTATTTCATATCAATCATATGGTCATATAAATCGGAATATATTACCACCATTGTACATATGTTTTGAACTGAGGCCATGGGATTTTTTAGCCAAATTGTCAGGTATACATACTTCACCTTAAACAAACGTGAGCTAAAGCAATTTCCATCGATACTGAACGCCCACTTCATTTATCCATTGGTGTCCATATATATATATATATATATATATACATATATATATATATATATATATATATATATATATATATATATATATATATATATATATATATATACTTAGCTTTTCTTTTCTTTAGCCCCGATAGCTTTTCTGGTCTTCTACACTTGCTTTTTGGAGTTGAAAACAAACCCTAGGCATTCGATTTTATTGTTAGAGATTTTTTGTTTTTTTTAAGTAAATATCTGCAATAAATTTTGGAATAAATTGACAGAGGTCAACACATAGTACAGAGCTGAACATTTGAGTAAAACAAAAACAGCAATTTCATCATATTTTCTCCTTTTTTAAGAATGAGAAAAATATCATTGGCATATTTAAATTAAGCAGGCTCACACAATCACTTATTTATTTCCTTTTTATTTAGGTCAAGTATCTTTCCTTGTTTTCTCCGATTGCTTACTAGAGTGCAATGAAGTTTAATCTTTCATCACTTCTTTTAAAAATAAAGTCAGCTGCAAACCATGAAACAAGCAAAAAAGAAAATATATGCCCTACCAATACGAAAAATCATAGTATGGCACAGTATATAAAAGGAAAGACCACAACTTGGGACATGAGAAAATGGCTATTGGCTGATCATGTTGCAGATTGGCAGACAACGACTATAACTGCTCTATTTCATTCTCAACTCAGACAATTACATTATAAAAAAAAGACACATATACACACACAAACACACACCTCTTTTATTCTGGCCTATTCTCAAGGAATAAGGTGTTGTATCTGTTCAACAGCATAGACTGAGGAGTCGGTACTGATACTTGCCTGTCGAATGGGCCAGAGAGGGAGTGTGTGTCAAAGACTGAGTGCACCGGTGCAATGCTTTAGCCAATGATGTTTTACTGAGGCTACGCACTGCTAAGCGCATTGGGGGGCCTTTGGACTCGTCCTTTGGCTTTCCTATCATTATTCGGCCCAGCTGCAGGGAGTTGGTTTCCCATTGCACTCAAAGGAGCAGGTCCTCTGGTGGACGCTTTCGCGGCCGAGGTTGCTTTAGTTGCAAAGCAAATTGTAGCCACGTCGGCTGGAGCCATTTTTCCCCACGTTGAGCTCGACCTTGTGTCATATTTTGCTGTGGTGTGGCAGCGACTGAACAAACCTCGGGGCAGCAATTCTCCAATAAACTTAGAGGAGCAGGTCCCCAAGAAGATGCCTCCGCGATAGAGGTTATTTAAGCTTCTAAGGTCGCTTGGCAATCCGAGTTGCGTCGGCTGTCGTTCTTGGAGCCATTTTTGGAAGGCTGTCTCCTATTTTCCCCACGTTAAGCTCGACTTTGATAGAAGTTTGATGTTATACATGGCAGGATATTTTGAAGAAGAATCCACTCAAAAAAATGTTTTTTTTTCTGTAACTAGTATTCCAAAAAATGATATCATACGTTGTTTAATGACGTAAGAACAGATAATATAATTAACTTGGGGTAACAATCAACGGTAATGACATGGACAGCAAATTATGTTTTTTTGTTATACTTACTCGTCCCTGATCGTTTAAAATTTTTTAAGCTTACTTTCATAAGTAAGCTTTTTTTTTTCTTTTTTAAAAAGGAAGGGTAGCATACACTGATATAAATACACCGAAAACAAGAAAATATATAAAATGACAAATTAAATGTATGACAAAAAAATTAGCATGAAGGGAATTGGTGTTAAATAATCATCGCTTGGGTACCATGTTGATGTAGCTGCTTTATTTTCAAAATTCCTGTAACAATTACATTGTAAACAGCTTATGATGATTTATATATCGTAAAATAATGACTTAAGATCAAAAAAATTGTATCGTCTGATTGGGAAATGGATTACTAGAGGGACAGAAATAAAATATACTGGAATTTTTTATGATGTTTACTGCTTAAAACTGGAAAGGTTTCTAGAATACGTATATATATATATATATATATATATATATATATATATATATATATATATATGAATATAAATATTATGCGTGTGTGTGTGTATAATTACATTGAAGCAATTAGATTACGCACGATAAATACCATCGAAGAAAACCAATATTCATCCCTAAAGGGACGAATATCGATCGGAGGGAGACTATGAAACATTAAAAACAACAAATTTCGTTTAATTATTGGGACAAAGGCAAGGGAAACAAATCATAAGAACGTAGAGTTGTCTCAATGGTATTATCTAAAATTGTACAGGATGACGTATCACCATCCTTCACCTTTTCATCTTACTATCAGTTACATTCAGCATTGGTCTGTAAGTGTTATGATTTCGTTCTGATGAGATTTGCACCGACTGGAATAGATATTAATAACACTTATACGTCCCATAATCACGGTATATTGATTTGTATTGATGATCAAATGACTGAATGTCTCTTGACATATCCAGCACCTTCCGTCGGTTCTCTGTCGACACAAACAGCCCTGCAATTAGAACAATCTACACTATTTCTAAACTATTTGCCCTCTTAATCTACTACTGCGAGCAAATCTAAGGGACTGGTCAAGATATTAAACTCAAGATCATGATGTGTAGATACACTTGACCAGCATTTTATCCCAAAAAAAATTAGATGGTACCATCTTACAGCCTTTAACCTATTATGTTCTCTCGATTTTCCCTGACAAAGTCAATCATTCATCCGTATCGCACAATCATGATTTTGTGCCACAGTAGGTTGAGAAATATAAGTAAAATGCTGAATAGTCATTTCAAATGTTTACGTAAGAGGGAAAAATTATGCTTCAATTGTGATTTCTCCATCTTTTGTAAATTCAATGCGAGAATGATAATTTTAACGTTTTTCTTTTCTTCTCCTTTTTAAATGTATTTCCTCGGGGAAATCATTAAGATTTGCACAAATTCTTTTTTGTCTATTCTTTCAATCTTTCTGTTGAGTAACGGATCTTGATATCGGGAAAGATATTTGCAGCAGGAGTTTGGGGAATGGGAGAATTTCAATGCTGTTGTCAATAACTGAACAATTGTTATTTTTTCCAAGTCTATTATATTGATTTGATCCAAACAAAATCATATCCCACCCGAACGCACACAGAAATCCGAACCACAAACCTAAAATGGCATTGTATGAGGGAGAGAAGAAGAGAGACAGAGACAGAGACAGAGACAGAGACAGAGAGAGGAGGAGAGAGAGACGCAAACAGATATGCAGTGAGAGAAATAGACGGATGGAAACATAACCATAGATATAGAGAATAGTGGAATTTTCCTGTATACGTTTTTGATTCTGAAATAATCAACAAAAACAATTTGGTGTCCAAAATGTGTGATTCAACACACAGATAGAGATTTGTTGTTTTTTCCTTCTATTCTTTGCACATAATTTTCTTGTTGAATGGCTATGTGGTTATTCGAAAACATCGAGGAATCTGTATATTTTTCAGGATATATATTCCAGGTTTTTATCTTAGGATAGAACAGATATCTCTTCAGGTTGATGGAAAATTTATTCTGGCAGAAGTGGTCGTTAATTCTAGACTTGCTCTTCCCAACGTTCCTGTGTCAACCAATAATATTCTGCTCTCTACATTCAACGTGCTGTACATGTTATTATTGTTTTTGTTATACTTTCTCAAGCTTAAGCTTGAGTGTTTCCAGGCAAGATGGGGCGAAAAGTACAAGAGACACGATTGTAGGTAAAAATGGAACAAGTTGTGTTCTGTATTATTAAATGCTTGCTGCAAAACAAACGCATTCTGAAAAAATCAGGACATCGGGGTGAGAGCAACCAAGTAGTGTGAAGTGAACTCTCAAAACATAGAACATACAGATGCAAAAGTTGGCTTTTCAGGAGCCATTGTTGAGTGTTTAATCTCCGAATATTGGGTGTTAGAATTTTTTTTTCCAATGATTCCATTTGCCTACACAGCGCATCACAATTCTGGGAAATTACAACATATCTACACCGTGTCTAGTGAATCACTACACTAAGTTAATCCTTATATAAGGATGTGTACGTACTTAGGAATGACTTTGAATGATCTCACATGTCAACCTTACATAATAAATGAAACGTTGACAGCTGTCAGTCTCATTATCATCATCATCATCGTCATCATCAGTCTTTTAATGTCTGTTATTAGATATATACCTTCCCCAAGATCCATCACATTATTCTATCATAGACGTTGTGGAGCCAGTATTTTCTAAATTTCTCAAGTCAATCTCTTAATCTTGTATTTAGTCGTCCTCGGTTTCGCATGTGGTCCCTGAGAGTCCATGCTGTGAGTCATGATGTCCATTGGTTGTCCTCCATCCATGCAACATGACCAGCCCATTGCCATTTGAGTTTTTTGATAGATTCTAGATCTCCGACTCTCATTTTCCCCTTAGTATACTGCATTGTTTTGTTATCACTCCGTATTAGTCTGACCATGATCTTCTCATGTGGAGGATACATTAGTTATATACTATTCTTTTCAGGACTATCAAGATCATCATGTTTTTTAAGCTTTAGCTTGCTATGCTAAAGGCTTGCCATCCTACGGTGATTTGTAGTTAGCTTTTTCCTTCTTTCGTGGGTTTCACAGAGATATGCTGTCTTAGGCAGACGTAGTGGTCTACTTTCCTCAGTTTTGCATTTTTGATTTCGACGATTACGTCTTCTTCCTCCATGTGATTATTGCACAGGGCTTTTGTTTTACTTAAATCATGGGTAAGCCAACTTTTTTGCTTTCTCTGTTCAGTTCATCTAGCTTTAGTTGCAGGTTGTGTTAGTTCTCTGCCAAAAAGAGGACATTGTCTGTAAAAACAAAATGGCTCAGATATTCACCGTCTAATTTGATTTCCCTATTCTTCTAAGTTTTGGAAAATCATTTCGAGGCAGGCTGTGAAGAATTCGGATAAGCTTTGTCTCAACCATTTTTTGAGTTGGAAGGATTAAAAATCTTCATGTGACCTGATAAAAGCGTTACTATTATTGTATATATGCTGCAGTAGTTTGAAGTATAAAAGGTCTGCATCTCGTAGAGTGTTGGCCTTCAAGTCTATCAGAACTTCTTCGGAATCAAGGGTCTTCTTGAAATCTTTGAATGCTACAGCAAGTGACATTTTGTGTTCTACTGCTTTCTGTTTCAGCTGTTTATTGAATAGAGATGGCATATGATCGAGTAGCTTCTTCTAAATCTAACCCTTTTCCCCTGGTTGGTCTTCATGTATTTTTTCCGTGAACCTGTTGGTGATGATTTCTGTGGAAAAAGTTATACATGAAGTTGAGTACACTCATGGGCATATAGAAATTGAGACTTCAATAAAAATGTATTTTGGAAGATGCACTAACATACAACTAAAAGGTACACATAATAATGAAGATCTGCATGTTCCTTGATGTCAAAATATTAAACTCCTTAAGTAAACGTTGATGCAAATATAAGTGATTATGAGGGTTGTGTATACATTTCATTCATCAGAAATATCTTTTTAATTTATACACTCACACACATACACACACACACACACACACTCACACACACACACACACACACACACACATATATATGCATGTGTGTATTTATATTTATGTATATGCTTCAAAATAATGACTAATATGCATGGCCATCACATTGAAAGGTCCGTACCGACTGAAAATAAATGAAATTAGAGTTATTTCAATCATTATATCACTTTCAGCAATAAAAGCGTTGGTGCTAGGTTCAATATCTGCAGCAACCCCATTTTCCTTGATCGTCTTTGCGTGCAAGTGTGTGTGAGCGTATGTACGTGTAAGCCTGATCCCTTAGCCGCACAAATAGCCCGTCCAACCAACCAGCAACGTTGGCTACGGATTTTCCTTTGTTTGCTCATGTCTGCCACAGTGTTTGAGTGTTTGAGTGTATTTGTATGTCTCATTGCGGTAGCGCCACAAATGACTGCCTGATCATCCATCCAAGTCGACTTTTCCTCTGTCGGCTTGTTTCTCTACGTCCGTGTATTTGTGAGTGTCTGAGTGTCAATGGGGGTTTTTGATCACATTCTAAGATCAACAACCTTGAATATTTGCAAAGTACACCATTTGGCACCATTTGAACATTTTTATTTTGTCTCCCAAATTTTTTTTTTTGTGTGTGTGTTTATGATCATTTCGGACCTCAAATGCCCCCAAATTTCAAAAAATGTTTCTTTGGATGATCAAATTTTGGGGATGAAGAATTAATGCTGTTTGGCACTTAGATAATTTATGCATTACTGGTATACAAGTCTATTTTGTGATGAACAACCGTCAACGAGGTGCTAGACATAAGTTTGGCGAATTCGAAAATGAACAATAATTACATTAGCAACCACTTAACTCAATCGTCAATAAAGTAGTCCCTCCTCTTGGCATTTCACAATGTTCTAACTATGACAACTGTTTTCAATGTTAGCAACGATAATATTGTTGTATACTGGTTACGTGTCATGTTCAAATTCCCGAACTTACAAGGAAGTACACTATGTACGACATCTATTCAAGAAGTAATGGTTATCTAGAGAGGCGAGTAAATCACCGATGTTATGCTGTGAATTTGATGATCACTAATGACATTTTTTAAAGCTAATTTATGCTTAGGTATAGCTATACTGATGCCCATTTGTTAACTATCACTCCATCATAAGAGGTTTTACACACACATACACACCTTGACAAACACCCACAGACACACACACAAATATACAAACACACACTTTCATATGAATTAAAGTATGTTTCTGTATCTATGGCTTCATCTGGATACTTATACGATTACTTCCCCACACGTACCAGATGATACCTGCTCTAGAGTGCAACGGCCGAACCGTTGTATGAAAAACAACCAAGATGAAGATGGTCCGAATATTAATAGAAATGATAATAATACCTCATCTCAAATATTAAAATATATACAATTAAAGTTGACAATTGTGACAGCGGCATATTGATTTCTTACTTCTTTCGTTTCTATGAAATGTTGTATCTATAGAAAGTCGTTTCGTTGGAGATTATAAGTTATCTCGATGGATATCTGTTTCGAATAAAAGTCATTCGACGACAATGTTCGGCTTTAGTAAGAGAAAGGTTATAGCAGACATAATCCAATTTCAACTTTGTCCAAGATTCAATAATCTGTGTTCGTTTCACAAAACAGAATACGAGTGCATCGTTTGCTGCAATGTTGTTGCTCAGTTGAAAATTCGAGTCCAATAGCCCCCACCTGATATTTTCAGTTTTAGCGTCATTCTTTGATCTGGATTGTATATTTTTTGATAGATATTTCCTCTTTGACAGCCTCTATTGGAAATTCCTCAAATGTGCTGGTACATGAATATTTTTCTGTGAAAGATATCTAATCTTACTCCAACAATGTTAATTAAACCCGAAGTACTGCAGAGCAGACCTAGTTTGATTATACTCCCCTATAGCTTCAAACTGACTTGTACTGAGAATCAATTTTGTCTAGTTCATATTGTGGTTAGACTATCAAACAGTGTACATGATTTACAATATTTAACAAGAAGATATATATATATATATATATATATATATATATATATATATATATATATATATATATATATATATATATAATTATTTTTTTATTATATATATATTATTATTATTATATATATATATATATATATATATATATTAAAATGCAGCATGAATGATGGCTGACATTCATATTTCATCTTAGATTTTTTTTTGCTTTCCAAACCATGTTTAGAGAACGGATCCTTAAATCTCACAAAAAAGCCTATAATAATGTGGCACTGGATGAGAGATTAATATCTGCAAAGGGATATATATATATATATATATATATATATATATATATATATATATATATATATATATATATATATACATATATATATATATACATATATATATATATATATATATATATATATACATATATACATATATATATATATATATATATATATATATATATATATATATATATACATAAAGATATTCACACTCGTAGAAACGTATATGCACACACACACACGCACACACACACACACATATATATGTATTTGTAAGTGTGGGAGCGTCAGATTAGATAATAGAAGATAACAATTTTATGATCTAGGGATAGATGACACGAATCTTAGAAAAAATGAAAATGCAGTAGAATTGTTTTTGACATTTATTTTTCTCTCTGATATTGATATCTTCTGTATGAATATAAGTTGTTGATATATATACATCCTGTTCATATTGCCATAAGATTGTGTTAATACCAACAAAGTTTAGAACACATTGACCCATAACATACCCATCTGAGAAAAGTAATGAGATTTTTAAAATGAGAGTATTTGATGGAATATGCCTAAGCTGCACTGGATACGCAGATAGATTGATGGATTGCTTGATAGATAAGTGGATATGAATACTGTACGAAAAGTTTGAATAGTGCTTTAACAAGATCAGGGATAATCATTTGAAACAATAATAAATAAATAAATAAATACATATATATTATTATTATTATGTCATCTACAGACAGCTGTTCCAATGTATTAAATATATTCAGTGTGGTTATAGACTTTCCATTATCCATCCAGTACTGCGAAGCAGGATCGAAACCTTCACGATAGACCTGCAGGCCGATATCCCACCCGTGGACTACTGAACTTGGCAGTCAGTAAGGCGGAATTTAAGCGATATATTTATTTAAACAGAAATCCCTCTTCCAGCGGTGTTTTCTATTTTCAAATATTTTGCATCTCAGTTACTTTTGTTCAGTTTGATATCTTTCAATGTGTTCATTTCTTCAATTTCACACCAATAGTTTTATTTTTTAACCATACAGTTTTGGAAGGAGTTTTGTTATACAAACTAAGTTTCAGGTGCTGTAATTGGATAACATGCATCCCTACGAGGGTCATATGATGCAAAATAGTTTCCCATCATTAATATTGACGGCTCTGTGACGTTTATTTTCCATCAGATAGAGTTATGTCATCAATTATGCAGTATATAAAATAGCCGAAAAACTATGGTGAACAATGTGAGCTTTCTGTCCATGAGAAATAGTCATTAATTAAAACTTGACAAAAGTAACTAAATAGCAACCATAGCGTAAACAGTTTTTCTCAATTTTTTATTACGCATTTTTGATAATTTCAAATGAAATCATTCTTTGGGAATTACTTTTAAAATTGATATAGTATTTGATTCCAGTTTCCATTGCTTTGTTATTTAATTTCAAATTGTTTACAGTGATTACTTGGAGCACCAGAATGAGCTACGGGTACAAACATAATGAAATAACATGGTGCTGGTTATAAAACGAATATAGAAGCATTTTACAAAAATACATTCCGTAGTTCACCAAGTAATTCCTTTACTTTACCGCCATGAAACGAAAAAAGTACCTCTTTCATTCAAAGAGAAATCCATTTGTATGTGACAGTCTGTCCCCTGCAGCTCTAAATTCACTCCTGTTTAGAATTACTAAATTGGAGTAACAGATATGAGCCGGTTCCCAAAACAGGAAGATGTCTGGAGCAGAGCCTGTCGATTTAGTCAAGCGCTTATTTCAGTGACTAGAAGGTCATGTCCGCCATTTCCTGAGTTATTTTTCCTCGTTATCTACCTGAATAATTCATGTAGTTTGATTTCTCTCGACACTAGCAAAAATTCCAAAAAGAGACAAGATGTTTGATTTGTCGACTTTTGAAAGAAATGTCGTCTTAAATTCGTCTGTGAGATCAGAAAAGATATCTCATCGGTCGGTATTGATACGACAATCTTTCCATGTAACTGATATGAATTGATATGATACCTTCTAAGATTTTGAGGTGAGTCATTATCAAGCCAGTTGTTTTGGCTTTTGAACCCATTTTCTCTTTTTTTAACTTTTTTCTTTCCCATGGTTGCTTTTGTTGATAGCTAGAAGGTGGTATATTGATGTAGATCGTCTCTTTCAAAGTCTATCTCCTTCCCTCGGAGTTCCCCGTTAATCAGACTTCTTTCCAGAGTCTGTTTCTTCTGAGATATCATTTAACATGAAACATTTTTCACTTTTTCCTGGCTATGGCTTTTCTGTCTCCTTTGCATCCGACATTGAGATCATGGCTGGTGCCACTCTTTCATTATTTCTTTCATTTACCTGGGAAAACTATCCCTCATCAGTATCGTCCCTTGCATGACCAAACTCTTGTCGTTAAATATAATGTAGGGGGAGTACATTAACGTGGGTGATGTAATGCTCTAAAATCCCTCATATCTATTCTGGCATATCCCTTACATATGGAATTCGAAATATATCGATAAGAATGGTGCTTTACGTAACATTCATCCTCAGCCTTTTTGAGTAATGTTTTCCCAGAATAAGACAGCACAGTACATTTGAGAAAAGACAAGAATCAGGGACATCATAAAATCCATTGAAAATTTCAAATGTCGGTGGGCTGGCCATGTTGCAAAAATGGCAGATAACCGATGGATATCACGACTCACGACATAGATCCCCCAAGATCACATGCGCAAACGAGTCCGGCAGAATATTAGATGCAAAGACGAGCTAGACAAGTTCATGGAGTACTGGCTCGGCGACGCCCATG
Source organism: Thysanoteuthis rhombus (assembly GCA_963457665.1). Lineage (NCBI taxonomy): Eukaryota > Metazoa > Mollusca > Cephalopoda > Oegopsida > Thysanoteuthidae > Thysanoteuthis > Thysanoteuthis major. The sequence continues at coordinate 14,994,684 of OY735223.1, forward strand.
ATAGAGAAGTGTGGCAAATCCTGGGGAAGGTCTATGTCCAACGACAGACGTTAAAACACTGATGATGATGATGATGATGATGATGATGATGATGATGATGATGATGATGATGATGATGATGATGATGATGATGATGATGGACAAAAAATAAACTTCTGATTTTGCTGTATTGAAATGTTCTATCATGGTTTTCAAATATGGCTGAGGAATACAAGATGGTGTTGGAATTAAAACTTATACTTGCAACAAATTTTTCTGATTTTTTGCCTTCAGGCTTCAGCTTCTCTTGCTTCAATCTGGTCATCACTTCCTGCAATTTAATAGATACCCATAATTCCTTGGAGTATTTGTAAAAATTTCATTTTTTTTCTCATGTTAAAAATGATTATTCAGTTCAATGGCGACATAAAAATAGCATTCAATTTGCAGTAAACTGTTAGATAATCAGCTCATACCTTCTTTTCTTTTTTCCTGAACCTAATCCCTTTACATCTAACCCCTGACAATTCAACTAAACATAGCCCCTTTACTTATTTGAGGTCTGCATTTGCTAAAAATGTCTTCAATATTTAAAAATGTCATTGATGTAAAATGATACTCATCACTGGCATGTAATAATACATTACGAGAAGGCTTGGACGGGTATGCACTTAAGTTGGTACCTGATCAATAAATTCTCGGCCTAGATAAGACTCAGTAAATTTTAGCTCAGTCTACCCTAGGATGAGGAATGTGGGTCACGTCAGGTTGATTGAAGTCATTAAAATATTGATGGCCTGTCAATATAGCTTGCACGCTGATATTCCACAGCAAGGCTTGCATCATTTTTTTTCGGAAGTTGAATTATGCCATCAGCAGTGTTCTTCCGGGGATGGGGGTGAAAAGAGCCAAATAAGTTGAATGGGGGTCACAGATCTTGAAGGAATTCCCACAGCATGGAAAAGCATAGCAACATATCAATGCACGTGGCCTGTCAAATGAAAACATGTGAGCAAGGCCTCACGCTGAAAAGTCATTGGCAATCCGTGATGGGATGTATAAAACCAGTTGACTTTTAAAGGTATCTATTTTCAATAATTGCTATCTTGAGGTGATATGGAAATTGGTGTCTGATCATTTTTTTAAAAATTGTGTTCCGTAGTTTTAATCTTCGGTCACCAGGTGGATTAGAGCCGTAAGTAGACATAAAAGTTAATGGTCAACCCGGGCTGAAGCTAATGCAATTAACGTAATGGAATAAAAAGAAAAAGAAGAAAAAAGGAGAAGAAATGAATAGAAAGAAGATGATGAGGGAATGTTCAGAGGACATGAAGATAGAAATGGATGATAACAGTATATATACAAAGAAAAACAGGGAACAATGAGATCAGAATAAGAAAAAATATTTTAAAAAATTCAAAAATCGGATACATAGGAGCAGAGAGAAAGGATCCATGCCTTTCACATGTGTATTCGTGGGAACAAAATGCAGAATCTTTGAGATCAATGCAAAAATTAAATTCCCGTGCTGTCCTCACCAGCATCTCTTTCTAAACATTTCAAAATAGATAATAGAAATTATTGTTCGAAGTGAAAATGAGAGAAGCACATTTTTATCACCGTAATAAATTATCGAGGAAAATCATCAATGATAAGGTTGACTGCCAAAGGGGCTGTTTACACTCCTTTTTCTATTCTGACTACAGAAAATTAAAGCAATTTTTATATTTCACATACCATGATTTAAATTCGAATTGTCAGGTTAATAGGAGCCGGTTTCCTTTTGCAATTCCCATGGTTGACAAATTCTGGCTTTATGTATAGGTTTGTTCAAATTGACATGATAGACAAACAGCATTGTTCTAGTTGTTTTCAATACAGAGTACGGACGTAGACCAGATTTATCAAAAAATTGGAGTTGTGTTTGACAATAGTTTCTCCACTTGAACAATATTGCAAAGAAACTTTTTCGCAAATAGATCGAACACAAAATGAAAGATCAATCGCTTAGGCAAATGACATGATCATTAATGTACGTCAGGGTAAGTAACGATAAAAATATAAGCTAAAAAAAAGATTGTTCTGATAGCCATATTACCTTTAATTCGAATTCTTATCCATCTTAGCCAGGTAATGTCCTAGTGGAAAGTTGTCCCTGAAACAAGTGATGTCATGAATGGTACAAGTTCGGTGAATAAAAAAAAAAACTCATTCATGACATGATTAAAATTTGTCTCCCATGTCAAAGATTGGAATGTAACAGTAAACGAGCCATATTGGGCAATTTCCAGCTAATATGTTTACATAATCATTGAACGGAGTGTAAGATTTCAGTTTCAAATTAGACTCACAGAACTAGCATCCTGCTGTAAATGTTTCTGCAACGTTTAATTTCTCCACTTGGTCCACCAAGCATACGTACTGAATTTGGTTGAATAGCACTTAAACAGTGAAACCATTTGGTTCTAAATATATGATTGTGTGTGTGAAGGTATATATATATATATATATATATATATATATATATATATATATATATATATATATCCATAAATACATACATACATATATATACATGCATACATACATATATGTATATACATACATATATATATATATATATGTATATATAAATATATATGTATATATGTATGTATATATGTATATATATACTTACATACATATCTATACATACATACATACATACATATATATATATATATATATATATATATATACATATGTATGTATGCATGTATGTATATATATATATATATATATATATATATATATATATATATATATATATATATATATATATGTATATATATATATATACGTGTGTCTGTGCCTGTGTGTCTATATGTGTGTGTAAAAATCCCCCAAAAGCAGTTCGTCTGAATGGATAAATACGTGAGTTACAAATCTGTTGCAATCACACTGAAGGTAAAGATGCAGCGAGCATGTGGACTACAAATCTGCATCAAACATCAGGACCATATAAATTCAGGGAGTTCGTTGATTATGAATCTGCAAGCAAAC
>OY735223.1:15002704-15070204 GCA_963457665.1 Thysanoteuthis rhombus
TTTTTCATCAAGTTTCAAGTGTTTTAGGTATTTTCTTCCATAGGTACGCACACGCTTTCGTAAATGCGCAGTTTTCTCTTACATATAATGTGTATCTGGCTGTGGGTCTTCGCATATGTAGATATTTGTATCTGTTTTTCACCCTAAGGCATTGTCTTCCCGTCTTTGTGCTTTGCTAGACCTCCATTATTCTTTCCGAATCAAATGGCGTCTCTGTATTCAATTATCGTCTTCTATCTTCGGAAGGAAAAGCCCAGCAGACCCGATCATGAATAATAATTGCCTACCAACAAAAACCTTCCGCGACACGTGATCTGGAGGGAGAGTGTGCGAATGCCAATGGCGCTTTTTTTTTTCTGGAACGATCTTTGCTTTTTTTGCACAGAGTAAGAAAGAGTTAGCCTGCAGACTTAACTACTTGACTCTCAAATCAAGCATTTCTCCATGAATAGAGATAGATACAGTTCAAGCAAACGAGAATACGTTTGACCTTTTCCTTCTTCTTTTTCGAATTTTGTATCAATTTAAAGTGTTTTTTCTTCTTGTTATCTATTACTTTCCAGTGTTGAGATTCTGAGAATGGCACAACGAACATCCAGTGACTATATCTTCTCCCGGAGAAATAGGAAAGCAAGTTAAAATAGAGTACGACGAGTAATTATTCCAATAGTGAAGTAAATGGATTTTTACAAATAAGGCATGGCAATTAAAAATATCAGGGACCTGCATATATGAAGATGAGTAATCAAATATATACAGTTAGCTGTACAGTGGCCACGATCATAAAATTCCAAGGTGTTTTTTGCTACTTCCTATCAAAGGATAACGTCAATATTTTTTAGGTGTATAAGTGTAAGGAAATTGAATCCTAATTCCTTTTTTCACCCGATGAAAAAAAAATGCCAGTTAGTCGCCACCACACATTCTTCTATGAATATTGATGGTTAAACTTTGAGGTCATAGGCATTTGGTTCAACCTCAGGCGTCTTTTTTCGTACTTCGTAATGAATTAATGAGCTTTCTGTTGTGAATATTGTTATTTATTACGTTCCAGTATGGGATATTTGAGAATGATATATTGATACAATAAAAGTTGAAGCTATTTCACTCGTGTAATAACTGACAATTTTTTGGGGTGGATGGGATGACTTACTGGGATGAATCGGCTGGTTGTATAAAGCAGAGGCATTTTAAAACAGGTTCTCCCCGCTATTCAAAAGTAGAGTTTTACCATAAAAAAAACCGTGCAAACGCGATAGTATGATGTGAAGAAACAGTTTCAATTGATCTATTTGTGAAAAAATTTCATTCATGGACCAGCCTAAATTATAATTATGATATGTTATGCAGATTTTAGATCAAATTTGTGAAGGCTACAGGGAATTTGGGTGCAGGATGAGGAGAAAGGCGATCTGAACAATCTTTTTTTCTTATTTCACCCTTTCCAATAACAGTAAAAAGAGGTGTAAAACTAACTTTCAATATACGTATACAGATATGCGCTCAAATTACCTTACTAGTAAATATGGCTATTAATGCAGGGGAAAAAAAAACTTGCATCATCATCCTTTTTTCGTCCATGGTTAGACGTAGACCTATCCCAGGATTTGCCTGACCCCTTTATCGCGGGCGTCGCGTAGCCAATGAAAGGAGTACAAAATCCTTTTCATGCTTTTCTATATCATCCACTATCGTCCTTTCTCTCATTTTATACATTTTTATAAAACGTATTCTCCATTAGTTTCCCCCTCTTCGTTCGTCCATTCTTTATTCGCACATCCAACCCCATTTTATATCTATGAATAAAACCTAATAAATCCTTATCTCTGTTTCTTTGCAAATTGATCACCCGAATACTCTTTCCTACATTGTTCTCTCCTAATTCCAGGATCATTACCCATATAACCTAGCTGTCGTTATCAAGTCAGTAAAGTGTAGGTTCTGTTCCTGTGTCAGATAGAAAACAGCTCTGTCAAACAATATTGCAATGTTGGCCATCAAGATCCGTCAGAACATAGATAAGGTGACACCAATCCAGTTCTATCAACTATTCCAATTTCACGAATCACTGCACAACCGATTTCTGCAATGATCATTTTATCGTTCCTTACAGATCTTTGTAATATATCCGCCAAACTTGAGCATCGGTCAATTTCGCAATATAATTCTTATTCACCTGTCCATCCATCTTTCTGTGCATGCAAGCAAAACTCATGGACCATTCAACATAACCACAAAAAAAGTTATTAGTGTACTAGTGTTGATGTATTAGTGCATGCATTTACTCAGTCATTTTTGGGAAATTTGAAATAAATGCAAGGGCAACATCCGGGCTCAACTGAAAATGGTAATCTAATACCTATCTGTTTATCTATCTATCTATCCATCTATCTATATATCTATGTATCTATCATCGAGGAACTGGATTGTTCCATAGTAACCATTTGGTTGGATTAAGATACTCCTTAAACGATTCGAATCTCATATGGGAGCTGAATTTAGGCATTACGTAGCAACTAAATGAAAACATTCGTATAAAATGTGTTTCAGCCGTTGGATAGATATGGGAATTCCTACTGTTCTTTGGTGCTAACTATCAATTTTGCATTCAAATAAACGAAAAAAAGTCACAAAAATCAGCCGAAAAAAATCAGGGATTTATTCTTGTGATGCTTTTGCAGTTATGATAACTTTATAGTAACTATTTAGAACCTCAATTCTTCAAATCATTTATAAAGAATATCATGTACTTTCCCGTTTACAATTAGCTTGTGGATCTTCCATTCAAGTTATTTGAGTCTATATGAACTGCAGTTTGAATCCTGTTGAAACAAATGTGTGAATACCCGATGTGGGCACTGACAACTTGTAGAGATACGTGTTGCCTCCCACCAGCTTCGGTCAATGACATAATGATCTGTTGATATTCAACTATTCCAGATTCTGACTAGCTGCGAGCTTAGAAATGTGCATTTTAACCAATTCCCCTCCTAATTTAACTTTCCCTGCCGCTTCTGCTATTTTCCAAGGGTGTTGCTGTTTAGAGAGTCAAGAAAAAATACTTTCGAGCCATTTGCTGGTTGGCTACGTGAGTAAAAACTTTCCAGATGGGAAGTTATGATTGGTTGATCAATTGTATTCTATTTACGTTGTCTAGACCATGTGATACATTTTCCGTGTATTGGAGGAAGATCATTTCAGATAAGAGCTTTAATACATTATAACACCATTTAAAATCATTTTGTCGGATCATATGTCCATGTGATGCCGGCGTAAGAAACAAGTGGAACTGATATAGACTGAGAACAAACAGGATGAGTTCACTGGCAAGAGCAAGTGAGTTCTATCCCTGTAGCTGCTCTATTTTCTTTAATTGTTTATTCCATTTACGTTGTTCAGGCAATGTGATACATTCTCCGAATGAAAACACATCATTTTGGAAAATTTTTTCTATAATATACATCACAATTTATAATCATTCTGTCGGATCGGGTATCAATTTCTTTATACTAATCACAAATTTAAATACTAAATACGTTGAAGAAGATTGTTCTAATATTTTTGTGGTACTTCAGTGACTAAACTCACAATATTTATCAATGTTATTTATGTAATTCCTTTTATTCTTTTTCTAATTTCGCACATATACTTCAATGTTGGGGTATTGTGAGTATTTTTCTTATCAAAAAAGGCAGTTGCTTACCTTATAACTTTTGGGGGGAACAATAAGAAAAAAGATTCATATTAACATGGCTCACTAGATTTGATGAAACACCACCTCGCCTCAAACTCTGATTATTATGTATAGCTTATGAGATATCACAGGTAGATAGTTATTTTACATAGAGTAATATGATAATGTATTGTACATGGATGTTATTCTTTACGACATATCCTATATATATATATATATATATATATATATATATATATATATATATATATATATATATATATATATATATATATATGTATATATATATATATATATATATATGCTAGGATATATCATACCATATATATTATTGTGGCATGGTGAAAATAATAATTTTAGGATATATCCCTGAGTTTCGTTGCTTTTTTCATATTTTATGAAATATAGAATATAATAAACAGAGCTGTATGTACTTTGAAAATAATGAAAGAGATTATACTTACAACGTTCAGCTTTAAATAAGGCAACAGTAAAGGGACACTCATTCAGCTTCTCATAGAATTAGCATCACTAACCTTTTCAACTGTCACAGCACCGATTGTAACATCATAGATGACATTAATTCTCTTAATCATAGAATTTATCCGGGATTCCCCAAAATTGATAGTTACCATTATACATATCTTTGTATTTAGCATAATGATAATAGCGCATCTAGAAAATTCCATCAATTAAAGAGAAATGCATTGCAAAACTGAAAATGTTATCCGATTGAACAACAGACAAACTGTAGAAGTGGCTGTATCTTCTTTATAAGCCTTTGCTGGTTACTTTGTATCTGAATAGTTTCTGTTGATAAATATTGTGTGCAACGGGCGTACAGAGAGGTCCAAAATGTACAATAGCCAATACGTTGTGATAAAAAAGTGACAGTAGTCGAAAAAAAGGGCGTCAATCTGGAAACATTCACTGAAATCCCGTACTCTAAAATATGAGATCAATGAATAACATCTTTTGGGTAATATCTTTCAAAGATCCAATGTTTGCTTCTCTAGAATGAATCGTTCTTTCTCTGGTCCATGTCAAGTCAGCAAATACATTCGGGGTAAACAGACAAACTTGCCTCTTTGTTGATACGTCTGCCCAATGGATACAATATTTGTTCTGACGAAAACATATTTCATAACAATATTTTCGATGCCCCTCCGCTTGTGAACGGAAGCGCTGAATTTTATTTATGAGCAATAAGTTCAGTGATAGAGAATAAAAGGAAACCGAACAATACATGTGCATGGGTTGATGTCCTTGCCGATCAGGGCATATATCTATATTATATTATGTAAATGGAGAAAGAGAGAGAGAGAGAGAGAGAGAGAGAGAGAGAGAGAGAGAGAGAGAGAGAGATGTTTTTCCTGAGGAAAAGATAGAGATTGTGGATAGTTGAGCGTATGCAACATTGATGAATGTCAAGTATATACTCAGCAGTCTTTAGACTAGGATAAATAGATAGATAGATGAGGCTCAGATATTGGAGGGAATTTTCTTCTATTCGAAACGAAGTGTTCCCACCTGTCATTCCCAGCTTACCACATGATTGAATCTATTCGGCTCGGTTGATGTGGTGTGCAGTTCCAACAAGCTCTAGACACTGAACCTTACCAACGGGAATTCACCAAATCAAAACTTGGATCGTCCTTTCATGACGGGATAAACTATTCATAGGAATCCACAGGAAAGATGATGACAGAATAATGATGTACTGATTCCATTTAAATAAATAATTACCATATTCACTCGTACAATTCGCTCTCGATTATAATGTTGACCCGATTTTTGCAGTCAAAATCAGTATCATATTCTTATGTTGTATTTTTATAAACTCAAAAATGAGAATATATCTTTAAAAATGAAAAAAAAGCAAACACTAAATGCAGAGCTAGAGAAAGTAGACCTCTACATCTACATAAGACAATAAGTATCCAAGATATTTTCCCCCAAAAAAAGGAGGGATCGAGCAAAGAATCACTTCAGTATAGCAAGACTTTTGTAAGCAAGTTCAAACTTCTAGAACGAGACAATCCATTTAGCCATAAATAGAAAGATATACAAAAATGCTTCATCCTTATTGTCACATACGGAGCTGCAACATGGAGCATATCTATTAAACTGATCTTCAAGCTGAGAACTATGCAATGTGAGCATAGAAGTCTCTTGCTCAAAAACATATACAGTGATAACAAACCCAAGGCAACACAAAATTAATCAAGACTCTCAAATCACAATGGGCTGGTCATGTTGCAAGTACAGCGAAAAGCAACTGGACTCACAACGTGAATATCCAGAAACCACACGCGAAACCATGACCGGCAGAATATAGGGTAGAAGAATTAGACAAGTTCAGTGTTTATTGGCTTTGCAACAGACAAGAAATAGAGTTTTGTGAATCTTAAGGAATGTTGATGTCAAACGTGATACGATAAAAGACTGATGATCATCATGAGAACTGACGTGGTCCCTGCTTCTTTTCAAGCACATTCAGCTTTGATTTGCCGTAAATATCAAAATTATCTTTCTTGTTGGCCACTACATTGCAACAAATATCTCACCCACCATTTCTGATTGATTCAATGGGACTGGAAATATATTCATTGTAATTTCACATCTACCAAATGAACAAAATTAGTTATAGATCAATTTCCAATACCCGATTTTCATTTTTGTCCTTGTTGAACTGATATAAATGCTCCAAATTATCCAAGTTAGGTCCGAATAAGTATAATTCATGAGCTTTTGTGAAGCATGCAATACAATACCTTCCAATCCATGTATCTAACTGACAGAAAATCATTGGCAGATATGAAACTCATCGCAAGTGTTATTGAAATACATTTCTTGATGAATAAGCAAAATAGTGAGAAAGTTGCGCATGTTAAAGCAAGTTTTAAGTGAGATAGGCTTATACACAACTAGTTAGTAACAATAGAAATTACAAGATGATCTATGCCTTTCGTGCACATCCGGTATTGTAGGTGTTCATTTTGGAATTTGGAGAAAAAAATAATAGTGCAATAAGTAATCAAGTTACCTTTCTCACCCTTTCGAGGATAAATTGGGCCGCTATCACTGAAAAGTGAATGGTTGCGATTCTATCTTAGCCCCTTGTAATGGTGAACAGGTAAGTTACCATTTATGCTATGGAATTTCTATTGTCTACACAAAGTAATAAATATATTGAGGTCTATTTCATATTACAATACAATGTATATAGAATATAAAATACTGCTCTAGATCGTGAAAAACTTTCATTTCAAAGTTTAGGACCTTATGCAAACTACTGTAATAAAAACAATACGAAGATACTACTCTTAAAAATGTGTGAAAAAAATGTTGCCATTTAATCTTATTGTCTATGGATAAACGTGTAAAACATTATAAGTTTTTCTTGATTTTTTCAAATTTAACGTAAGATATGGAAGAGTGATAAAATGAATTTTTTTTTCTATATTCTTTAAATGTTTACTAGACAAGACTTGATAACCATGTATGACGCAAAACAGTTTGTAAGAGGTGTGGCTTCTGTGTGTGTATGTAAGGTAGGATATTGTGTTATTATTAAGTTTGCACAGCTTACATATTCGGTAGTCCACATACTAGATGAGAATAATGTGACTTACCTACTTCTACATCAAATATATTATGAAAGCAAACAGGCAGCCTATTATCTACCGATGACACATTAATCAGTATGTACGGACATGGATATTCTTGTCCAAAACCTGCTATGGATGAGGGTCTTCATTTGCAACTTGGCATTTCAGTTACTTAGGGATCTCATGCGAATAAACATTCATTCGTAATACGTAGCCTGATACCCGCAATCGACATCTTGCTCAGGATAGCTGATTTGCACATTATTCATATGAAGTGCAGAATAATTAAATGACTTTTTTAAAAAGTAGGTTTTACACATCAATATTATCAACAGCAGGTTTGGTTATGCACTTTCAAAATGTCTATTCGCTCGAGGAAGCTTCTACAATAAACAAAAATACTTGTATATATAAAAGTTCTACTGAGTCTGAAACTTGGTTTAACTTTTTTGTGTAAGAGTGTCTCAAAGGAAAAAAAACAAAAACAAAATAAAACGAGAGAGAGAGAGAGAGAAGGGGGAGATATATAGAGGGGGGATTGGTCTGCAAACTCATCAGCAATCATTCTTCCTGCCACTTAAAGTCACGTTCAAATGTTTTAAAACAGAAAGGAATCACCTGAACAAAAGAAGGCGGTTCCTTGATTGAGTATGCCAACAATGCCGGAGGGTATAGACAGAAGAACAGGAAGGTTGGTAAGTAGGCTGGACAAAAAAGAAATGCTTGAAAAGTGAAACTGAGGCAGCTGAGCAAGTATGTGTCGAAGTGCTTCCAGTGTGTACGACAACATAATATTATATACAACACATGTCTCTCTGTGTTGTTATATGATTCACACAATATATCAGTTAATATCAATAAAAGTTCTTCAAGGCCTTTGACAAAGGAGTAATCAACAAAGAGAGATATATTGTTTATTTTACAAGACATTTGTACATGAATGGTATGTTGTTATATAAGTCAGTACTTTCAATCGACGTTGGAAACTTGTACTATCCCTGCTGTAAGGCAACACCGTTTGGTCATTACCAAAATCGGTGACTATCTTAGAGTAATGGCTGTTGTTAGTAATTACCAATCAAGACCTCAACAAATCACAACAAGATGTTTTGAAAATGAAACTCAATGGCTTCCTACTGATGTGTTGGTTTATGATAAACGGCTGTCGATGGAGAATGTAGAGTAAAGACAACATTTATCCAAAAGGATTGCAGCAAAAACTGGGAGACTCTGATTCCCCTCTGTTTACAGCCGATGAGCCACGACTAAATTTCTGTTTTATTGCTAGTGAGAAGAGGATATGAACAACAGAAACCTCCAATACTCAATCAAGACCTGGCTCCTTTGAAACAATGACCTTTTTATCAGCGCTCTTCCAATGATAATATGCCGCCCAAAATGATCATCTTCATTCCATCAAGATCATCTGCTGTTTTTTCCCATCCGACTCTTTCATCAGATAATCCAAATATTTACCGAACATCTCTATGATTGGTTTCAGAGCCAATATTTTCTGAAATTGTTCTACTGTGTTACACCCTGTTATCTCAGCTGGGGTTTTTCATATGATCCCTGAGGATTCACATCGTGAGTCGTGATGTCAGGCAAGCTGTCTGACATTTAGCAATATGACAAGCTTGAAGCCATTAAGGATGTACGATCCTCATATTGGGTATAATTCTCTAATTTGCACTTTGCATGGTTCTCAGTTTGAAAGCCAATCTTCTGGTTAGGTTCCATGCTTCAGTCATACGGGGTGTAACTTTCCTGCCCCTCGATGTCAAGCTTCCTCTTGAGAAAAATCTGTGAGCGTTGGATGATATTTTGCTGGCCTATCTTATTTAGAAGATTTCATGGAGATTCGAAGTCCGAGATAGATATAATAGTTCACTCTCTGAGGCTTCATCTTTTTTTTTTAGATATTGCACATTTTTTCCAACATGTAAACAGTATTTAAAAGTAACAATTTCAGTTTTATTACAAATGATATGTTCAAATTGTTCAACAAGATGATGATTAATAGGAAGAATACGAATTATTCATTGAAGATGTTAAAAGACATCATATTTCAATAATCTATGGTACAAGATCAGGACCTGTCGTGAGATATTCCATTCAGTTCAACCTAAATATGATTCACCATCTCTTTTTAACCTTTTTCTCCTTGCCTCGAAATCGTGTGATATAATCAATTCAGGACATCCAACGTCTTGTTTGATTGTTACTGGCCAGTGCTGCCAACAATTTATCACGATTGAGAACAGTTTTGGTCAAAATTTTAATTTTATGATTTGTATCAATGTTTCAAGACCAAAACCTATCGAATTAACGCTGATCAACTTTCGTTTAGATCGATTAATTATTTTGTGCAAATCGTTCTTGACAATGAATAATATTTTTTCTTTTACTAACCGTTGTTACTGTTCCAAAGATGTGTTATCTTCTCTGAAGCAGCAAACAGTGTGAGTGAATTCGTAATGATTCAAACTCCTATCTGAAACAGATCTTTATACATGAATCCCTTACGGATCCTTAGTCAAACACCCCCGTGTCCGCACATCTGACTGTATTTACGTGCTATGTTTGTACCACCTATATATTGAAATCAAGTGATTGTCCCAAACATGGAAAAATCGGAAATGGTGAACACGTACGATTATATACAACAATAAGCTCCACCATGGATAAGTTATTTCAAAAAAAAAAAAGTCAATAAATCTGTCAACAGGTTGTTCAGACAACTTGATTCAATCTTTGTCGTACTTTCGTGTTCAGAAGTATCCAGGCTTATTTGAGTGCTCCATCCATATCTATAGAGAGGTATTTTAGTTTGTTAGTTATATCCTAAGCAACCTTAAGAATGATATTGACTCCAATAGAGACGGTAAAAGGTATAATTCAATGATATTTGTATTTGGTCCAGACAATATTACTTAGGTATATTTTTTTAGTAAATGAAACATTCTTAATCACCATCAGGGATGCTTTTTCATTAGTATTTTCTTTCGTTTCTATTCTAATCAAAACTTCTCTGGTCTACAGTTTATGGCAATTAATAAAACTGCAGGTTGGGAATAAGAAATACGTTCTAGGTGAGACATCGTCCGATATTCTTTCTGCTTTAGGCCTGCCTCATTATCAGGTTACAATAGTTCTTACCAATTTATCTACTAGAAGTTTGTGGCTGGTAAAATATAAAAACACACTTCTATATCTACCCTTACTATCCCCTGAATTTGAAACATTCGGATCTGCAGATTATGATGATGGTGATGGTGATCATCATCACAATTATCATCATCTACTACTACTATTACTACTACTACTACTGCTACTACTACTACTAAACTGTCAATATTGACCAAACAGAGGAAGGGAAATGAAAGCTGAAACTCATATTGTAGCACAGACATGATAGACGAAAGAGAGAGAAGACGTTAGCTGAAGACCTGAGGAGACTTATCGTCACTCAGCCTTCAGCGATAACTACTGGGCAACCGGTGTGAAACAGTAAATGCCAGTATTACTGCGACCAATGAGTACTAGGAGAGGAGGGCTGGAGACTTGAGGAGACTTGCTGTCACTCAAACTCCAGCGGTTAACACCAGGCAACTGGTGTGAGATTGCAAAATAATAATGATACTAATAATGTGAATGACTGCGCTGGTTGAATTTAGTTTTTTTCCAAACCAGATTTCACAAAACAGAGGACATAATTGGTCAATACACCACAGACAGATAAAAACAAAACTGCGTGCAAAACTCCCGGTGATTTATATTACCATGCTCGATGCTATGACATGAATAATACCACCATTATTGTGTCCGCAGACTGGGGTCACTACGGCTAATGAAGCAACCATGAATGTTCCTGCAGGCAGGACAATTTTCCCCATGTCGGAACTGCCATGACGTCCAGAAATCACGCTACTGTCCAAATCCAATATAACTAAGTAGGTAAAAATGAATTGCCTAAATCGTTCCTCCACAGTTACGCATATTTGTTATAAGCTGATTTACATGGAATGATGTCCTTTGATTGGTTGCTACAGTAACAAGGGTTTTTTTCCCGTTTTTTTACCCTTTTGCCCTCCTGATACATCCGTCTGGAACTTTCTGGTAATTTCAAACTGAATTTTTCATTCAATCCAAGGAGTTATAGTGTTCCTATCTCACTGTTCATCTCAGAAAATATTTCGTATATGTCGAATTTCCCTAGTGGAATCGACCTTGCAGTGTCAGATGTCTGCCTTTTCCACTGATACCAAAATATCCGTGTTTTTGCGCCATCTGGTCCATGAATTGAAATCACTGCCACTGTGCGTCAAGCCTTCTTGATCTGATGCTTATTAATTTTCTAGTATGTTCACTTCTGCAGGTTAATATCATGCAATGAGTCAGTTAAAAAAAGTGGAAAAAAAACAATACAAAAACGCAAACACTACCGATGAACACTGCATTCTAACAACCAATGTTCTATTTTACGCTCAACTGGTAATATATGAATGATTGATTATTTCAGACGTTTATTCCACTTGTACATGGTCTGTTCATGAAGTATAAAACCATGCTGAATATTCCATGGAATGGATGAGTTGCTTTAATGTTTCTTCATGTCGGAGAGGACCATATGCACATACCAGATAAGACATTATTATGTTTTGTGAATATGTCTGCATAGATCGACAATTGGAAGAAATCATATAATCTGTCGGCGTCTGATACATAATGACCGAACCTGTCAGTTATTTATTTCGCATGCATTGGTTTTTTGTAAGTTATCACATCAAAGAAAATTACAATCAATCCCAAATTGAGCTGTGTCTTGCTTTTTGTGACACAAAAAGAAAAGCTAACGAATTGTAGCAATACATTTGGGAATACTTATGCTCTACGATGTTGCTCTTTATTTCTGTTAACATTTGGTGAGATTTGTCAGTAGATATTAAGTAGGTGAAATACTCTTGAAAAGGGTGTCAGTTTTCAATTTCACGAGGACAAGATTGGAATATTAAAAAAAAAAGAAACAAAACAAAAAAAAAACTGCTCCTAACACTTCAAATATAAAGTACTGGGGACTTTCACTTTGGTAGTGCCAGTTTTCTGTCTTCCTCTGTCTATATCTTGTAACATTGATTCAGTATCAACATTGACTGTAACATCACGGACTTCTAATTTAGGAGCTCTGAAGTATTCAAACATAACGCCAACGTCAAGATCATGACTGGCTTCAATCCAAAAGTATTGGCTTCAGTCTTGTTTGTCAAAGTGTACAAAATATAAATCTATCCTGAGTTTTTCTATTATCTAGATAATTTATCGTTATTTTTTCTCCTATATTTACATATTTATATCAGTTCTCTTATGGCCATATCTGAAGTTACAGCAAGTCTTGGCATATCATCAGCACCCTATGTATTCTTGCAGAACCCAACAACTTGGTCGATCTGAATAATCTGAACATTTTCTGTAATGTTTATATCATGTAATTTTAATCTCAAATATTCAGCACGGTCCAAACCCTGCCAGCTATTGTGGACATCATAATCGACGCCATTTTCGGCACCAAGGTAAGTTCTAAGTACATATCCTTACTCTTACATATATTAGTGCTGTACACTGGGATTAAAACATCATTGGTTTAGCTAGATCGTTCTCTCCTTTTTCGTGACCATCAGATCAGGTTTTTTGTTTGGATGATATCATTCAGATTATTGTGATCATTGCCATTATATATATATATATATACATATATATATATATATATATATATATATATATATATATATATATATATATATATATACATATATATATATATATATGTATTTATATATATATACATACATATGTATATATAAATATATATATATATATATATATATATACATATATATATTATATATATATATATATATATATATATATATATATATATATATATATATATATGTATGTATATATATATATAAATACATATATATATTCATATCTCTCTATATATATATATATCTATATATATATATAGCTCCTGGCAGCGGACTCTGGTTCCACATGGTACATTTTAATACACACTCACACAGCAGACACCACTGATGATGGGAAAAATCTAGAGACATGTATGGACAATCTACTTATAAGGATTAATAAACCTCACATCCAAACATCCCACTACAGTATACATACACACATATGTATATATATATATATATATATATATATATATATATATATATATATATATATATATATATATATATATATATACATATATATATATACATATATATATATATATATATATATATATATATATATATATATATACATATATATATATATATATGTATGTATAATGCTCTTATATACGAATTGAGCACTCTGACAGATGAGGGATTTCTGTGTTATTTGAATATAACACTCAAATTCAGCCTTACTGCCTGTCCAGTTCCTTAGTCCAGAGGTAGGATACAGGTCTGAAGTGAAGGTTTCGATTCTGCTTTGCGGTACCGGATGTCCACATACAGCCACAGTGAAGAGATGTACTATATCGAAACAGCCGTCCGTGGATGACACAATGATATATATATATATATATATATATATATGTATATATATATATATATATATATATATATATATATATATATATATGTATTTATATATGAATATATATATATAATTGCACACACACACGCACACACACACACATATATATATATATATGTGTGTGTGTGTGTATGTATATATATATATATATATATATATATATATATATATATATATATATATATATACTTAAGTGACACAAACAGTTTGATATTCCTGTGTTTAAATATTTGAACTTTCTCGGATATATATACATATATATTCGAGAAATATATATATATATAAATATATGTGTGTGTTGGGGGGGGACGAATAAAAACGGCTGAATTCTATTGAATCACTGATTTTCAGAAGTTTGCAACTTCTGGCATTCTGCTCTGCAATGCGAACTCTTCGAGATTTGCAAAGCTTTGTCCTGCATAATTTAGTTTCGTCAAACACGTACCATTGCCGACTCAGTCGAAAAAAATATCCTCTCCTTCACCCTTTCACTACTTTTTTTTCACACCCCCTTCTGTAGATCATTTCACCATTTTCCATCCGAAACTATTGCCCTCCATTGTCTGACATTCTGGAAATCGGAGGACTGTATTTCGCGTAACACATCGAAAAGGCTTGCCTACCTGGAAGACCAATTGAATATAATTGCCGGGCCAAGAATAGATTTCAAGAAAAAAGAATGAAGAGATGGTAGGTTGGCTTCCATTGGCGTTGACATTATTATGTGTACATACTACATCATTAATCGTCGATGAAAATAGGGTCCATTATGTTTTGAGTTATGTGCTCTTGGTTTGCAGATGACGCTAGCTGTTGTCATCTATTTCTTCATATTCAATCCCATTTTCTCTCCTCCTAAAAATTGTTGTCATTTTTATATTTCTCTTTATTTCTGTCTTCCTTGGTCCATTGGTCATAGCTAATTTTTCCTTCCTTCTTTTCTTTCCCTATCTCATTTACTGTCTCCTCTTTGTTTTGATATTTATACCTTTTGCACGCAGATGGCGTCACGTAATGTAATTTTTCTCATCCTGAAATGTATGATCGAAATAAAATGTAAAAGAATCATTTGAATCGAAGCGTCTGGAAAGATTGTGAAGAGGAATTGCATCCGAGTCGCGAATTTTAGAAAAAAAGATAGATATAGGCAGTTGTATGAGTGAATGAGTGTGTGGAAAAGTTTAAAGATGGGAAAAAGACATTAAAAGATGGGGGAAGAGAGAAAAAGGGTAAATCTAAAATCAGAGGTTTTTTCAGAAACGTTCTCCTCAATGGAAAAAAAGGAAGAAAGAAAGAAAGAAAGAACCGTTGGAAGAAAGAGAGAGAAGGAAGAAAAGTCAAACTGGAACATTTGAAAGAAGACAGAAAGTTCTACCCAAAGAGCAACAAAAATCAAACGAACAATGAAACGAACAGGAAAGAAAAAAAGGGGAAAAATGCTTATAACATCAAAAGAGAAAGGTGTTGGAAATATCAGGGAAGAAAGTCGACTCTGATGTACAAATTACTGACGCCATGAATTCTACAATCAGTCAAGAAGAAGAAGAAGAAGAAGAAGAAGAAAAAGTAGAAGAAGAAGAAGAAGAAAAAGAAGAAGAAGAAGGCTAGAAAGTAACATGCATAATGTATATAAAAAGATAAAAAGCAATCGATGTACATTAGGTAGACATTGCGACGTACATGTTGATACGATGACGCAAGTAAGCTAAAAAGGTACACTTACAATGATGTGGTACTGAGGACAAAGCAAAGAACATATATTAATGGCATGTTCCATTGTATTGATTCCTTCGACCGAGAAGGCTGGCATTTTTGGGTGGCGTTGAAAGGGGACAAAACGAAATCTAAAAGTGAACTTGAGTGTTCAGAAGGGTTACATTTTCTTCTCTATTGGTTTGGTGTAGTGTACTGGGTTAAATTATACTACACAAGAACTTCAATAAAACAAATGCCATCCTGAAGAAACATTTACCAACGACGTCTCATCTTTTCGAAACTTTTAAAAGAATATGACAAGCCTTAGGTTGACCTAGAGAATTCCTTCAAGAAAATTCCTTTAGTTTTGAACAAAATCATCCTCGCAGTAGTCACCTATTTAGATGCAAGATGGATTGTGATCAAAATACTGACCATCAAACTGAGAGCCATTTATCTTTCACATGTGGAAATCACGGTCAACATCGCTTGGAGAGCACAAAACTGTAATCATAAGAAGAAAAAAGAACATAGTTGCCATTGAATTCGATGGAAATTGTAATAAACAGATCCTGAAAGGAGAATGCCAGATAACCAATGGACGTTGAAACTCGCATTGTGAATCCCTATAAAATGCAGCTGGCAAAATATGAGATGGTGTGACAAATAGACAAATCCCTGGATACACTGGCTCTGTGACGCTTATGATAGAGAGGTCTAGCGTATCATGGGAAGATACGTCTAATGACTGACGCTAAAAAGCTGCTGATGATGAAGATGGGAGTGTAGACCAACCAGAGAATGGTTAAGACGAATCGAATGATGTCAAAATATACAGGTCGAGTGGAAAATGTCCACAAAAAAACTAACCAGTATTGAATAGTTCGGCTGTATGTCGATTCATTAAGAATATGCCTTAAACTGTTTAAGCTTGTGTTTGTGTTGATGTGACTGCTATTTGGATGAGCAATAAAGAAAGATGACAAGTGGTTGGAGGAAGAAAGAAGGTAGGACTAATGTAAGCAGACAATAATTATCTTTTTTGCGTTGGCATATTGACCGGGTGGTTTAAAAATGGTCGATGTAAATAAATGGAATGTTCATATTCTTCTGCATTGTTTTGTTTTAATTCAAGAAGTCAAATCCTCGGGGTTAGGGCTGCATCTTGAATATTGAGGAGTTTACCAGAGTCACATCGATCGTCGATAACAAGATAAGCTGAATCTTCAACAAAATAATTAAGAGAATGAATCGTTCGTTACAGAACAACCCTATATGGCAAGATATGATAAAGGAAAAGTTATAATTCAGAGACTAAATTCGATCATCTGTTTTTTTTTGAGCTGATTAACTTTTGTAAAAAAAAGAAACAATTTAGTTTAATCTGCATTGAAAGAGTAGTACTCTCTTGGGTTTACATCAGATTCCTATTATAGCAGAACGACAGAACATAGTATTTTGGAGCAATTCCCATATAGTTATTCTGTGAAAAAGTCTATTGTGTTTTGAGACATATCAGAATGGTTATATTTTATCCCTACGACCAGCCAGTAAAGATATGGACTCGGCTCACTCTACCAACGTGGCTGATAGGCAACTGGTTCTCCGCCAGCATGTAGATTGTTTGAAACAGTCGAACTTTTCCACCTGTTTTCATCAATGATGAAAACGTTTGTGGTGACCAAAAACTCTTGCACAAGATTACAAGGCAGGCATTACGTTGGTCAGTGTTCATTGAAATTTAAGGATGCAGGGAAATAATTTCATTTTCCGGGGAACTCATTAAACAATTTTGTAATCTCTCTCTCTCTCTCTCTCTCTCTCTCTCTCTCTCTCTCTCTCTTGAAATAATGTTTAGGATATACTGTTTATGATACACACACACACACACACACACACACACACACACACACACACAAAAAAAAAAACAATTTGAAAGCATACGTATAAATATGCAAAAAATGTCATATTGGTTTTTGGAAAATCTAGGGAAGCGGGGTAAAACCCAAAGTTCTGGATCCAGGTTATCAGGCCTCTTTAAAGTTTAACCATTTGGTAAGATTATTAAAAATGTAGTAATTATAGTGATAACTGGTCATTAGGCTAGAGTGTCTTTGTTCCTGTTTGAGCTAAGTTTGATGAACATTCTTCCCAATATGTGTATTTGTTTGCCTTATCAAGATGACAAAACATAACCCATAGTCGATATTATCCGGTTGACTTGCATACATATTTAAGTACGTACAAGTGTTCCCACCTTGATTGGCTTTTGCAGCAGGTGTCTGAGCGTGTCCCTTACCTTACTTTTTCAATACAATGAGATGCTGCCTGTTTTCCAAAAAATAAATTGTCTCATATTTAATCAAACCGTGCATCATCTTGAACATTTCATATCAGTACGTTTGCGTACTTGTAAAATGGGACTTATTCGTCGTCCAAAGCGAATTTAACGGATGATTCACTACATCCCTAGCTGTTTGGATCTATTAGTGATAGACTGGGGGACTTGATTGAATGATGAGAGGTGTTAGAAATGATGAGGAACGGGCTCAGTGAATTTGAAAAAGCTTTTCAGATGCAAATCAAATCAGGATTTCTTCTTGGAAAACTGCATTTCTTTCGACTTTTAACAAACAAGAACATTCACTCGAAAAATTCTGTGCCTGTCTGAACGAATATTTGCATTGTTTGCCAGAAATAAATGACAACAAATTTGAGAAGTGTTTGGGAAATTGAATCAGGAAACGTGTGTAATGGGTTAATTCTTTTCCCCAGACAATTTTTATTGACAAATTTAATTTGCAATTGTCTGTGAATGCGCTTGCGAGTGTCTTGGTGTGACTGTATTTGGACCATGTTGCCGACTATAAAGAAAATTTTCCAGCCTTATCTGACGTCCAAATAGAGCCAACAGCCTAAAATAGTTGAAAATTCGCAAAAACTATAACAACACTCCGTGATATGTTCAGAATGATCCTAAAAATGCAGAAATCTGCTTATTGCTAAATTAGCACTGGAGTTAAATTATGATTTTTTACGATGACAGGAAACGTGCTCATGTCTACCATGGGAAGCACCAAGTTAGCATCACTGAGCATGTATGTGACTATGTATGTATGTATGTATGTATGCAGTTTTGCAGGGATTGCACTTTCATTTTTGTACATGTATGTTTTCTGTGCACACGTGTCGTTTGGGTGTGTGTGCGTGCATATGCACGTGCATGCGAGTGTAATAATGTGTTGGGTGTTTGTGCATGCGTCTTAATCAAATAGTTGATACTTCCTTGAAGATTCCCGCTGGATTCTGATGCCAGTATTTTGACAGAGGGCCCCGTAATCGAATCTATTTACGTGATTCAGGTTTTACAGGGCATACTCGTTGGTCGGAGTATGAACTTTCCATTATCACCGTTTTGTATTACTACTCCGTCTTTATCGTTCAATAGAATCAGCTAAAACTGTCAACAGAGATTTCTCCAGTCTTCAAACTTGTCTGGCTGACTATGTATGCATCGCACGCATAGACATCAACCATGGAACTATAGGCTGGGAAACTCGACATTTGCTCCCTGTTATGCCCCAAAAACGTATTTTGTGCCTGATTTGAAAATTCACACTTTTGAGGATCAGCCCAAAGGCAAGGGAAGTACATAATTCATTTCTTTTTTTTCCAATTTGTGTCTCATCACCGCCCCCTAACAACATACTGTTGGTCACATTACAGTCTTCTATTGAGTGAAAAACAAGAACTGTCATATCACAGTTTTCCTCCACACTATTATTACTGTTTTTTTTCTTTTTTTATCACCACTGTTCCAGTCAACACTGTTTTAATCGTATTACAAGCTTATCTCATTCATTTCCTAGATTTTTTCGATCGATTGTCCTGATTGTTACTCTTGCTTTATGGTCAATTTTTTCTCAATTTCATTAAAACCGTAATTTATCGATAACACTTCAGTGATAAAAAATGTTGGATGATTGTTTGATATACGCGTATTTGCATGCATATTCGAAATGTTTGTACACATCAGTCCGATGAAAAAAGGCCTTAAAACTCTTCTTGTGTTTATATTTTGATTCCATGTCCATTTTCGACCCTTTCAATTGTGTTGTTCTATATTTATTTCAATTTGATATCAGATGCAGATATTTGGGGCCCAGTTTCTCATTTTTTTTCTGTATTTTTTTTTTTCAAATTCATTTGGTTGCTGGGAATGATTTCGAGAGCACGTTAATCATTGCTGAATAATAATTAGTTTTTCGGCACGAAGAGAAAGAGCAGAATCCGTGGCGACATCTGCGGGCGCAATTAAGACATTTTTCAGCTAAAAAAAAAAGGAAAGAGAAACAGGAAGAAGAGAAAAATAAGTGATCGATCGAAAAAAACATAGAAAGGAAAATCACGGTTATGTACATAGGATCGGGGTATAGACGAAAAAAAATTATATACAACCAGGGAAGAAACTTTGGCAGATAGCAAATTGAAAAACGCTAGGACATCACAATATCTACAGAATTCAGTACAAGAAATTCACAAAACTCCTAAGGTAACTTAATCGCCAACTATTTATACGGGAATGAGAAGATGCAACATCACAGTAGACGTAAGGGTAGTTTTCAATCAACTATTCAATATTACTGCGACTGAAAAGATTTACTTAGTACATGCTGGAAGTACATGTAAAATTAAAAAAAAAAGAAAACTTCAAACAGTATCATGTGGTTCAATACTCACCACTCGTGATGCAAAACAGAAGAAATGTGACGACTGATAAAATGACGCTGCAGGACAAAATCAACAGTGAGAGCACTGAAAATAGTTGACAGTGATAAATAATGTGGAACCATCGCATTAAAGACAAGGAAAAGTGAAAAAAGAAATAAGAATGTAAACAATAAGGAAACTTCCACTGCATATACCATCATTTTATTTCCTTCACTTAAACAGATAAACAGTTACACATTTGTCTGCAAGAGTTTATGCATCGCTGTATATGCTTCCGGAAAAAAGCTTGTGGGAATCAGCGAAATGCATCTAGCCTCCCCTTATAATTATATACTTTCAAAATGTTGCACATTGTCTGAACCCAACCACGGATAGCAGTCCAATAAAAAAAGGCGTAACATATGCACTGTATCACTGTCGATGTCCCATAGGGCCTTTATTTGACTCGTAAATAGAACAAAATCAAATTCAGGTATCAGCAGATCGGAAGGAGTTGATAGTGTATATCATAAGTATGTTGCTTAACGTGAGATCAATGTGATATTAGAATATACCTCCACATAAAGTACATGCTTAGCTCTGAGTAAAGGTTAATACATAATTTATAAATCGTTACAAAAATATTGCATTCGTTTATCATTGAGTTTCAGTTTCAGAGAAAAAATTGATGGATTTCTTGGTAGTACAGCTATTTCCTACCTTATATATTATGATCGTAAGGAAAATCATGATAGTGTTATGTATCCCCGTTGTCTGATAGAAAAACCTTTGAAGACTCAAACTACATTGAACTGATAGGGAAAATTATTGGATGCTCTTAGACATGACAAATTATTATGTTCGTATTTCAGGCTTTCTCTTTGTGTCTCTGTCTTTGGGTGAGTTTTGAATCTCCAAGACCAACTGCGTTTTATCATTGATATTAGCCTCACATACTGCGCATCTAGTTTTCTCCTATTTACTGGACAATTAGTACCCCCAAATAATTACAGGACCAGTCGCCACACTTGACCTTAATCAACACCATTGGTCATAGACATTTATGTTTACACTCTTATATCTTTACTGTAAATACTTTTCCTATGACTCAATATCGAGACGTATTAGAAATGAGGTAAAATTGGATTGTCAGTTGCTAAGAGTTAATTCAATTACTACCGATAGGATACGCCATTGAAATTAGAGATAGGTTATATAACGATGTCCATCTTCATCCAGATTTTGAGCAAAACTCTACGGCACAACGTTATTTTTTGATAAATCTTGATGGATAGATAGGTATGAGGTGAATAACGTCGGTTATCAACAGGGCTGCCCTTGATCATATTGCCCTGATTTCAAGTCAAATAAGGGAAATTTTAACTTTAATAATATGCATAGCCTTGGTTCGGTTACCTTATAAACAAACCTTAGAGTTTACTCCCCTGTTTTTGTTGATTTTGTTACCAGGTATTTGAACCATTAAATATATCGTATCAGAGAAACGAATATTTAGCTACATATAAATAGTGTATCTGAATATTCAAGACGTAGAAAATCGATTGTTGTAAACTTTCCGATAATGATGAGGCTGACTTTTCACACGATGTGAGCAGTGATCTTGATAGCAATGGTTTTAGAACATTTTTGTAGTTGAGAAGTCAGAGGAGATCAGTAGAACATGACCACATGACTTGAAGAGCTGACAGGGAGATCGAGTCCGAAATATCTGTTAAACTGAAATGTCAGAACGTGGCTTATGGAACGCCAACGTATCTGAACTAGGGGTTGAAAGTCGATATTCCAAAAATCTTGAGATTTATGATGACATCTCTACATCGTCCACTCGAACATTAGTAGAATTCGATACCTGAGTTATTTCATTACTGCTTGAGAAATACCTGCACAGTACGGTTCCTCTAGGAAAGGTATTTTAGCTTCTTATGGACACTCTCTCTACGATGTATTTTTGCGTGGATGGTTTGATTCTCCACTGACTTTTCAGTATCAACAAAAAGAACAAAATAGGAAGGAAAAACATGAAAGTATTAAAATTTCTTGGTTTAGCTTGGGAAGTTGTGATTTGCTTCATATCATGGAAATAACCCCCCAAAATATCCAAGATAACAGCGTTTTGAAAAATTACAATTTCTTTTCCTCGAAATGTTAGTAATTGCAAAACTGTCAAAAGAAGTATTTTTCAGCCACAGCAGTATGGATCAGAACACAAACTCTGGACAAGGCCTAAGAGAATTGATTATTAACCATCATTCAATTTTAAGTGTTTCTCTCTCTGGAACCAAGTCTAAGGGATGGGACACCGAAGATTGATTATGAGACTAATTATAGATTGAAGTAGTTTTTGGTTGCTTTTTTTTTTTTTTAGATTTTTTCCATCACAAAATGAATCGTTGTCGATTGTCAAAATCTTACTTCTGTAGTTCCTGAATATCAAACCATGAACGTGACCTCATTCTTGAACTATGACGTCATGGTTTTGAGAACTGATGACAGATTAACTCTCTAACCTCTGGTGGACTAGTTCTGCCAGGGATTGCAAATCCTATTCACATAACTACGATTGAATAAGTTGGAATGGTACACGTAGTTTTGAATAACTATTGTTAAGAGACATTTTGTTTTGTCCACTTTCGAAATTTTAATGAAGCAAAGGAGTTTTACGCGGACGCAGCCAAGCTTCTTCTTCTTCTTCTTCTTCTTCTTCTTCTTCTTCTTCTTCTTCTTCTTCTTCTTCTTCTTCTTCTTCTTCTTCTTCTTCTTCTTCTTAATATTTTTATTATTATCATTATTATTATTATTATTATTATCATTATTATTATCATTTTTATTATTATCATTATTATTATTATTATTATTATCATCATCATTATAATTATTATCAATTTTTTTTTTCACAACGGTCGCCTGCTGGTCACTGCT
Source organism: Thysanoteuthis rhombus (assembly GCA_963457665.1). Taxonomy (NCBI): domain Eukaryota; kingdom Metazoa; phylum Mollusca; class Cephalopoda; order Oegopsida; family Thysanoteuthidae; genus Thysanoteuthis; species Thysanoteuthis major. The sequence continues at coordinate 15,025,964 of OY735223.1, forward strand.
GGGGACTTAGCGACTCCACACACTCCAAGTCAACAGCTGTGCTGTGGTTAACGGGTTTCACACCATGTGCCAGTGATTAACGCTAAAAGCTGAGAGGAAGTAAGTTTTTTCCCGGTGTTTTCCCCTCTTTTTATCCCTCCTCACCTAACAGAACAGCGGTATGGTTTGTATCACTACCACCATTTTGGGGTATGTTATGTTTTTTTTTTCTCTCCGCCTCTTTTAGGCCACTGCTAACAGCTAGTGTCATATATCTCATAGTTCTAATACATTCCTCAGTATTCCGGCAGTCCCCAGCAGTGATATGGACAAAACTGTCCATTCCTCATTTTATCCCTATTCCTTCAGGTCTCATCTACAGTGTTTTGGTACAGTTACTCAATGGTTCCTCTCATACACAGTTTCCATTTTAAGGACTCTTCCTTAACCTAGGTTTAGTTGTACGTATACACATCATTCTAATCCCGTCAATTTCCTCGAAACATGAGTTATCGACTATTCTTCTAACTCAGCATAAAGCAGTTTGTTTTTCTAATCATGTACCTCAGAAAAATTCCATTGTAACAGAATCATCATTGTCGGTTCCAATCAACCTCTCTGTAATATTTTTTTCTTCATATCTGTGAAAGTGCTGTGCAAAACGAAATGATAAATCGAAACAGCTCTCGTTTTCAGGCTCTTCCTCATCACGGTGCGAAAACCTACCTGGAAGTGAATATCTCTGTCTGACAGCTTCCTAATTGGATACTTGGAATAGTTGTTTGTTTCATTGCGATACGATGACAGCAAATAAAACGAAATAAAGGGCTGGGGGAAAAATCCGAACGAGTCATTTCAAGTGTCAACCGTTCCGACAACAGCTGCACATGGCACGAGCAGTGGCAATTCAGTGACGTCACCTGCACTTCCGAATGGAAGTCATCTTTCTTTTCAATGGATTTGTTGGCATCGTCTTGAATTAAACATGACTTTAGAAGCGCCGAATTTCCTTTTTGAAAAACGCTAGATAGAAAAATATCGAAAATGTTGAAAAACCAACGATTGTTTATATATGGAGAAAAATGAGAGAAACAGTTCGCACATAAATATTGAATAACATTAATATCGCGAATATTCCTTCGATCAGAACGGGTGTTTCATTACTCTTTCATAGATTTTGTTCTGTTTTATTCATGGGTGTTATTTGATCAGTTTAATCGTCAGATTCCGTTTAACAATAAGTTTGTATAAAGACGTATATTTACACTGATTTTTGTAGTAAGAAATATCAAGAATTCAAAAATTACACTGAAATTCAGTGGAGCATACAATTTGCATCTGAGGATGATTACACTTGAAGACAATTAAAGGCCCCAAGAACAGAAACTGATGTGGAATACGAATTCATGAAGAAGATCATAAATACAAGTCCGGAAAAAATATCCAGGAATTTAATGGCAATCAAAAAATCTTTTTAGGGAAAAGAAGCCTCAATGTTCTCCCAGGATGCGCGCAAGTACCCGGCTCAAAGAGACTTTTGGCAGTATATATCATTTTTCGTGATGGACTAACCTTTTGAAAGCACTCCATATATATATATATATATATATATATATATATATATATATATATATATATATATATATATATGTATATATATATATATGTGTGTGTGTGTGTGTGTGTGTGTGTGCGTGTGTGTGTGTTTGTTTGTGTGTTTGCGTTTGTGATAGTTATTTGCAACTCTATCCCCCATTATTCCACGGGGCACGAAACATTTAGCCCAACAGCGTAAGGAAAATGGGTCTGCTGCAGGAATTGACCCTGCAACGGGTTGTTACAGGTGATTAGCCTTTTTCTTGGTCGCAGGTTCAATCCCTATTTTTTTTTTGGCAGTCCTATTCGTCAGCGTATATTGGAAGATTATGATTCCAAAGTATTCTAACGGAACTATAATCATTTCTGTTTGATTATTGATCCGATTCTTATCATATACAAAAATTTTCCCCTAGAAAATGGCGGACAAGGAGCATTTTTTTTTTTTAGCAATCTTTGCTTTTGTGAGAGTGTGAGAGATATGAAGAGAGAGATAGAGAGAGAGAGATATATATATATATAGAGAGAGAGTAAGGTACATAGAGAGAGGGTGAGGCAGGGATGAGCAAAGCAAATTTCCGTGGTACATTTCTTTGAGAAGAATCCCTGTTTTGTAATCGGTGGAATGAGCACTTCAACCTGAAAAAAGAAACCTAAACAATCATAGCACAAAATACGCCGAGCGATCTTCATCTTTTTCTGGATATTTTATAAAGGTTTTCAATCAAGTGAATATAATCTCAATTGTTACTTGGCAGTATTTCAAGTACATACAACTGACTTTCATTACAATCATCTCAACCATTTTATAAAGAAACCCCTCTTTTTTTATCACTCCATATGTTATTCCAGCGAAAAATGTCCAAGTGTATGATATCATTCGACAAGACATTCAAATGCAAGGTAACTCATCCAATACTAAACGTAGATAATCAGATATACGCGGACACACATCGACATATACAGCTATTTGTTCTAAGTTTACTTTTACTAATGGCTCAATTGCTCGGTGCCAACTATATATACTAACACAGCCAGACCGAAGAATTGAGATATCAAATCTAACAGAAGCCAAAGATTTCTCTTAGAGAAATATATATATAGAAATGTTTGACTTATTATATTCAATAAAAATGTTCAATAATAATAAGGTATACTGTCATTGAATGTTCGACAACCTACAAAAAATAATCCTATATGGATAGCATATCAGTATTAGAAGATCGTCAAAATAAGGTTATTGATCCATATAGGTTATGGTTCATTGAATGTTTTCCGATTTTCTTTTTTTCTTTTTACCATATTCCATACTGATATTAAAGACAAAAAAACAAAACACTGATTCTTATAAAACAAACTCGACCAAAAGATCGTCACTAATGCTTGCCATAGGGCAATCTTTTTCAATCAAGTCCCACATGGATGCCTACCCAATACAGTTGTAAATATACGGAGAGGTATCGGATGAAATTGTCATGAATTTACGAAGCTAGCTATGTTTGGTTGCATAAGAACATTTGAAAGCCTAAAGTGAAGCAGCATCTCAGCATGAATATTAGTTCTTTTTCCTAGACCCAATTCTCGATTCATATTTTCTTCTTAAATATTTTAATACATCTTAAGGTAATAATTAGTGCTGCATTTACTGAGCAAAGTGCGTATCTATATAAATATATGAATAGATGGATCGGTAGAGAGATATATAATGAGGGGCAGATATATGACGTACGGAATTATACATCGATGTGAACATACACCGATTCACATGGTACATTCAGATATCAATGCAACGTATACCGTGATGTATGAGCATACGCTAAAGAGACTGTGAATCTGAATAGCAGCTCACCTACGCAAAACTATTTCAATTGATGTCCTCAAAGCTGTATCTTGGGAAGCATTAAAAATAATTTCGATCAATGTGATTTGGTATAAGCTGACGATTTCAATCTTCTCCTGAGAAACAAATGACAAAGAATTCCACTTTCTTTTACTGTCGCCTGCAAAATCTTGGAAGCTGACAACAAAATCAGAACGTGACGCCATTTTTTTTCTTTTGCTTTCCTTGATGTGAAAATGCACCACTCAACGTTGTTTATCACGATTTAACGATTTGGATTGAAAGTGTAAGGGATGATTCATTCATTGATGCCATTCAATCATCGGCAGACAATATAAGTATTAAATCTAGATCATTTTTGTGGAATCTTTCTCTGATGGGTGGATCAAAATAATAGATATGGCGACTGTCTGACCACGTTCACACTGGAGCGTCTACTGAGATTCATTCAAAATTTTGAAAAGAAAAACCTAACTTGCTTAAACAAAAAAAACTTTCACTTTACTCACGGACACCACAACTTTGTGTTTTCTATCCAATATATTATTTTGAAAAAAAGAGGGCAACAAAAATAGGCACCAGGCAAAGTTGACTAGCGCAAGTTGATAATGAGAAATCAATATCGATAAAAAAAAAAAGAAGGAACTTACAGGTTGGGGAATGGCATCTGGAAGGAAAGGTTCACAGGAAGGAAGGAATAAAAAAAAACGAAGCAGAAAAGAAAAAATGAAAATATAAAGCAGATATTCGGAACTCGTGGTGAACTTTGGAGGGTTACAACAACATGCTGAGAATATCTTGGCTAATTTTGTCCATCTTATTTCTGTAAAAAAAATGGTGATACTACGAATTTTACAGCGGTGTATTATATTAACCTATGGCACAAATCTCTTTATGACGAAAATATTCCAAAAGATATTAAGAAATCATTATAGGAAAATGTTATTTGTTTGACAGAGATCCAGGAGAGACTTGGTACAGATTGTCTGTGTCATTGAAAATGGCGCCAGGTAAATTGATACTCAAAATGAATAGATGCAAACATAGGTTGCTATGACTATTCGTATGTGAATAGGATGTCCCAGGAGTAAGTTTATAGTTCTATGATGTATTTTATCGAAAAAAAAAAACGGCTTATGCTTTCCCAATAAATAACTATATTTTTTGCAATATATCAATAACTTTGAACACTTCACAAGCATATTTCCTAGGAAAATGATGATGATGCAAACTTCATTTGATTAAGAATGCATTTAATAATGAATCTTAAATAGACTTACTCTTCTAATTACGACACATTTTTTTCGGGAACATATAAAATAAAACATATGTAAGAAGCAGTTATTCATCACCATAATCGAGCTTTAAACTCTATTCCTGGGGCTGCCATTCAAATTAAACAACCGACGGCGTGTGTTCTTATCTATTTATTTTGATCTGACCACCGAGTTATTTGCCTAATCCATAATGTAGAACCGGCAATAGATAACTTTCATTGCATCTCCTAAAATCCATTGTTTCCTTAGAGACTTGATAGTAAAGTCTTTTCCCCTTTGATTGTCTGTCACGATCATCATCGCTATAATGATCGGCACCATTATCATCAACAGGATTAGCCACTTTTGTTCAACTTTCTTCAAAGTTCAGATTTCTCCATCGTGGAGTCAATACTTTCTGAACTCGTCGTGTTCGTCTAATCACCTTATATCTAACCGTGAACCATATCTCATGTGGCCTCTTGGGATCCACTTACTGATTCATAATGCCCATCCGTTGATTGAGATTTTTGCAAAATGACCAATCAATTATCAATCGTTATGCTATCTCTGATATGTTTTTCTGCTATGTTCTACGCAGTCTTATGATCTCTGTGTATGATGTTGAACACAATTTTTGCCTGTGCATCTTGCATTGTTTTTGGTTTGAGGGTCAATGTTTTGGGTATGTCCAATGTTTCTGCCCCATGAAAAATTATAAAGGGAAGATAAGACTCTGGGGATAAAACATGATTCAAACAAACAGTTTGATGGATAATAGAAAAAAAAGAATGATCAGATGTTCATAGAAAACTGACTCGTTGAGATCTTTGGATATTTGAGTCAATTACATACGGCAGATTTCAACGATCAGGATTCCTGAAACTCATCTCATATCATTTATTAATTAATTTGTTTTTATTGCAATCTAACCATTATAATTGTTACTTTTGAACTGTTATTGGACAGCGTTGATCAGAAATTATCTTTATTTATATATGACAGCTTTTCTTGCGACGAAACAAGAGCCAACGGTGAAGAAAATCCAAACAAACCGTAAAGACCCCTTCCAAATTATTTTCAATCCATGCAATTTTTCAACATAAAAAATGGGGAGTTTGAGAAGCTGGAATGAAGAGCAACTGGAAAAAAGATAGAGAAAATACTGTTAAAATTTATAAAAAATGGTTGCAAACTATCATCTGAAAAGACAATTCAAAATAATGCTACTATAAGTGATGCTCTGAAGGTCATACATGTTTATCAGACGACATATATTTGGGGAGCATTTGAACAACTGTTGTCCCGGGTAAAAGGAGAGACTGAGAAAATATATCCAATCCCTTTCATTTCTAGTGGTTCAAACGCAGACCGAAAAAACACAGTTTCCAGAAAAAAATTGAAACATGCATAGCAACGCTTGTAAATATTCTATTCCCGCAACACTTGCAGAGCAAATTGGTTAATCTTTCCAATATTGAATGTTTCCTATTCCTTTCCTTAACAAACAAATTCTGTCCCATGCATCTTTCCTCACGAACATTATATTTGATTTTTCCCTGCAACTAGTCATGCGTTAATATGATGTTTTTATTGAAATTGATTATCACATTAAACCAGTGTCTGGTTGCCAATTGACCGACTTAAAAGTCAATCACAGTGAACATGTCAACTGACAAAAATGTGCCAATAGCAATCTGTAACGAAACTATGGAAGTTGGTCTGGTTTTTGTTTTGTTAAACACCCGTCTGACGGTTATTGGGCTCCCCGCCCCAATATCGATCAGAGCCCCGAAGCGTGCTCTTGAATATTAATGTTAATTATGCTAAGATATCCTGTAGCGTTAATACTTCCGGTCGGAACGTCTGTCTGTCCGCCGACTTCAATTCCACTTTCCAGACAGATGATTCCCCTCACAGTAGGACTCTGTATTTTGTCTGAGACCAATTTGGTATGTTAATGACTCTTCTCAAAGTTATAAAACGGTACTGTTTATTGAGTATCCCTATTTTCATGTTTTTTTATATCTTTCTGTAACATTAAGGTTCCTCCAGCCAAATTTCTTTTTAAAGTTCCAGGACATACATAATGCATATATAAGATCCGCTCAAGAGCCCTTTGCTTAGGTTGAGTGGCGGTTGTTAATGGTGCAGTGTCGCAAAACTGGCTACTTAAGTTTGAATTCCTGTCCATTGTAGACACAAGACACTAATTTCTTTGAAAGATTAATAAATCCGATTCTCACTGTCCAAATATCTAGATTGAACTTCTCGCCATTGCCCTGTCCCGTCACTTGACAGCAAATGCAAATATATGTACACATCTTTTCTAAAACTTTTTTAAAGCATGCCGAAAAATATATCTGTTTAATTTTTCATAGTTAATTCTGTTCGTCAATTTGAGAGTAAAGTCGACTTTTCCACAAGAATATACAGTAAATGATTGATCAATGTTATTAAAATGAGTGACTATTTGAGTGCTGTGTTATTAGTCTTTCAAGATATAGCGAAGCCTAAATCTTGAATTCATGAAATTTTGGTAACCATCCGTAATTTATAGTTGAACTGTTCAATAAGTCTAATGAAAATCATCTATGAACGAAGATTTGTTTCAAATCATTGAATGGTCATATATTTGATTTTCGTCGATGTTGTCAATCATTTTCCTTCATACAAATCCAAGAGTTGAAACTTTATGACAATATCAGTCTTGTTTGATGGAATCAGGGCTTATGCAATAATAGAGATCCGATTGGCCTATCACAGTCAATTAAGAAATACTTTGCAAAGATTAGGTAACCAGTCATAAACTTGCTTCATTCATATCCTTTCAAAGACATCATGGGTAAATAAATGTTTGTCTTCACAGCTGTATAAATACGCAATTGATGGCAAAAATGGTCCATTAATGGACTACAGGATGTATTGCAGAAGCTTCAAAATTTGGACATTATTATTATCATACTAAACCATTGTATTATGATTCTTTCATCCAGGTTGTTTTCTCCTGACAGAAAAATGAAAACAATCGACTAAATATTAGAGTATAATGATAATACCGCGCATGTGACTGCTCGGTACTCTGTTCATAGTTCATGTGATTCCTGATTTTGATCAGCAGTAAAATGTATCTCCATCCATAAAGATATCGAGTAGAAAGGGTAAATACGTTGGAAAATTAATTGTGATTTTTCAGTGTGTATGGATTGAGCAACTGAGGGTAATTCAAGTGGTAAGTGATAAATAAAAAAGATGTATGTATTTTGAAATATCTTACGATGATATAACTTCAGTAAAATCATGCATACTTAGAAGTGAACGCAAAAGAGAAGAGATTGTGGTTATACCAAAGCTAGGAACCATGACGGTAACATTCTGGAAATCACATCATTTCCATAAAAGTGACGAGTTAATAAGCGACAGGGGTCCTGTAACTATTGTATTTCTATTAGGGAAGCCCCGTTATCTGTGTTTATTTGCAATATTCACAGATGAAATAAGGTCCTACACCGCTGCAGCCGAAGCACACTTTTACAGAGAATATTGATGGGCAATTAGCCAAGCTTATTTTGCTGTCTGACTATATCCCGACGGCCAATCTCATTATGACATTGGCAGGAGACCTTAAATGACCACACCCAAACACATCGGTCCACAAATTGGTTTGGCAATTGGAAACTTTCAACTTTGAAATCAGCACCTCTGACATCTTTTAGATAACAGCCCTATGTTTGTTTTCAAGATTTTGAGGGTTTTGGCACAAGATACTGCTCAGGAATACCGGATGAATGGTCATATGAAGCGCAAAAATTGTATATACTCATCAAAATGTGATCAATCCTCCTCAAATGGTAATGATACAAAAATCCTATTTCTTCAGTGAAAGCCCAAATTATGGCTTTCATATTATCAGACTGTTTATCATGAAAATTAACTTATAATACTCAAACAGATAATGATATGTAGCAAAGGTGTAAGGTAACTATGGAGGATCCTACGATACTTCAATACAAATATTCATCGGGCTCAGATACAGTGAGCGCAGATTACTACGTCTGAAACTGCTGTAGGGCATCTTATTCGGTTCATATCCTCCATCCTATACAACTGATTGTCATATGACTTATCTGCAGAACACATCAGACACTCAGGGAGAGCCATTGGGCACACAACCAAAACAAAGTGAAATTAAACTAACAAAGATGAGGATATTAGACCGAACCCCCCCCCCCCACATATAATGGTTATTAAAAACTCTGAATTGTTTTTCTACTCCCTCTATTCTTGTTTATCTTTGGTTATAATCATTTGGGTGTAGATGAAAGGGATGAATTGACAGAAGTAGACATCAAACAAGAATCAATTGGTTCGGCGCAAGTTTTTTTTTTTGTATTGCTTCCACAATGAATGTTTTAGACTTTGAATTTCTACAAAGGCTTGAGGTGTCCCAAATTGTATCACGCTCACTCACGAAATTAACTAATTCTCAATGGGAACTAAAGAGGGGAATTCAAGTAGTATATAATTGATCTTCCAAGAAACTTGATATGCGCATACTTTCTCTGGTGTGTTCCCAAATGTTGCCATTATCTAACTGCACTAACATGTTACCCATGGAGAATGGCAAGATTATCTACCTCTGGATCAGCTCTACTGTTGAATAAGCACATGAATTGAGTACAAATGAGCAGGTCCGATTGAAATAATGTTATTTTTTCAAATGACTCACTAGGAACAAGAAAAAAAGCACAGATGAAGAGAAATTTAACATTCTGAAAATTAATAAGTTCAGAAAAAAACAAGATGGGATAAGGGGAGGGAAACACACCATTTTAAAACCTATCATCCGTCGTACAATCTTGTTTGAAAAAACCTGTAAAAAGAGCATGGATTCGCATTTTTCTGTTTTCTCAATTCGTCCAATGAAGAATCTTTTGATTAGCATTTATTTATATCTCTGAGTGACCATACAGGTGACTTCCTAAAAACTCTACTGCTGCTTCCTTTTCCTCTCCTTCTCTTTCTTTCAAAACTTATTCATATTTTTTGGCTGACAGTGTGCAGACACGCGTTTGTTGCGTGTCCGCTCCAACAAGACATTGTCTTCGAAACTGAGGCAAACATGAAATTATTTATCAAAAACCAAGGGAATTTCAAATATTTGCTAATAGACATCTTTCAAACTTAATAGTTCTTGAACATTTTAATCCTATAAATCACCGTTCTTATTGACTATTTTATACTTCTGTATACTTATTTCTTTAGCAAATCAAACATTAAACAAGCAAATTAACAAGATTTGGTAAGGCAACCGAAAATCACTGCGTACAAATGCAAAAAAAGGACTGCAACAAAAAATTAAGGAAAATCACTCTCTTTCACTCAAAAAAAAAAAAAACAACAAAAAAACAGCGATCAAATTAAAAAAAATAGTATGCAATCGGTATTAAGTGAATCAAATAAAAGCAGCAACAGGAACATTGAATTGTTAAATGAAGAATCATAAGATGATTACAGCGACTTGTCCAATAACACAAAACTGAGTGAGTGAATTTGGAGGAAACCTATTTGTTGATGAAATTTGAGGGCCTTCTCAGTTAAAAAGCCAACGTAATTCTCAATTTGCCAGCTTTAATGTTTAACTTGCTTTGAAGAAGTTATTCACAACTGAATTTTTTCCTTCTGTCAGCACAAAAATCAGATCTTTTGCGGTATAACACTATAACTTGAAGAATAATACAAAAACTATAGAAAATAGTCCCTTTGGTATATTGATGTGATCTTTACTGAAAACTTCAGTTATTTACCATTTATTTTATTTAAGTTAAGTTTTAGGCATTCTGAAACATTTGTGGTCGACTTATATACTTATGAACTAAAATAAATTTTGGCATTTGCTTTCAAGACCAAAAAAATAACAACTAAATATTGTATCACGCTGGCCTTATGAATATTCACTACACCTATACTTACTCTTGTGTAGCACAAAGCCTGTGTGTATGACTTGAATGTTTCTCTCACATTTTCACTAACATTTGTTCGATATAGCCTAATTTGATAATAATAGATTAAGATGAAACATAGACATAAAAACTAAAGTTAATATAATGAACTATACCGGATAGAATTTCAATCAAGTGAAATCATCCATTGTACCACCAATCTTTGCATTCTCCTTACTGAGTTTGATATGAGGAATTAGTATTATTATACTGATTCATTCAGACTATTTCTCCTCGCCATGTCATTGTTCCAAAATTTCAATCACGGCATCATCTAACCTTCTGCAGGTGTCAGTGGTTGTCCAAAGAGTTCGAATAGAACGTTTTACTAAATTGTCCGATTAATCACGTGGTATATTTAGCTTGTTTATGTATAAAGTATTACATGCTATGAATATTTTCACAATTCTCTCTCAGAAAAATGTAACAGTGAATCTCTTCAGAAACTCTTCTTTTTCTTCTTCTTCTTCTCCTTCTTCTTCTTCTTCTTCTTCTTCTCCTTCTTCTTCTTCTTCTTCTTCTTCTTCTTTTTCTTCTTCTTCTTCTCCTTCTTCTTCTTCTTTTTCTTCTTCTTCTTCTTCTTCTTCTTCTTCTGCAAGGAAGGGGGGAAGAAAGTTTCAAATTGATGGGAACAAAAGGAAAATGGAATAAATGAAGGAAGATAAATAATAAACATGTGGATGAGTGATAATTTGATTGATAAAAACTATCTTCCGAAGTATGTGAAAACAAAAAAAATAAATGATCATATAAACAAAAAACAAAACAAAGTAAAAAATAATAAAAATACCCGAAATAGAAACGGAAAGAATCGAGCGAAAAAATCCTCAATGAATAAAGAAGAAATTAGAAAATAGAAAATGTCAAGAAATGCAGAATCATTGAAACATTTGTAATAGGTTTCTGTTGATCAAATTTTACATCTAGAGTATTCAAGTTTTTAATGTTTTTGCCATCATTAAGAATATAGGATTGGAACAATATTTCACCTTTTCTACGATAGTAAAGGATTTTTTTTGTTATTTGCCCGAACTGCAAATGCTGATATTTTAGTTTGAAAGGTTGAATATTCTTTTTTTGATTCATCTTTTCCGTAGAAGGTGGCTAAATTTGCTCGTAGACCTTCACAGTCACCCTAGTTATTCGTCTTTTAACTAACATTTTCGGCCACTGTTTATAATAATCAGACATATGTATGTATGTATGTATCTATCTATCTATCTATGCATGTATCTATGTATTTATGTCTCTCTCTCTCTCTCTCTCTCTCTCTCAATATATATATATATATATATATATATATATATATATATATATATATATATATTGATCATTGTCAAAATGAAAGAAAACAACTCTACTCAATCCTGCTAAGTAATCAATCATATTTAAGAAAGGCCGAAGAATATAACAGGCAGAACATTGTTTTACAAGCTACAACTAAAGTGATGACAATAGGTTGAAAAGATATCCGTTCCTCTCGAATGAAAACGGAACTCGTCTCGAGTCTTGCGAAAAGAGGAGCTCATTGAAAATAATCTCTAAATCGGAGACTCAGCAAAAAATAATATTCTCTTTAATGCAATGTTGCGTCGTGATAGGGTTAAATGGCAAGTGGTCCTTATCATCAATATGACAGTTTTTTGGAACGTTATCAAGTCCCCCTGTCAGACCCAACTACTAGAGAGAACCAACAGGAGACGTAATCAGGATATAGCTACTGAGAGGGAAGACGAAAGACGAGAGGGGAAAGGGGTAAGTGAAATGAAAAAGAGGGAAATACAATAAAAGTGGGGTGGATAGAGGAATGGAAAATAGTAGGAGGAATGAAAAAAAGATGGAAGAAAATGACAGAAGAGATTGTTGGGGAGACAAGTGAAGATTTAACGAAAAAAAAGGAAATAATAGAGAATGGAAGATGTGGGGAAGCCAGGAATGACTGCAGGATCTGTTCTAATCGCCTCTTCCTGTTTTCATTTCTGAGACAGTTTTATCATTCCACCAGACATACAATAATCAGGCTTCTTTGAGACGAGCAAAGATGATGGCTTCCATTTAAGCACCGTTTTGTCGACATAATGTGACGAGAAAATGACGCAAGCTTAAATGGAGAAAGTAAAAGTGTAAGATTTATCTGCCATTGAGGGAAGGAGATTCGATTTCGAAATTGTCTTGGGAAAAATGAAAGAGTCACGTGAAAAACGGATAAATTGTTTCGAGAAAAGAGAGCAAGAAGAACAAACGACTGAGGAAGAAAAGGAAGAAGGAAGGTGAGGAATATGTGAAAAATATAAAAAAGATGCAGAGAGAGAAGAGGGAAAGAAAGAAAAAAAGGTGCTGGTAGAGCAACTCTTATTCAATTGCTGGATAAAACATGCAAATTTATGTTTCGAAAAAAAATTCCAAAAAGTATTAATGAAAACCATTGCAGACTACACAACTGAGATTCACCAGAAAGAGTTATCTCACCTTTCCTATAGTGCACTTGGAATCGACTAACTTAACCAGTACTATAATCGTTTTTTCTCGGTTTATTACCGCATAAAACGCTGAGAACCAAGGGAACCTTCCTCCCCTCAAGGATTTTACACCTTGAGGGGCTATAAAAGGGATCAGTTGATACATTTTTGGAACAAGAAAGCCAACTCGAGGGAATAGTTATATAGCACAGAAAACTCTTTGAATACGTTCTTTCCAGAATTGTAAGCAATGTCAGGAATAAATGTTATTCAGTTCAATTGATATCTACTGAAAACAAAAGTACATATGACTAATTGAGTAATTAAATTTTACGATTCGTAGAAGGTGCAGACCAGATTACAGCATCTTTATAATCATTTACTGTTTAAAAATCATATCCAGACTCAAGCCCATTCAACTCTTCCTTTAAAGTTTCAAACTCTGATCAGATAAAAACAGAATCATTCATCTCGCAGGTGGTAGGACTCGTGTGAATGAAAAAGATTTTTGAAGAACAAATACAAAAAGAAGTGAATTGGTGGATAAATATGTCTCTTTGAAACAAGGGTGTGAGTGAGACTTTTTGTTCAAATAGATAAATGCGATATGAGAAAGAAAGCAGCACTGGTAGACCCGGGTGATAAAAATGTCTTGAACAATTTTAGATTTAGTTTCAAAGATGCAGTAACCCAGGAGATGACAGCACTCTTCTGTTCGATACTATCAGTCAGTCATAAGTTCCCAAGGGGATATCTGAAAGATAGCGCATTCACAAGGGAGCATAATATAAAAACTGCTGCTACACCGGTTGATTATAATGAGACAAGGACCATAGTTTCAACGATGCGTTCACCATCCTTGAGTATATTCAGGATCCTGATAGCGATTTCAAAGGTATTCTAAACGAGGTACTGAAAATAAGAGTAACATTGTTCTTGATAACGTTCGAGAGATGGGAAGATTGATCTGGAGATATGGGCAGAATTTTGAACTTAGTCAACACGATACGAGAAAATAGATACTTAACACAAAACGGACCATCAGACTGAAATCGTACCAATAGATGGACGGATCAAAAAGTGCATTATGGAGGTACGTGTATGCATTTGAAAATTGCTTTTTCGGGAGTAAAGGAAACTGAAAGGATAATCAGAAGACAACACCGACTTTGAATGAAAATATGTCCATGTAGAGTCTATTTTGCTGAGGAAGTTACCTCGTAAGTTTTAATATTGTATATTTTAAACCAATGATTTATCAAATTGAAGAATACCTTACCAAGAAAGAAAAACTTCCTCAATCAGTCAATCGATTTTGCGTTAGCTACTTTTCCCTTACCCCCCAAAGAACGTGAATATATCAATGAAGTGGAATGTTGCTGCCATCAAATCCGCTGTTGTTCTGTTTTTTGTAGATGATAAGAGTGATGCTGCTGATGATGATCATGATAGAGGAGAAATGTAAAATAATGAGAGAAAAAATACAGGATGGTTCCCAAAAGGACAAACGATGTAATGTTACCAGAAAACAAGGAAGATTAACAATACTAATTAGAAAGTACTTAGACGGTGCACACTCCTACAAACTTGGTACTGCAGCTCGAAACTGAATGATGATCAGTTCATGTACAACCAAAAAGCACATAAGGCTATTGTAAGTTTAAATCTCAGATCAAACAGATTGTCAGCGTAATGCACAAATATATTTCCGTACCCAAAATCCCAGGCTGCCATTATATGCTATCGAAAATTTATTGTTAATTTTTGGAAATATCGCGTTGACAAAAACTTCAAAATTTCCATGCTTGACAACCGATCGACCAAAAGAAACGGCAAAAGGATGTAGAGAGAGAGAGAGAGAGAGAGAGAGAGAGAGAGGAGAAGGAGGAGAGAGTCGATTTTTCAATGTTATCTCAATTTCTCTGAGGTCAAGAATGTTGAGAAAAAGGAAATTAGAGTCAAATTTATTTTCACAGCCATAACTGTCAAAAGCAAATTCTAATATTTTGCATATTTTCCAAAAGGACAGGATTATAGTGGGAAGTAAGCAGTTATACTCCTCAGCAACATAAGTAATTTTAGATAAAAAAATACTCGCACTACAGTAAATTGAATTTTGAAAAAAACGTTTTATAGACAACTATGGTGCTGAAATGTTGACTGATTCATCATTTATAGCAACGGTCATATTAAATGAATTTATGACAGTTGAGTTCTGGACAGTTACCATGCCCAGAAAATAAGTTACCAGTGCACCAGCAATTTTCTACGATGTCCAGTTTTGAACCCGAGTAAAATGGTTTTCTACCCGGATGATTTTTTTTTTTCGATTGTTGTAGCATTGTGGACTTTATTCGTACAAAATTCACTGGTCAGTGTTGCTTGAATAGACCCTGCTCTCTTACTTGATTGATTTGTCGGCGGATAAATAGTCCGGTACCGCAGACAATGGCCAAAGAAATTCAAGATGGCCATTGTGGTCGAGTCAGAAAAAACATCCGATATGATAATACGCGAACATCGTTCGAGAGCTGCGTTATCCACAGAAAATCGACATCTACCTGAGTATCTGGCCGATTTTATATTTGGACTGAGTGATCGAACTTGAAGGACAAAGTAGACAGGTAAAGAGTGCCAAAAGTACACAAAATGCTGAAAATCAATGATTGATCTATTCATCGAACACTCAGTTTATCAATCGGTTTACCTATCTTCGTCTCTATCGACCAATCTGTGAGATTTAAGATAATTATGGGAGTTTATCAGGGAGGGAAACATACGTGTAGGCTTGCGTATTCGTATGTCACCGTGTATAGCTAAGAGAGAGTGGACTCGTCGATGTGTAAGCGTGGTTGTTTTAGTGTTAAGGTGTTATTGGGTGTGAATCAACTCGTGTGTGTGTCGTTTCGTGTTTGGATGTGGATGTGTCCCTGTAGACCTCTGTGTGTGCGTTTTGGGCTGTGCATGTGAACATGTCTGGTCTTGTGTGCATGCATGCGAATGCTTTTGGATGTGAATGGGGATTTAGGTTGTTTGATTGTACAAGCGACAGATTCTGAACGATACAAGGATCATTATACGAACATATCTCTTGATGAATATCAATGCCCTGTTGAATTAACATAGATATCAGAATATCTTGATCGATTCAGACTATGAACGAAAAGTAAATTACAGCTATATGTATGAATAGAAATATGGTATAAAATGGATTTTTACACGCATTTATATAGATAGAGAGCGAAATGAAGGTATATCTGGGTGTGTGTATACATATATATATATATATATATATATATATATATATATATATATATATAGATAGATAGATAGATAGATATAGATAGATAGATAGATAGATAGATAGATAGATAGATGGATAGATTAATCAGTAGATGGAGCGCTTGGTACATTCAAGAGTATAAATACCTATCTGAGTAGATATAAACATATACTACGACTTTTTCGTAAATTTCTATCTCTCCATCTCTACCTCTCTATCTCTATGCTTATATCATATCATATGTGCATATGGCATACACATACGCACGCAACCACACACACACACACACACACACACACACACATATATATATATATATATATATATATATATGCATTCATTGATTCGAAAGCGTGCTTGACCTACAATCCCGTTATTAGTAATATCCTAGTATCGTCAGTGTAAATGAAATAATCAATTGAACAAATAAGTTGCTGCAATTGAAGCCTGCGACTGATACGATGCTGTCATATCATGATTCTGTTTTTAAAATTGAGCTAAACAACTTGCTAGTAAATAGAGCCTTCAATGTCCTCCTGTTCATTCACTGTCCAAATCTACTGAGTAGTTTCTCAATGCAAAATTGTTCAGTATTAAGAAATGCTCTGACTGTTTAAAAATCAATGTGTTTTTTCATTCAAAACTTTTACTGGCCTCTTCTTAAAACACAGCAAATATGTCAGTTGGCCAATTCTCCCGATTGTTTGGTTTTTGCCTTCTGTCTAGCTCAACTTACCCATTCAGCATGTGAAAACAAGTGGTCAGTTCAAAAAAAGTTCAAGTGAGATTATGCCCCTATTCAGTCGGATTGATTATCCATTCATTTATACATACATACATACATACATACATATATATATATATATATATATATATATATATAAATATATATATATATATATATATATATATGTATAAATGTGTGTGTGTGTTTGTGTGTGTGTATGTGTGTGTGTGTGTGTGTGTGTGTTTATCCTGACTGTTCCCTGCTTATGATTCACTTGAGCACCATTGCATGTGGATAAGTGGTGTATAATCCTCGATCCTGAGTAGCTATTCTACCAATTCTGTGACGTTCAATGCCTGACCAGCAAACTGATGCTAACAGCCGAGGGCATTTACTTTATTGTGAGGTATTTCATTTATCAACAAACTACAAGACTGATGTGCATCCGCTTGAGTGCACTAAAATAGTTGATCTTCCCAAATACTTTTGGAGATACAAATTCATGATATATATATTTACACATGTGTGTGTATATATATATATATATATATATATATATATATATATATATATATATATATATATATATATATATGTGTGTGTGTGTGTGTGTGTGTGTGTATGTGTGTTTTTAGATGTGGCGTATCAGTTATCAGGCTACTTTATCTTGTAGTGCAAATATTATACTTCGGTGTGATTTGATTCTTGTTGAACAACCATCAATCGTAGCTCAAAACCAAACTATTGTAGGAAGGTTTACGACATGAGGTGTATTTTCAAAACTACAACTTGCGTTGCACACTGTCTGATCAACGATTTCAAACGTCAAATATACTTCCTAAGTAGCCTAATGAGAATTATTGAGGATGTTGGTGCGTGGTCATAGAAAAGCGAATCAACTGAAAAATAAGAAATCATACGAATAAAACAATTAGTTAAGAAATGCTGGAAACCATTACATCAATCTCATATATATATATATATATATATATATATATATATATATATATATATATATATATATATAATTTGTGGGGGAGAAGAGATGTAAAGGATTACAAATATCATCTAGTTCTTCCAAAACTGCAATTTCCTTCACAGACGGTATCGCCTCTAAAGTAGCCTTCTTACATTATGTTAGTTTATTAAATAGAGACTGCTGCATTCACATATTGTTTAGTGGTTACATAGATATTATTACGTAAGTAACCCTTTGTTTGCCATTTTGATCTGTTGATAAAAGTATACGGATGTCTAATCGTGATAACAAAACATATTGAGACACATAATTGATAACTTTAGGGATACACACAGTGGAGTAAGCACACATTTGACAATCTGCAAATATCTGCATAGAAGTAAATACCAATTTTATTGAAAATACCAACGCACACAAAAAGACACCAACAAAACTGATATAATACTGTATCAAGCAGCTTTAACTTAGCAATGGTTCAGAAAAGACGTTATATCTAATCTTCGAACAGACATTTGCAGCATTACCAAGTTAGCTGTGGGATGCCATCACGTATATTTTGTTCTTTGTTACCATCAAGTTTGCAATGACCATGTTATTTATTCGTCATATCTTGCACAAGACATCTATATAGAAACATGTCACATGCTGTAATTTTCAGCTTAGTATATACTCCAGATTTGGTGACTTTAATTTTTAGGCTCTTCTGATGGAGATGTCAGACAGGGCTCTGATAACGTATAATTTGTCTAGTTAAAAACAAATTCACTCAGTGTTCTTCTTCCAGGTCTTATTTGCAGCACATTATACCCAACACTTTATTATATACTAACCAATCCATTGAAGTTTAATCAATAGACTTGTGATTTACATGGATCCAATTTCTAGTACCCATAATTAGAAATATATAAATATATATATATATATATATATATATATATATATATATATATATATATATATATATATATATATATATATATATGTGTGTATGTATGTATATGGATATGTATATATATATATATACATATATATATATATATATATATATATACATACATACATACATATATATATATATAGATAGATAGATGAATATATATCTATATATATACATATATATTCATATATATATATATATAATTATATATGAATATGTATGTATATATATATATGTATATATCTGAATATATGTGTGTATATATATTCATATGTATGTACATATATGTATATATATACATATGTATATTTATATACATATGTATATATACATATATATATATTCATATATATATACATATATATGAATATATATATATATACACATATATATATACATATATATATATATATATATATATATATATATATATATATATATATATATATATATATATATATATATATATATATATATATGAAGATAGAGTAAAAAAGTTTATGATACTTAAAGCGGATTCTATACTATTTGAGTACTTTATTCTGTGGATTTTTCAAAGAAAATCAGTTCCATATTGTTATCAAGTAATAAATTCATCCCCCTGTGATTAATAAAAAAACCACATATTTATATGCTGTATGTATAATTTTAAAAATGTTCAACCTAATTACCACAAAATATCTTCCTATCGATCGGATATTACAGAATAAAAACTTGAAAATAGCTGTGGGCTGTTGAAATTTCACTATAGATAGTGATATTTGTAATCCCCAACTCTTTTCTTTTTGTTTGTTCAAGGACATAAGTATGTATATACATATTAATGTACATGCATGTGCATGTGTCTACCCATACTTGTGTGTGTATGTGTGTATGTCGGTTTGTATCCATGCACGTGAGTGCAATGAGAGCTTTTTTTCCATATCTAAGTCATGAATCTGCATTCGCTCTATCTATCCATCTATCTATCTATCTACCTATCTATTTATCTATCTATCTATCTATCTAACACACCTTTGAAGATGAACAGATGCCAGGGGCACCTTGGAAAAAAACTATTACATGAATCGGAAGAAAATACATGTAGTTGCTGATTTTTGTCAGGATGTCTAATTAGATGATAAAAAAATGCACAGGGTACATAATCCATATGATAATTTGATTTTTAAACTTCGATATCAACAAATAGTCTGATCTAAAATTATTTTAACCATGTTTCTATTCTGGTATTTTCGCATATATTTTCATTTGTGTATTTATGTACCTGTTTTTATTTGCTATGGGGCGGTTTCCGCTCAAAAGGAGCACAGACTTTCAATTAAATTCAATATTTATGGAAGTTTATACGAAGGTGAAACGTACATATATGCAAGTATATATTGTATATTGTACGTCCCTGGTGCGATTACAACACTTTTGAAAACGAACACATGTACGCACACGGACAAATACGCAAATACTGGCATGTGCGCAGGCACGCACACACACACACACACACACATACATATTGCTGATTACACAGACACACAGACACTCAAACACACACACGCACACACACACACACACATATATATATATATATATATTCATATGTACACGCACACAAACACAGACACACACACAGAAACACAGACATACACACACACACACACACACACACACACACATATATATATATATATATATATATATATATATATATATATATATATATATATATATATAATCCCTTTTTTGAATAATTTGATAGAAACTTCCAATTGAAAAAGGGGGATAATATGCTTGAAAATTCAATTAATCATAAACCTATGTTTCCTAATTTTCAGGAGAGTCTTCAAGGAATAAATTAGAAATGCATATCATGATAAGTAAATCAATAAATAGTCATTGATAACTGAGGAGTTAAGATCTGTTCTAAAAAGATATTGCAATTTAATTGTGAGTAAAAAAGAACAAAGTCCTAGATTCTCGGTGATTACTAATTTTTTTTTGTATTTTTTTTCGCATTATCAAGATATTTTTCAAGTTGGATGGATTAAAAATCATACTTTATATGAAAATCTTTCGGTACTGTTTTTTACACTTAAGACTAATATGTACTCTTTTCTGTAAATGTACACATTAAAAAGATACAATTTTTTATTGTTCAATTGGAGAAATTAAATTTATTCCATCTTATTTTGTTCAAATTAGGTCATGAAAATTCCGTTATGAAGAAAATCTGAGAATAACGTCATTCGAATTGGAAAATATTCATGTGTAAACTTGGCAAGAACCTGGGAGTTTTTGTTATCAAAAGCCGATACACAGTGAATAGTTCTTCTCCGAAGGGGCTATGGTTTTCCAAATAAATTTTGTAATAAAAAGGTGTTCCGTCTATGAATTTATCCGACCAATTGATGTATTTCTGACGGCTCAGGTATCAGTTTTTTTCGCTTTTCAGGTTGATGTCGCAATTCAGGCTTTCGAATGGTAATCAAAGCCTATGACTGGTCAGTGTATGCGAAAGCTTTCCAGATTTTGGAGTTGAGAACTGAATGAATAATTAGGTTGAAAAACCTTGCACAAATCATTCAAATTACTGTGTCAGTATACTGACACAGACAACAACTTCGGATATAACGTTGAAAAAGGTAGGGGTATCTTATAGTAAATGATGAATAGTTAAGATATGAATTATATGAAATTATTTTTAAATATGTGTAGATTCCAAAAAATAATTACTATCAGTAAATGAATAACCTGGCTGAAAATAGAATATCAGCTCACCTAAGAAGTAGATGATTATTAAACTTAATTCATTGCCTCTTTGTAATGTATTCATCACCGAAAGAAAAAAATGTCTGAAAGGATGTCGGTAGTTTGTAGCACAGAATGTCACCATTTAGCATATTTCGTTGGATACAAATGAGGAGCGAGAGCGAATAATATGCATAATGAGATTTAGTATTAAGAAAGGCAAGGCAGTAACGAGTCCGTCGGGGAAAGCATCGACTGCAAGTCGTGAAGATTATGTGAATATAAAAGTAAGAATGCATTCTTTGTTCATTTGCCTTTTTAGCAAACAAAAACTCACCTGTCTACGTATCGGATATATCTACAGAATATAGATCATAACAAATTATATAATGTACATCAGATATATAACTGTATTTTACAACCCATATACGTATATCATTCTTTCAAACTCAAACTCCAGCGGTTACCACCAGGCAACTGGTGTGAGATTCCAAATAATAATAATAATAATAATAATAATAATAATAATAATAATAATAATAATAATAATAATAATAAGTTATGAACATTGAGGAATTCCCACTAACTATCATCATCATCATCATTTTATTGTCACGTCACAATACTTACGTCATGTTTCGTCAGAAGCGCAGATGTACATGTTCATAAAACACACGCACACATATATATGTATAACAATTATTAATCGTGTCATCAAAAGCCTGCTATTTGGCTGTATCACATCTCTTCTGTGTCGCTCTAGAATATCCAAAATCCCATTAAGTACCATGCACTAAGATCGAAACGTTTGCTCCAGACCCAGAGGCTTACATTTCAGCTCCCCCATACGCAGAACAGGACAGTCTCTAAGAAGGAATTTCTAGCGATCCACCAGAGAGAGCTTTCTCTCAGAGTTAGGAAAATTGCTGGAGAGGCTTATAATAGTTTAGTTGCTCAACCAAAAAAGTGCTCAACGCTGAACAACAGAACGTTTTTTATTTTGATACTCAATAATTGTGCCATCCACTGACATACAGATAGTTTTTCAAGATGATACAATTTCGATCCTTTATCTGTGTTTGTGTGTGTGTACCTTGGTGTGTGTATTTGTTCCACAAACTCTCCAGATATCCATATATACAGAATGATGATACACACTCGTGCGTGTGTGTGTTAAATTGTTATTGTTCTGCAAAAGTGGAAAGAATTCTCCAAACATTATTTTGGAGCCATTTTCTCAAAATCATTACCTAATTACCGTAATTCCTGATGGTATCCAATCGTTTGAGAGATGCTACTCAGTCTGAACAGTACAAGTATTCTTATTACAGATCCACCATGAAAACTTTTGTAAGTTTGATGAGATGAAAAGATGATGAATGGTTGCTCTTGGAGTTATGTTACCAGGTGATGATGGCGATGTTAGATTAGTAGGGGTTGGTACAAAAGACTTGTGTTCAAGACAAAGAGCCAGGGTATTGAGGGTCCCTTTAACGGCTCGCTCCAAAAAAAATAATCATTTCGACTTAAACCATGATATCGAGAAAGGGGGAAAAGAATGTATGAAACAAACTTGTGATAAGCAGAAGACACCTGAATTAATTACAATAGTTCAAAGTTTTTCAGGATTCACTCAACTAAGTATATTCAATCAAATCCACACGCATACTTTAATTATGTACCAATTTCAATAATTAACCCTGGCTGTCAAGAACTTCACGTTACCTTTCAACTAAAGTAAGTATTTGAGCCAAAATGTTTTTTACGATTCGAACACGTATACATCATTGAGACTTTTCCCATATATCTTATTTGGTCGAGTTGCTACCGAGACATTGAGTTGGATGAAAGTAAACATATACTTAACGATGCAGTTTTCTCAGATATATTTTACAATATAACTAATAAAAAGTCTACGTGTATAAGAAATAATTAGCGTTAAAATTAAACGTAAAAAAATGTGGTTAGGGGGAGCATAACTGTGGTATAAATCTTGAGCTATGTAACTTCGTATTTTATTGCTTTTCCTCGGAATTTACTTACATCAATTCCATCAATCAAGTTTCTTCATGTCATAATTTTGTCATTGTATTTTCCAATATGCCTGTTCAAACCTCTGCTTCATGGAGGTAAAACGGTAGGTCGCTAATAAATAAAGGTTGGCAGGAACGCAGGTGAGGAAATTTGGTAACTCACTAGCAAATCAGGATACTAAATTGAACACCCGACTAGAGGAGGTCAATATTACAAACGATCCATAACCGAAGGAAGACAAATGATTATCTATTCGTTGCTCAGTATGATTTAAGGTTTTAACACGTATACTTTGCTTTTGCTTCAGAAATCAAGAATAGAAAATATCTTCCTGCGCTTTCGATTCTACCTAGTTTGCTGACTAAGTCAGCATTTGTCTGATTGCAGGGACAATAAAAACCCGAGCAAAGCACCTCGGAGACCTTCCTGTTTTTTTTTGTTTTTTCAGCAACTTTGAATCAATCTGATAGAGAATTCTGAATTTAGCGCGCAGGTAATAAAGTGCAAAAATATTATTAACTCTGTGCTTTGATTGCAGCCATATTTCAGGTTATTCATTTTGATCAATAAAAAGATATCAACACATCTCTAGAATAGAAGTGGTTAATGTTAAAATCAATGATACTTTTACGTGGGATACAATTTTAAAGACACAATTATTCTAATTCAATCTGATTCAATCCAACCTTTTCTTTGAGTTATACTGAATTGCATACCATTTCTTCCCGGACAGATGCCATAATTATTCCTGTGTTCCTGAAAATATAGTTTGAACAAAGGCACCTCTACGCATTCAAAACACAATCAATTCATGTGCACTTAAACTGGGAATCTTGAATGAAGATAGGATTAAGGTTTTATCCCGTATGAAGGAGTTCAAAGAGATAAATCTTGATGCCAGTTGTCAGGTCAGAAAATTAGGGAGAAAAAAAAAGCATGGAATCTCTCCTACGATGTACTTGTTCATACTGACCACTTGATCCAGGCTTTCTATGAGTTTCCACCCTTGAAATTATCTTGTTCCCATTGAAGATGTATTAAATAGATATTCAGATGACAAACGTACTGATTGTACCACTCAGTGTTGGTAATTGTGCTAATTACTTGGAACAATCAGTTGAATATTACTTTTCGACGGAAGAATTACTATATTGACAATTTTCACTGGCCAACAATGGCTGCTCTGGAATGAAGATAAGGAAACATAAAAAAAAGAGGTGAACGACAGCAACAAAAAAAAATTTTCCGGTCCGATAAGGCTGATAATGTGGAAACAATGATTTGATGTGGTTTTCCAAGTTCATTCATCGAGAATTTTTAAAGAATCGGACATAACAGATGAAAAAGAACACAAAATAGTCCAAAAGATTTCACTGTTTCTGCTTTGTCGGCATTCTCATCAAAGGTTGAAAAAATATTTGTTGAAATGAGATGTTGTGACGATTTTGGAACAGAAATTCCAGCAATTTCTTTTTCCTGATAACTGATATTGAGGTGTAAAATAAAGGGTTAGTTGAAAATAATGCGTACGTCTCTCTGTCTGCCTCGGTCTATCATTTCTCTCTCTCTCTCTCTCTCCCCCTCTCTATCTCTCTATTAATAACTATATGTATACATACATACACTCACTCACACACACACACACACACACACACACACACACACACATATATATATATATATATATATATATATATATATATATATATATATATATATATATAAATATAGTTAAGAAGAGTTAACGGAGAGATTGGAGAAGTCCCAGGTAGAAAAAAAATCATGCTAGATATATATAATCATGTGAGAAATATATACCATATTTATTATTAAACCCACTCCTGGTTGAATACGTTGTCGAGGAATGGCAATAAAATTTAGTTGAACAGTGATTATTGGCTCGGGAGGGTTTTTCAATCGTGCAATTATTCGTAGCCACATATTCACACCATATAATATCTATAAACATTGTCAATGGGAACTGGTCTCATCGTATCGGAGGGAATCTAAGAATTTTTACTGACCCAGTGAATTTCTCATTGTCACCTCCCCTGCATTGTATCAATCTATCTTCGGGTCTTTCTGGCAATAGAGTTGGCAGAGACAGGCAACCTTTCAGCAATTTGTGATCTTTATATTTTACCATTTTCTCATATTTTTTACTCCATCGTCAATCCCGAACCCGATATCCGTCGCACGTAGGAGGAGAGTGATTATTAAATAAAAATCTAATTTCACGAACAATGTTGGTCTGCAATAGCTTTTAATAGCATCTATTATTAGATTATACAATCGCAAGCACTCCGTTTAGCGAAGCCAACCACATAAACATAGGAAAAAGTGAGAGCAACAACGTGTAAAGTGAGAAGTTTATATCAGTTGTAATGTGGTCTGCCTCTTTCACATATTTAAAAAAAAATGAATTACCTTACGGAAATGATAACATATGAAAGGCGATTTCTTTCAGTGAAATGAGGTATGATTATGTTTCTTTACATTAGTTGGACTGCTTTTCATTGTTCATTTTTGTCTCAATATTGAACACATGTTTGACTAAATATCAAAGTTCAGGTTATTCTAAGCATAAATTATTCTTATTCATGTTGAAACCGGGGAAAATGCAATGAGATAATGTCAGATTTCTTACACATCATTGCTAAGGTCTGCAGACAAAGATTCAACTGTGCATTCGATGTATGATCAGAGAGTAAGTTGTGCCAAACGCCAAACTATCGGGTCGAGTTTGAAATTAGAAAAAAAAAAATTGAATTTTGGCATCTTCGAATATAACAAAGACTGCAGCACTATGTGGCTATCATGTGGTCAGGGGTAACTTGACCACATGATGATCAGAAGATTGAAAGCAATGACTTATATTCAGCTCAAAAGATTAATTAAGGCTCAGTCATTTTCAAAGCAGAGGGAGATGTCTGAACTCAAAAGGCTACAAATTGTACATGGGTTACGAGAGCAAAGTATGAACGTGATATTCTTGGAATATATCTTTGTTGACCCATTAAAGTCAATCCAAAGTCAACTTTGGCATTTCTGAAAAATATAAATTTTGACTGACCAATTATGAAAATGTTCTGTACTGGAATGACTAAATGACAATTCATTACCGAATATTATTTTCTGGAAAACATTGGGTACCTGAATTCCATACTAATTTTCCACACACACACACACACACACACACACATATATATATATATATATATATATATACATATATATATATATATATATATATATATATATATATATATATATATATTTATTAATATTCTAACTTTGTACTAATGTTGTTTTGTTGAAGAGAAAAAGAAGACTACTCAGAAGAGCATAGATTCAAATGATTTGTTTGAGGCGAGAGGAACCATTAAATTGGAAATAAAACGGATTAGGAGTATTATTAAATTCCAGAATCTGATAGGCACAGAAGTCTCTCGGCGAGTCAACCATATGAGAGAAGTAAACACCGATAAGAACCCCCTCGTTCTTTCTTTTATTTTTTTATTATTGTTTCAATACTGGATACGTAAGTGTATCAACGTAAGTGGGAACATAACCACTAATAATAAATCTACGGACGTTACATTGAGGATACATCCATTATTAATAATAAGACTGATTTCAGTCATTACAGGGTTTTGCACTCCCACATCTTATCACGAGCAGATACAAATGGTGCAAAAAGCCGATGGGGCCACTTATCAACATTAGTTGTAACTAATCAACTAGACGCCCTGCTAACACGTCATAGTAAAATAAGATGACCTGCAGGATGGCTTATCAAAGTAAAAAAAAAACAGCATCTTCTATACAACTGCAGGGAGGGAAGAAGGAAAATGATGTTGATTTCGTCTGTTTATTCATAATTGAATCAAAGTTTCGTGATTCAAAATAGTCTTAAATCACGCAGTCGATATCCCTTTGGATCTCTCGAGGTGGTATGCACTGAATATCATTTAAGTGTGTGTTCCCGTCGGCGAAAGAGAAGATTGACAACTACGATGACTTGTACTCTAGACTAAAAAAAAACACCGAAACTATCCCAACATCATTTATGGGGACGGGAAACAAGGAATTTAAAGTCGCAATAACCAGTTCTGATATATGATGCCGGAAAAGAGAGGTGAAGTGTATATACATCTTTTTTCAATGGAGAGCAAAATCAGTAATACTTTTCTCCAGAAGAAATCAAACAGGGGTTGGACTTGGAAGGGTCCAAATCATACAAAAGAGAACGGTATCGACCATATCCAAGAAACAATGTCATAGATATCCAAAGGGCTGATACATGTCAATGCACAGAGCAACCACTGAATGGTATATAAACTTATAATTCAAAACAATAGAGAACACGTGAAAATGTTCCCAACCAAACTACAATCAATAAACGTATCAAACGAGCCCAACAATCATTTTAGCTTGAAGTGAAAGAGATAATAAGAACAATATCGACATCGACGTGTACAACTTAAAATCCTATCAAGAGTAGCCAATAAACTGAAGAGCAAGCAAACCAACAGTGAATACGCCGAATAATTTGAGAAATGCCTTGAAAAACACGAAAAATCTCCAACCAACAACAACAAAAGGAAAAACAATGAAGCAGCTGAACTACATGAAATCACCTGAATTGGATCAAACAGAGATATACGAAGACGGTCATCAAAAAATTCTCAAATAAAGCAGGGGAGGTATGGTTATATGAAAAAAAAAGTTCAGTATAGGATGAAAACAAATGACCAGTGCATTTGAAGAAGGAGACCCAAGTACAGAGGGGCACAAAACCGTGGAAAATGCTAAAATATTCTACAAAAATCTCTATTCTTCATTATAATTGGCCGTGAGCAACCAAATTTGGGATTTACAACAATGTACTCCATGGAAGGCGAAACAAACCAACAAATAACAAAAAAAGGAGAACCCTGGATCGGATTACAATACGATTAGCTTACTCATGGAAGCTGATAAGTTTATCAATAGGGAAACTGCCTTTCATTTAATCTATGCTTCTATCAAAGTGATGTTATTGGAAGAATCAAAAGAACTCAACAACTATAAAGCAATTCAACTGCATCTATAAACTTTCTGAAAGAGTGATCATCAAACAAATCGCCAAAACACGAGATGAAAAAATACCATGAGAACAAGCTGTCCTTAGATGACGCTAATCGACCACTGACTTTCTTCATTTTGCAAATCGGTTAAAGAGAAAGCAGTAGAATATAAAATGCCACTCGCTATATCACGTTGGTTTGGAGACTGAGTATTCCCGATCCAAATATTTAACAAAGCATAGATTCCATATGTATTGTATAGCAACATATTATTGTGTCATCCATGGAGATGTGTTTCAATGTATTACCACTCTTCAGTGTGGCTATAGACTATCCAGTTCCCATTTCATTACCAAAAGGCACGACTGAAACTTTCAATTCTGACCTGGAGGCCGGTACCCTACCTCTGCTCCACGGAGCTGAACGGTCAGTAAGGTTGAATGAAAGCGAAATATTCATTTTGCTTATATTCTCCATTCACCAGTGTTCTATTTCTACGAGAGACCATTGTATATGCTTACAATGAACGAGTTAACTCACTCAAGTATTGACACAGCAGTTCTCTCAGGCTATATAGAGACTTGTGCAAAAAAAGGTTAGATAAGATGATACCACTATACATAAACTTGACAAAGCTTGCTACAAGGTGGTATTCCGAAGCCTAAACTTTGAAAATGAAGAAATCAGGATAGATGGAAGATTTTAATAGATGACATCATCTTTTTGCTGAGAACCTTCATGAATGCCTAATAATGCAAGACAAACTAAATGAAGAAACTGAAGAAATAGTCTTTAACATCATCTGAAAAAGCTAAATGCTGTACACAGAGATTTTATGGAGACAGATACACAGCAATCAGAGCTGGAAACGCGAAAACACTAGAAATCACACCGCTGCATATCACGTATAAATCTCAACATAGCCCTCCAAGGGAGGAAAATCACTTTAGGTTGGCAAGTCTCCAGTAAAGCGAGGTCAACATTCAGAACTAAAATGCGACGTTGGAATATAGAATTAGATCAGAAGATTTGCCTTAACACTGAGGATCATACAACGTTCACATAGAAAAGTCATGCTCGACATCTCATGGAGAGATAGCAAAACAGCATAATACACTAGAGACAAAGAATGACTCCTATATATCATAGAATCTATCAGAAACTCAGATTGCAACGGGCTTGTCATGTTTTTAGAATAATAGACAACCGCCGCACATAACGACTGAAGAGGACACAAAGAGATCATACGCCTTACCATATTTTAGACAATATAAGGTGATATGATTAACAACGAATTCCAGAAGTCGTGGCTCTTCTTCAGAGAAGATTGACACATCTTCTAATACAGTCCATGTCTAATAACAGAAGCACAAAGGATGCTGATTTTAATGACAGCAAAGGTTGTTGGAATAGAGTGAAAATGAGATGTAATTGCAGAGATGGAGAGGGAGAAAAAGAGAGAATAAACTTAGAATCTGTATGTTTCTATTGAGTTAAAAAAATCATTAAAAGAAATATGTGTGTATGCGGGATCATATTTATGTGTGTACATTCACATGGCCAGATGAACATTGGTTTGCCCGGAGTGATTACATTCTTGAAGCAGAAAAAAAACTTACTTAGCATTCCAGTTAACCTTAACAGGCTTCAAGACGCAAACAAAGAAAATAAGGGTTGAAAATTTGGACTCCTTGTGGCCTCCTAATTAATTAAAAATAATCAAGATTTGAGGCGTCTGTTAAAAAGAAAACAAATAGAATTGATGAATGAATATGTTAGGAATGAAGTTGACAACCGGAAGAATGAAGGATGGTTAAAAAATGTGGATAAATGAAACGTTCGAAGCTATTTTCAGAGTGAGAAGAGAAGCAGATTTAACAGATGGACAAAACAGAATTAAGACGGTTTCGTTTTCACCTGTGCCAATCGATGATACGCGTTTAAGAAGGAGAGTGCAAGAGAAAACATTCAACAGTTGATATAGATAAAACAAATCTCACCGCTTCATCCATTCAAACTACTATAGTAAGATGCTTTATCGATGCAATGTTGATGAGCAAGGTTGTTTTTTTTAAGTTTCAAGCCATAAAACTGCTATTTTCCAAAGTAATGAGAGAAAACAGTTTCATCAAAGCAAGATACTTCTTATGTATTTATTTTCATGTGTGAAATACATGTACAAGATGATATAACGTGAATAATCGCATATTATATATTTCAAGTGCATATTCATCAAAAGGTAACAAGTGTGTATACGTATTAGTATTTTCACACACACTCACACGCACACACACACACACACACACATGGGGGTTGCGTTTGTGTGATTAAGAAACTTCCTTTGTTTTTTTCCTACGATGGGATTTATTAATCCATGCAGCATGCAAAGAAAAATCACGAAGCCGATGAAAGAGTCAAAAAAAACTAAAAAGAAAGAAGGAGATTTTTCGTAACACCTTTTTTATTCACCAGCTTCCTTCTAGAAAAACACTCAAACTGTGTACGATGAAGTTTGGCAAGATAAGCAGTTTCATCTGTTAACGCAGGTGCAGTGTTACGTTAGGAAAGAAACTGTACTCTTAACGTTCAAGAAACGAGAAAGAAAATTCAAGGACTCGATAAAAGCTTGAATTATAGTAGAATGTTGGAGTGAGAGAAAAAAATTATATATATATATATATATATATATATATATATATATATATATATATGAATGTGCATGTGTGTACACACACACAACATCAGCTCAATATATATATATATGTGTGTGTGTATATATATATATATATATATATATATATATATATATATATATATATATATATATATATATATATATATATATATATATATATATATATATATATATTCAAGATGCCGTTTTCAACAATGCAATTTATGATCCGGCAATTTTGACTCCACACTTGCCAGGTATGAATCGTAGAAATTTATGCCAAATGAATCAGAGTAACCTTGTGCGCACATATACACAGACTCACACATATACATTCATATAAACACACATGTATATACACACATTCACATTTTTTCAAAGATTTTCCTGACTGCACATGATGATATCTGAAAAAATTGCAACCGTTTTTCAAAGTATAGCTTCCACATTAATCGAACCTACAACTGATAGGGTAGCTACTTCAACGAAGGGTTGTTCTCACCATTGAACCCCGTCATTGTTCATATTCTATTCACGCGTCATAGTTGAATGATCCATTAAATGTCTAATCATGGGAGATCATTTCCATTAACAGTTACACAATTTATTGTAATGCAATTCATAATCCCTGTGACTGATTCAACATCCATCCATGATAACCCCCATATATATATATATATATATATATATATATATATATATATATATATATATATATATATATATATGTATGTACATCACAATTACACAACGGAAATGAATTGATATTATTACACTAAATCTCCTTCTACGAAATGCCCAATATCTTTAGTATCAAAATTCTTTGTCAAATTTTGAATTCACCCTTGTCTCATTGGATATTGTAAACGCAATAGAGTGTAAAATAATTACACTTTTTTGTTATCCAAAGCAAGAGCTTACGTATGGATTTTTTTGTGTTCGGAATCGTCCAAGTGAAGAAGCAATTATACTTAGTTTTTTTCCATCAGGATTAAATTGAATTATAAAACAAATTGTTAGCCGATACGTCATAAGGCGAAGAAGTATCTGCCATTGATTTATACGAAGATATTTGTGTTTTTCTTTTTAGTGTTCATACTGTGGTAGACACTCTTTCATGTCACTGAACACATCCGATAGAATAAAATCTGTTGGGATCAAGTTTGTTTTGAAAATCTGTTATAGGTTGTTCTGGGGCAGTCATTTCGATGCCATCTAATGAATTATAGTTATACGATAGTAACACTGCGGTATAACTTTGGTCTGTTTTTTCAAGCATGCGTTCTATCACGAAAAAAAAAAAAGGAAATGCTGAAAGAACATGTCAGAAATGAATAATAGCCAAGTAATAAGCAAGATGATATTTGAGCTACAATCTTTGATGTCATCTTGTAAACTGGGCCATAGAAAAAATGGTCACGTTTGAAAGTGTTCATTAAAATTCTTGAAAACTATAGTTCGAACTCTTACGACAAATTTCTCACGGGGTCTCGGGAGAGTTACGTTTTAGCTTACACTAATATCAGGTTACATGCTATTGAATAAACTGTAGCAACATGGCGACTTCTATGTATCAGCTGTATAGTGAAAAATGAGCAAGTTGATCAAAACACGATACTGTGAACACCAAATATTGACTTAAGAATACTTAAGAGGCTTTGCAGGTCATTATTGATTCTGACGGCAAATTTGGAGCAATGTTGCTAGATTTTTTTTCAAATACAAATCGTTAGAAGTACAGTTAAAGGATTTCGAGACATAATCATTAAAATGTATTACAATTTAATTCCTCGATAAAGCCGTATCAGAATTATATCAAGTATTTTATAGCAATTTTTTTGTATTCAATTAAAACGACCGAATCCAAACTGTTCGTGGTAATAAATTTCTACTATTTAGCCTGTGAATAACCACCAAAAATATACATGGTATATAGTAATTAACTCAACAAATTCAAGATCATACTTGAATCAAAAGTGTTTGGATTTAGAAATAACTTCAGACTGGACAGAGGTAAAGATTGTAACGAATAAATGGTCAAATGATTCATATTGCACTTATTTATCTGTAATTATATGTATGGAACTCTTTGTTAATTATGTCTCCATTCAGGCACAGAATGTCAATCATATTTCATAGTTCAGATATCAATAGTTTACAGCATTAATATTTACCGGGGAAGATGGCAGTACAAAAGCTTCTATATCTAAAAATTCATAAATGTACGTGCCTGAATGCATGGTACATTTTGTTGAATATAAAGGATATATAACTTGTTTTATATCACTGATCAATTGTTAATGGTTGCTATAATTTACTGAAAAGATAGGAATGCTAGACTGTTGTTGAGGTTCATCAGTAGGATTACATTGCATTAAAGTATGAAAATATCAATATACTAGTTTATTTAGTTTGGTAAAGCTGATATACTTAATTATAAAGAATAATATAGATTTTCCCCGGAAGTAAAAAACTGTGCGCAGATAATATCTCAAAAGCTTATATGATGTAAAAGCAAAACAACAATTACCAAAAATTTCTGAAAGCAATCTGAAATTAGGTTATGCTGAATAGTGGAAAAGCTCAGTGTGCCAGAGGACCTGCTGCCTCTATAACAGTTCTTTTGGGAGAAACGCTCAACTATGTCCTCACTTTTTTCTTTTTTATGTGTAAATGCAAGCGTTGGTGTAAATTGATTTTTCAAAAAGCGGACGATATTTATAAAACCCCTTGCACTTAAGCAAACAGATGGTGATTTTGGTTAAAGTAACATCAACCAAAAGCAGAAAAAAAATGGCAGCGCATGTAATTTCGCTTGGAATCACGAATAAACAGGTAGCATCAGGTTTGTTTCCAATTGCATCTTTAATCATTCCATGAAAACAGCTGCCTTTGCTTGTCTTATACAGAACTGTCGAAATCATTGCTCGCTTTTTTTGTAAATGGACTTATTCTATTTTTAACGTGCTCTTCTAGCTTCGAAGATGTTAACAGTAGTACGTGTTCTTAAACATTTTAAATTCTGCATTCGTTGCAATATTCTCTTTAACCTACTGTGGAAACGAACTTCCATCATTTCTACCTAATGTTGAATACACTTTTCTTGATTATGCCAACTTTTTGCAATTTCACAGCAAATAAGGAGGTATCCTCCAGATAAATCATCCTCATTTTAGCTCAAATGGCAATTACGAAAAACAGTAGTTTCAGGTTCGATTTAAGACCTGTTACTAATATATATGCAATTGGAAGAAACACAATAGGAAATAGGTAGTCTAGTCTTAAGAGACCATGCTAGTTCATTTTAGCTGCGGCGTGTGGTTGTAACTCTTTTGATACTGGAAATTACAACAAATGCAGAACCAAGAAGGCTCAGGGTATGTTTTATTGTTTACACATGTGTAGCTTGATTTTTTTCACAGTTTTTGAAAAGTGCACGTTGATTTTGATACTACTGTGTACAGAACATTTTTCTCCCTCTTTAAATTCCATCTGAGACAAAACATTCTGCAATTCAGGAATATTTCCGATGGAAATTACGTGGCATTGAGGTCGTTATTAAAAAAATCTGACCGCTTCCTCCCAAAGTACAGTTATTTATTGCCCGTTATACAATATAAGAGCGTTCAAATGGAAAACTGGAAAAGAGATGCAAAATGAAGTTCCAAAAAGCGAGGAGTACCTGTGTCCCCTGCATTTCAGTGGACAGGTGTTAATATTTGCCAAAATTAGTATTGGATCGAGAAGATAGCAACTCAAAGCGGATTGGAAATCTTCTAGCATTATTTTTTTTTCACTCAATTTCATATGCAATCATTCTACGGTGGAGCTGTGTTTGTAAGTGATACATGCAAAAAATATCTGATGTTTCATCATTTTCAGAAACTAAGAAACAAATTTTTTAAGTCACTTGAATATTTCTAGGGTGTTGGGCACAGAATTGTATTTTTTTATCAATCAATTCGACTGCTCCACCTCAAAGTACCACTTCCCAAACAACTTACAACTTCCCTTACTATCCAAAACTAAATACTCCCATAAAATATTCAGTTATCATATCAAATAATAGGGAAATTAGAATTGAGTAATTTTTTACATTACATTTTTTGATTGTATGATTCCCAGTTGACTATGGTGATAAATCCGATAAATGACCGTCATGAACCTATCATATTAATAAACATGAAAAGCTGCAGGCATTACATCTTCAGTGAAAAACAAATACAAAAATAAAAATTATTCATAGTTCAAAGAAGATGAACAGAGGCATGTATATGGAAAAACGATAACAGAAATAGAAATCATTAATTAAATAATATTTTTTAATGATATATTTGGCAACATTCCCCCCGGAAGTGATTTTTTCCATAGAGAAATAGGCAGTGCAAAGCATTCAATGGATAGATGTCATATGTGATGCAGTGACAAAGTAGGGAGTAGTCTTTCATGTGATTTTTTTCAGATGATAGTTGGCCGTATCGTATATGTGTGTTGGTATCAATTCTTGAATAACATATTTGCTATTAACCCATTCTATGCACGTAATTTTGGAATGCATTGCATTTATATTTTTCAGTTTTACGATCAGTCCTTTTAAAGATTCCTTAAATTTTTTCCTATATCATTTTCGTTTTACAAATATTGACAGTAATTGTTGATTTTTTTGAAATTACAAGTGAAACAGTCATTCATTATAATTTTTCAACTAGTATTTTTTTTTCTTTGAAATTTCTGTGACTAAGTTTCCCTTATCATTTGATCTTAGAAATCAATGAATATATATCAATTATTCAGCGTATTTTGATAAGATAATTAGAAATAAGTTCAAAATATTCCCAGAATAGCGAGTTTCTGACTTTACTCTACGGACACAGTGGAAGGAGCTGAATATTTTTAGTAAACTTTTCTGGATTGGTTTTGTTTGGGATGTTGATAGCTGTTTCCCTAAGATGATAATGAATAATTATCTTATATTTATTGAGCTTTGGTGACTAAAATAAAATGCTGCTAATAGAGGGATTGCCGTTTGCAATCAATACAGGCACCCTGAAACTTAAGACATGCAACATTCACGGAAGAAAACTATGCTCAGCATCTGATGGCAGCAGTGTATCACAGAATAAACTGGGATGAAGGATACAATCGAATCCATTAAAAAACTAAGATGGGATATAGACAGCCCATGTTGTCAGACTGTAGTTAAACTTCATAACCCAAAATATGGATCCTCAGAGATCATATAAGAAACTGTGAGCAAGAAGAACTTAAGATGATGAGACAATTTCAAAAGATTCAGGATATGTTGTTATTGCAACACTTGCAATAGAGTGATCTAGCGAATGTTGGGAATTATGTCAAACCAAAACTGCTAAAAGGCTGATGATGTCAAGAGATTTAGCTTATTACTGAATCTCCAGCTAAGAAAGTACACCTCTCTTTACTTAAACTACTATTTACTGTATCAAGCTAAGTTTCATAATGATCAAGTCAGAACTAAAGATAGGAAACCATTTGGTTGAAAATAAGTTCTTTTGAGTAACTGCAGAGGGATTCAAAGGCTCGGCTAACCTTCAGGAAATTCTACAAATTAATGGAAATTAAATCCAACAATTTAATATCCAGCGGATCTTAACCATAATCATTCCGCCCGGATGGTGCAATTTTCATTTCCATCACATCAACCAAA
Organism: Thysanoteuthis rhombus; assembly: GCA_963457665.1. Lineage (NCBI taxonomy): Eukaryota > Metazoa > Mollusca > Cephalopoda > Oegopsida > Thysanoteuthidae > Thysanoteuthis > Thysanoteuthis major. The sequence continues at coordinate 15,063,224 of OY735223.1, forward strand.
ATACAGCAGAGAATCACCTCCATACCTCTCAGTGATGCTATTTTTAATCTTTAGGTCCTGCTAACTCGTGGAAAATAGGTAGGGCAATTAGATGATCTAGCGAGTGATGCCATCATTTTGCAACTCTTTAGGTTTACAACAGGGAAATTAGAATACCCTTTCTGCATTGCACAGCAGCTGACTTTTGTTTATTTATAATTATAGCACTTCAATGGAAACAACTGTGATTATAGTGGCCTGATTTGCAGTTAAATGAGGGTTTATTTGAAAACTGCTAAGTGTCCTTTGGCAGCAAATTTGTGCAGTGAGATATTGTGGTTTAGCTCTTTCCGTAATTTCAGAACATGAAAATCACCATTTCAGCTTTCTAATAGTCATTATGTGCGATATCTTCTGTTAGTACATTTGTATATTTAAAGACATATATCCTGGGATAATTGAAGTTGATTATCTTCCGAAAGATTAGGCTTTACTTACGTGGTTGGAAATCTTAAATTCTTCGGTTGAATATGTTGGTAGGAAATCAACTCGAAGTAGGTTTTCTGTGTAATTTGTATTCTTGGTATCATAAGTATGTTTGTATGTATTCTTAGTTAAAAACTGAGACAACGGGTTTAATACTAACATGGGTGGACGCTAAATTTTCTAGTAACCTACGTAAGAAAACCCTGTTTGATGTGAATGGTGTGTAGTATAAGATAAAATCGATATAGAAAAATGATGATAACACGCTTTCTGATTCACAGTTCACTTGTATGACATAAGCTATGTATTGAATCAGAGATGAGAGGGAGGTGTTGTTTGAACATCACTGCTGTGGTTGCATTTCAAAATAACTGTTGCTTTTAAAATCCCTGGATCAGCTAAAAAGGGAAACAACTGATGATCCAAACAAGAGAAAATTCACTCATAGCACGATAATAACAGAAATATACCTAAGTACATGTAAAATAAAAAGAAATCAATGACGAAAATCACATAAATCATATGGATATCTCGGGAAAATTATTGACTTAAATGAATTTTTAATGTTCAGAGCGTAAAGCTCTGAAGATTTCTAAACTTTTCCCTTCTGCCTCTCTCTCTCTTGCTAAGTGTGTGTGTGTGTGTGTGTGTGTGTGTGTGTGTGTGTGTGTGTGTGTGTGTGTGTGTGTTATCATTGGATCAATTTATGATCCAGCAGAATGATTATATTGTATTATATATATATAAATCCTCCTTTGAAATAAACATCAGTTTTATGAATAGAAATGTTATATTTTATCTATCTGTTCACTCTTATCTATCAGTCTTAGTTTTTCCCTGATGTATACCAATTCCTTAACTTGATCTATCTATCTATCAATCTCGTTTGTAATTTGTCCACTGTTATTTAGTTTATCGTACTATTCTTCTTATTCCTAATATTTCGGTCCATTTTCCCTCTAACCAGAGTTGTGTCACTTTTGGCCTTTATTCCCACGTATCAAATATTCTGTATGCATGGTGCATTGCTGTACTTTGAGAATAAACCTCATGAATTCACTCCACGTTCCAATTGTTGTGTTTGTCATGTTGCAATAAAGCAGGCCGAGTTGCGCTGACATCATTCTCGGCCAAGTTGACAAACGAAGCATGCATTCCTCCTTCCAAGCCTGTAATTGCAACAAGTGCATGAATACATATTTGGCAGGGGCTTGCTGTAACATTCAATATTATTCTGTATATTTTGGTGCAAATGCACAAAAGGGAAGAAATAGCTACTAGGCACCGTCAGAAATTTTCGAAATGGCAGAATCTAATCAACAGCTTTGGAATAAGGTCCGTGAGCTGGATTCATTTGTTTGAGTCTGAAAATGCATATTTCAAAGTGTGGTCCCAAAAGCATTTTGAATCCAGTATCGTTCGGAATCCTAAGCATCGTGGCCATGAAATCTCTCATGTTTTCTCTTTTCTTTGATCTGTATTCGATTGAATATTCATATCTATTTATGTTTGAATATATTTACATTCGAAATGATCATAGTTAATATAAGTGCTGATATATATGTTTGATAGATCCTATCAATTTTAAAAACAGTAAATGACCTTAATGGATAGGAAATAAATTCATTGAGAATTTAAATGACCAAAATTCCTGACGCAGTCGAGCTTCGGTATAAGTTAGTGTTCTTGTTCTTCGCTGAGATATCAGACCGAGCAGGATTCCAAACATGGAGCATTATTTTTCTTAGTGTTTATTTGGAATTCGTGTTTTTTTCCACTCAAAAAGAAAGAAATAATTTCAATGTAATTCATATCAGGATACTGACCCATCCACTGAGATAGCTTTCACTCCTCTCGACCTTGACTTGGAAATTTGCATGTCGAATATATTTAACTTTTGTCGAAAGGTGTAATCAAATTTCTCATTCTTGGTAATAGAATGAAAAAAAAAGGGCTCGTAATGGCACAACAAAACAAAAGTAATTTCAGAACTATCCCTGATTTTATTCATTCACCGACCCAGAACAGTTGTCAGATAATGCGATGATGATAGTCAGGACCCTTCTAGTTCAATGAAATGTGTTTTTTTTCCCTTAACTTAATGATTTCGAGGTGTAAGGTTGATCTTTGTGTCGTCTGTCTCGGTCGAAAACGTAATTTTTGATTGAGCCAACACTTGAAACCTGAACATATGCGACCCCAATCTTCTAAATCTTCTTTCTAATTCTTCTTGTTCTGTTTCTGGTTACTTCTCTTGTCTCCTCAGTTGTTACAGTCATCCCCTTCCTGTTGTTTTCAGTCCAACCTTCCGTTATCACCAACACAGATGTTTCTGGCTGTTGACTGCTGGTTGCTGACTGACCATAGCTGCTGCTTATTGTCAGCTATATTCGTTGAAGGTTTTCTTTGTCTGATCACCTTAATTCGTGCCTCACGTCAATCGAACAGCTTACTCTTTTGAAGATGGCATCAGATAATGACATCCGAAAAGTAATTGCTATATTAACTTGTCAGTAAGAGCTTTCCAAAAATACTTTCAACTTCATCCCCATGAAATAAACTATTACTATGGAATTACGCTATCGCTGGTCAGCATGTGAATTCAATTTAACCATATTGTTAAAAATCTGAGCATTGAATTTATCAGATTTACTATCTTTCTTGCAGGAGACCAAGCAGTTTTCGTATCACTAGTAATCTTTTCATTCAGAAGAGATTTCTGAACATTGGTTCAGTAAGTTTTCAAGTGATGATGAAAAGAATACAAATAGAATCGAAAAACTCGAAGGTTATAGAATATCTGAGAAAGACTCTAATGATAAAGAGACCCTTACAACAGCCTGGAGTCTTTTCGTTAAACAATGCTCGATCAATATGGAACTATCGATTACCGAATTCATCGGAAATCAATAATATCATCAAATCGAGGCTCTATTTTGTTTTTTTCTATTCAAACTTTATATTTCTTTTCATCTGACCCTCTGTTTTCTTTCAAGTCTTTCTTTTTTTCTTTTAGAGCCACAACATGTCTGTGTTTTCTTCGTTGCCTTCCTCTCGTTCACTTGACCTAATAGCATAATACAGTGCCCGAACATGAGGGCCGTGAGATGGCATTAGTCCGATCGTCCGTTGTTATTTCACCATATTTTACTTTAGCGGCTTTATTATAATCCAGTTCGAGTTTATTGAACCTATCAAAGCTTCATCAAAACTCTATTTTTCATACATTTCTTGAAAACCATTCCTGTCCTATGCGTTAAACTGTCTTCTACGGCCCTGGACGAGCAGTTACCTTCCTAGGTTAAGAATCAGACTTTATCATACTCTCTTTGACTGAGGAACCAGGTCCACACTTCTATTCACTCATATGCTTTGATTCGTGTTCCTAAAGACATAAATGCAAATTCAGCCAAAGTTTTGATTTAGATCATTCATTCGATTATCGTTAGCGCTAACCATTAGATATTCGGACGTCCGGCACAGACATTCAGTCATTACATAAATTTGATCAATTTAAAATTTAAAGAAAAAAGTGAACAAAAAATTGAAACACAGCCAGCAGGCATCGTTTATTTATCAATCAATGTATTTTTCCACGACAAACATCATTTCTATGATGGCACTGAGTCGACCCTTCTTGAATAATTCGTTGTTCAACAAACTGATGAATTGATCAATGGCTTTTCCAATTGAACCTATTCAAAAATATCCTCCGTGCAAAGAAGTATGGAACCTTGAAAAATCATAATTTGTTGAAAGGAAACTGAGAAAATAGGGATAGCGCAGTCAAACTTAGTTTCTGACATATTGCCTGACGGTTAGTCGCATGAAAAATGGAATCGTTGAACCAAATTCAAACACTATTAGAGACAATTTGCATTCATTCTGAACTAATGCTCTTGGGGTCATTGACCCATATGTTCCCTTCCAAGCTATGTGCAAATATAGACTAGGCTCTTTAGTGTAAGTTGGCAAACAGTCAATAATAAGGAAGAGCCTCAAGTTGAATCGATGTTAAAGGCCAGCAAAGCACAATTTGTTTTTTTTTCCGATATGTGATGCTAACAGGCAGCCCCGGTGACGCTCTGACAGGCCTAGCGATAAAAAAATGGGCTGTAATAATATACTAGGAAAAAAAAGGAATTGGCTGGGAAAAGTAATGGTAACATTTTTTAAAATAAAGTTTTTTTCCCGAGAACACATTTTATCGACAATACTTTTTTAAAAACTGTATTCTGTGATAATGTTTTAGAAAGTATAGTGTATTAACAATCATTATTCAGTGTAGGTTTCAAAATAAATATTTACGAAATAATTGATCGTTATGGGAATTAAACTGAATCATCAGCAAATCACCCACGCAGAATAATTATCGATCTCCAAACAATTAATCAAGAGAAATCAGAAGAGGGAATCATGAATATTAACAAACCGCTATCTACCTTCAACTATCAATGATAAGGATGAAATAAAGAAGAAGAAGAAGAAGAAGAAGAAGAAGAAGAAGAAGAAAGAAAACAAGAAGAAGAAGAAGAAGAAGAAAGAAAACAAGAAGAAGAAGAAGAAAAAGAAGAAGAAGAAGAAGAAAAAAAAGAAGAAGAAAAAGAAGAAGAAAAAAAAGAAAAAGAAGAAGAAGAAAAAGAAGAAGGATAAAAAGAAGAAGTAGAAGAAAAAGGAGAAGAAGAAGAAGAAGAAAAAGAAGAAGAAGAAAAAAAACGGTGATGATTAAGTGAACATTCAAAGAGTGGTGGAAGAAGAGATGAGTGAGGATTTATGGAAGAAAGATAAAAGAAGAGGAAAAGCAAGACGACAAATAAGTATAATGAAACGGAAGGGAAGAATAACTTGATAGAGAAAGAAATGCTGTCAAAGGAATTAAATCTTAAACAAGAGAAAGGGTAGGAACAGGGTGGATGAATCACCCCATAAGAATCTTCGTATAACGAAATTCTTTTGGAAGCTTGCATAATAGGAATGATCAATTCAAAATAGGAAAAAAAAGGGGGTGATCACTGTATGTGGCTTCTCTCACCAATTCCTGGGCAATAATAACTAAAAAAAATTCGTGGGTTTCAAAAATCATCTTTAACGCTGACTGGCATAAAGTGAGGGACACATTCAGCATAAATGTATATTTTGAATTGAATACCCTCTAAGAAAAAATCAAATCGGAGACTGGTTAAAAAACAAAATCAATTTCTTTCGATGATATGGTGAAATAAAGTTTATGTATTCGAAATATCAGCCTGGTAGCTCCATTGGTCCAACCACTATGCCCATCATGTATATAAATAGATAGCCTGCCAGCGAAAATCTCTTAAAATACTGTGTTGACAATTTCGGTGACAGTTTTGGTTAAAAGATAGTAGAAAAAATTTACAATTTTTTTGGGGGGGGGGGCGTGAGATATTTAGGGGGTTAGTGTACGAAGAGAAGAGGGAGCGTACAATTGTCTTCTTAAGAAATGCTTACACATGTTGTGCAATTTCTCTGGAAAAAAATGTGTATCCTTTTTCGAAATGCGCTGAAAAAAATTCTCGAGTTGATTGAATTTCGGTTTACCTAAAAGCTTTTGAAATTTTTTTATCGCAATTAATTTTTTCCTCTCTCTCTCTCTTTCTCCACCTACATTATGTACATCGTTATCATTTTTGTTCTAGATCAGAATCCGTCTTTTCTCTTATATACTGTTGTATCTTCTGTCCCTTTTGAGCATAATTCTCACCTGTGCCTCCAGCCAATCTTTTGATTAGGTTCCATGTATCAATCTGAAATGGGACATCACCGATGAGGTCAACCCTCGTTTTCATGACTAAATGGATGTTCATATTCTTGAAAGTCAACTTTGCTCTACCAAGAACTTACTAAGTTATTGAAAATTTCTGCCTGATTTTTCTTCTTCTTTTGGAGATTCATGGAAACTAGTTGCAGATGTTATGGCCCAAAGCATGGATCTTTCAGCTCTGCATCTTTTTCCATTTTGACCGATGTGTTCTTGTCCCCAGCATAGTTGCTGTTCATGACATTCGTTTTGCTGAAGTACGTGTAGGGACAAAAGGTCCATCTTGATATGAATGTCCAAATATTGATCCTAGAGCAAGTTTATTTTTCAGGGAAATATTGAAATGCATTGAAAAGTATTTATAAATCACTTTATATACAGTGTATGGATTGTTCATAATATTCATTACGCAGCTATCCTCAATTTTCACTGTCATTGGTAGGAAAAAGCGTAGTCCCTTCTTTGCTTTGAACTGCAGTTTTTTCTGCAATCATCGTTTTCGACGTCATCTTTCTTTTTCATGCCACAATCTGTTTCAATGATATTTTGCAATTGAGCTTGTAGAGGGATTCTCTCTTAGGAGTGGTGTTATAAGTTAAACTAAATCGTTTCTTTACACTTTATTTGCAAAACCTTCAATTTAATTGAGAAAGATTCACAAATTCCGACCAATTTGGTGAAAGTAGGCTATAATGCGAACAGAACACCACAGTTTAATAAATTTGAAGTTATGG
>OY735223.1:15072704-15145204 GCA_963457665.1 Thysanoteuthis rhombus
GATTCAGGTTGTATCCTGCAGCCGATCTATTTTCGTTATTTGTTAAACCATTGACATTGTCCATGCCAAATAATACGCTGTCTAAAAATGGGAAATTGTTCCAAATAAAAGTCTATGAAACCAAAATAAAACTTGAAAAAAATGCAAAAACTTCGAACCACCAGGAACAATAGAAAAGATAGAAAAGATAGAGACAACATGGCTGAACAAAACTACCCGGAAGGAAGGAATAGAAAACAAGAGAATATACATGGGAGCAATCATTAAAAGCATTTTTGAAAGAGGTAGGGATTAAAAACTATTGGTGAACCTCTCTGAACAGGAAGAGAGCTAATAATTGATTTGCTATAAGTATATCAAAACTCTCTACGGATAATGACTTAATCGTCAAACGTGCCGAAGAATTTTTCACTTTCACAAATTCCACCAAACGAGGAGAATCGAACTTTGTTATCATAACGCTTTTATACAAGAACAAAACAAAAAAAAAAGACAAAACCAACAATGCAGAGTCTTTTAACGGCAAATCCTCATTTTTGCTCATCAATGGTCTATATTGGAAAAATCTACGGTCTATGTCAGAGAAATTGAGGAAAGTTTTAAGTGTTACATTTAACATACTGCTGTCCCAGAGACACCTAGTATCTCATTCAGTATCCGTGAGAAAACTTCACGATTCGTCTATGTGTCCTGTTCAACTTATTTATTCAGCAAGTTTAGAGATATGGGCAGATTGATGTGAATACTCCAAGCCGCCAAAGTTGGTGGGATATCTATTGGGCCCTCGCCTGGGAAAAAAGTCAAGGAATAGATGGGGCTGCTGAGTAAGTACATTTACCTGGAAGGGAGGATGACTGTACAAAAAAGAATAAGAACATGAAGAATTGCTGGGAATAGTAGGTGTAATTATAGTTAAGTCGAAGGAAGAAAAGAAAAGATAATAGTTGCCCGGATAGGGGAGATAAAGAAAGAAAATAGTTGAAAAGATGGTAATGCCAAACGGATTTAACTTCGATGAAGGAATAGACGGATGGAAACCTTTGTAGATAGGGCCGTATAATGCTCACCCTATCCAGAGTAAAATCCATGGTTGAGTAAAGATTACATTCTATTTTAAAAAGGATTAGAGTTTTTGATCAGTTTCTTAGGCCTTGGACAAGTTTTTTTCTGTTCACTGATGGCCTTAGACTGACGGCTAATTTAGATGCAAGGAAAATGAACGGAGGTTTAGATGAAAAAGATACGGCTCACAAACATATAAAGGTTGAGATCATCTAGTCCAATAAATGAAAAAGAAATTGAAATAATATCACTCCAAATAAAACAGACAGCTTCTCTTTCATCTTTGGAGTCTCACGATGAAATATGTATGTCAGTCCGTTTAAAAGGATTGAATTCATTTACCGTATTCGTGGTGATGGGAAACATGGAGAGGAATGTTCTCCCTACGGAAGATGTTTGTTTGAAATTAAATGAATTTGAGAAATGAACATGATATCGAAACAAGAGATCAAAACAATATTTTCCTGATGTTTGTGCATACACATACTCATGCATGCATATGTACACATTATCGGCTGAACATACAATATATATATATATATATATATATATATATATATATATATATATATATATATATATATATATATAAATTAGGAAAACATGCATCTATATGCAAACTCAAATACAGAGGCATATATACATGAATATAATCAGATGCACACACATGAATACATGCACAATTGTAGTCAGATGCCTATATATGAACACAAGTTAACAAAAAATCAGTATAAGATGGCAAGCTCCTTTTACCTCGAAGACCAAAAACCTACTAGCTCAGGAAAGAAAAATATATATTCAATGGGACTTCCCAATATTCACTTATGGAGCTGAAACACAAAATTTGTTCGAAAAAATCTTGGCCCTCAAACTGAAAACTATGGAACATGCACATGAAGTACTCATGCTCAACAAAATATGGAAGGATATGAAAAGAAAAAAACTGCATTGTATATTAGAGAGAAAATAGGAGTCATGGATAACATAAAATCCATTCGAAAGCTCAAAAACAATGCTGGAAAGATGTCAGACAACTGTTTGACATCAAGACTCAAAACGTGGATTCCCAGAGGTCACATGCAAAACTCATGCTTGCAAAATATTAGATGATGCAAAAAATTAGACAAGTTCAAGACGTATTGGCTCTGATACACCTATGATAGAGAGGCCTACCAAAATCTCAAAAGAAGATGCTGATAAGAATGAAGATGATGAAGACTAATATCAATATCCTGAACATCAACATAAATATCTTATGTCTAATCTATTTAATTACTCTATTAACAATACTTTTTTCAAGAAAAAATATATAAACATGTTGTTGCGACTCAATCAAAGGTTTTTTATTAACGGATCAAATATTACATTGCATCTTCCAGAACCAAATGTGCAGGGTAATTAAACGTTTTCCCACGGTAAAAAGAAAAATAAATAAGCAGTTTTAACCTTTCACTTTCAAACCAAAAATGCTTAATTTGCATTTGATCTGAATTTAATTTGATGAGAAAAAAGATATACAAACTTATTCTAACAATCAAAAATTTGATTAATTTGAGCAAAGTGGAGCTTTTTCCATCAATTCAGTGTGATAACATATTTAAATTATTGAATATCATTTTGATTTACAATAAGTAAAGAGATTTTTGAGACCATGTTTTACGGATCCCCGTTATGTGCAGCTAATAATCGAAGTTCTTTACCTTGATCTCTTTATATATATATATATATATATATATATATATATATATATATATATATATATATATATATATATATATATATATATATATATATTATATATATATATATATATATATATATATATATATATATGTGTGTGTGTGTGTGTGTGTGTGTGTGTATGTATGTATGTATGTATATATATGTGTATATATTTACATACCTATATACATATATATGTGTGTGTGTGTGTGTGTTTGCACGTGTACTTTGTATGTGTACGTCGCTGTGCACATATTTGCATGTTTGTACGTACTCACTTATCACAGTCTTTTTGTCTTTATCGATCTACCATGATAGAAAACCCATCTTTTAGAATCCGTCTTTAGACATGAATTCATGATTATATTACGTTCAAGCTTATCTGTTTGAAGGATATAGAAGAGTAGACCGAATGATTTTAGATAAATCAAATTATACTGATGCATGAGCAGATACATATATCACAATATCAATCAATTAATCAATCCATAGATAGTTAGAAAAAGGAGAAAAAGAAGGAAGATGTGTAGGCTAAAATGGATACATACACAGAAATGAAACGTGTATTAGTAGATACATATTCGAAAAACACACTAAAAGACCGAAATATATTTGAATATATCAGAGAAAATCAATCAATCGAACGATTGATCTGTTTCTGTTTACAAGTGCATTGATATTATCTATAGATATTCAAGTCTGGGGCACTCACTATATCAAATCACATATCTCAAAAAGATTATTTTTATTTGCTATATCTAAGGACATCGAATGATTCCGACTTATCTTATGATTCAAAGTAGCTTAATTACTTGTATATCACCATTGCACTATCTTGGCTCCATGACAATTATACAAATCAGTGTTACGTACAAATATTTCATGTGCAAACGAAACGAGAAAATAGGAATATGCTCCCAAGTTTTCAGATGTCAATTTGCTTTGATAAAAAACAAATTGTATATGTTTGTATGTAAGTAGGAGAGAGAGAGAGAGAGAGAGAGAGAGAGAGAGAGAGAGAGAGAGAGAGAGAGAGGGTGAAAGAGAAAGAGAGAGGGAGAGAGGTGGGTTGTGAGGTATCGTTAGGTAAAAGTCCAGGTATCGAGGTGAAACAGGGAAATTTCCCAGTGATATTGATCCATCCTCCTCGTTGAATAGACCCGTATCCCTTAGCTCGGACACAAGCGCCTTTCTGAATTACGAAACCATATCAATCAGGACGTTTCAATGATAACACGTGAATAAAGGGGTAGAATCAGAGATAAACAATAATTTGGGATCAAGATTAAAGAGTTATACTTACTCATATATCCAAAGCCAGTATGATTTTTTACGTACACAGTTTTACTGAGAAGAACGCAACAATTCTGATTGAACTCACATAAATTTGGACTTTGCATAAATAAACGAGCATCATTTCAATGATGGAGGCATAGTTTCTGTAGAATTATTAAGACTTATCAATTTTGAAACCAGAAGCATAATAAAGATGATACCTATGATAGTTAGGATAAGATTCAGAGAAATGGAAGGTGTTACCAAACTGTGCAGTGCGTGGTAGAGTGATCGTTGGACATCTTATGCGTTGCACGCATTAAACAGCGTCTTGGAGGGGCTTCTTTTCTGAACTCTGTCCTTGCCATTTATCGTGACAGGTACCCCTTTGCGATCAGCAGGTTATTGTTTCCAAGAAAATAATTATCACACCGTCTTTGTAGAGGTTCCAGCGAAGTTTGACCCCTGCGATGATTAAACTTATATGATTCCCGATTTCAATTATACAGTGAGAATGTTCTCTCCAATTCTTGATTGTCTGCATGTGTTCTATATAAGCTAGCATTATGCACAGAGACTGACTCTGTACGGCACAAGGCCAAAATGTTACTATTTGAGAGGAAAAAATGTTGTATCCCTCAAATTTCTCAAATTAGGTTAACTTCCCAAACAATATTGACATTTTCATTAAACATCTCCACTGTTACAAAGATAGAGATATTTTTCCATCAGTCTCAAATCTTATCTTCGCTGTTGGCCAAACATTAAAGAAATGTGATTGTTTAGAGTGGTCTCATAAGGGAAGGTAATGGGAATTGAAATATGGGGAGTTCTGACGGATTTTCAGTTTTCTTCAATACAAAACATCTCAGATCATTTTACAACCCTACAGTCATCATAAAGTCTATATATTGTATCATAATGAATCTATATACGTAAAACTTGGAAAAACAAAGAAAACGATCCGATAAATCACTTTGGCAGATATTGTCAAACAGTTCAGTGACACAGAAAAAGTTTTTGTGTTAAGCTATAAAGATGTGTGAATTATATATATATATATATATATATATATATATATATATATATATATATATATATATATATATATATATATATATATTTAGAAAATACTTTCTCGAAAAAAATTGTCCCCCTCCATAATTAAAGTTGAAACTTAAAAAGGCACAAACTCAGATAAGAAAACGTTCACTAGCAGTAAACACTAAATTAATTAAACCAAATATAATTTGAATCGTCAAGAATCCCAGCCTTTTGAACTGCAACTATATGAGAGAAACAAGATATCCACATGATGAGCAGAGAATCTTTGATGAACAACATCCTGATAAATCCATCAGTAATTGAAAGTAAACACCAACTTAAATATCAAAAAAAGATATGGACAAAAGCAATGTACACTGAGAAAACAGTAAAGGACAACCAAATGCAATCAGCAAAAATGAAGCCTTTGACAAGACAATGTAATGTGACACATCCTTCAAAATCGAATCCACTATCTTTCATGACGTCAAAAACACATTCTTCATCAACAACATAATGCAGAGACAGAGAACTGAAACGATTCTCAACAATACTTCATAACCAACATTATATTCTAAATAATTAAGTGATTTTCAGTTCCATAGCAAGATTATGATTCTTAGAAGAAAAACTAATGATGTGAATTATTAATACTTTTTTTCGAAAATAACCATGTTAAAGTATATACATGCATAACTTACAATAAGGCCAACTTCACTTATGAATCATATTACACCAAGAAATTTATTCCCGCCATCAGAATACAGTATATTTTCACCTGAGCTGAAATTTGGATGCACACTGTGTAAGAATATAATTCTATGCCTCATGTATACGTCATCATACTGTATTTTAAGTGGTTCCTGATTTTCTCTTCTTGCGATGTTGTATCTGGTGAGTATTGAAGGTAATATCATATATAATTGGACGAAAAAAAAACAAGTTGAGTGAAAATGTTGTATAATGAAAATTGTTCCCAGTGTTTGAGACGGTATATTTCCCGGAAATAAGTATCGAAAACTCATCTTGCATCTCATATACCGGAAGTAGATTTTTTTTTGTTTTATTCAATTTATCTTTTCAAAATTTTGTGAGTTAACATTCGGTTGTATCCTATGGGGTCGATGCAGCTTCAGGAAATAGAGTAATCAACCGAGATGACATTTCACATTTTTGTATCACGTAATCTCATTGGGTTTTGTTTTTCTTCTATTTTTTCCACGACTTCAAATTACCTTGCATATTCTCTTCATTGTTCACTTGTCGATTGTACGTCGGCACTCTCCGGTAGAGCTTGGGGGCAACAGGAAGAAATATTCCATTTTTCAAAAAGCAATGCATTAGGTGCTTCTAGAAGAAAGTTGTTGACACCTTATGGATCATTGATTTTTACTACGCTCAGCCTGTTGCATCACTAGATAAATTGGGGTTAAAAGAGGTTAGAAACATCTGCTTGCGTCAGTATCCCACAGCTAAAACGGCATTCAGTTACGTAACTTCTGTTATTGCAATGTTATTGAAGAGAATAAAGCAATTACCAGTTTCATTAGCATCGGTAATCTATAATATATCAATCTAGTTTCCAGAAAGAGATAATTGAACGGGAATCAAATGCTAAGTATTGGCTATGTACCCATGTTTTACTCTAGTAAAGAGATATATTGTAAATTGTACAAATAGAACATGACTTGAAATTGACGACACCAAAAGTTCACTAACTGGATAGATAAATATTGTCCAATTTGCTAAGAACAACGACCCATGGAAAACGGACTTACTAAGCTATTCTCAACTGTTCCTATGGTTTTTACCTGTATCGTTTCTATTTTCACTTTCATTCCAATTCAGTTACAGTTCTATGACAAGATCAAAATAATTTAGTTTTCCACGTATCGCCCAAACCTTTGGTCTCCTAGAACATCGAAATCAATCATTGGGTTCTCTCAATCCTATTGTTCACCAACAAAAAGCTGCTCAGTTTGCTTTAATTGGGTATTTTAGCTAAATATGAATGTCTTGGACATTTTTGAGTTTAGGGTTTTTGAGATTAGTTTTTGGCTGTGGGTTTAACATTATAGAACGTTCCATAGTTTCTAGTGAATCACATATCTGATATGCCAGTCCCATGATTGCAGACCCCACTTTTAAGAAACCAGGTTGTATTCATAGTTTTTTTCTGCCTCATCTAAACCTTTGATTGTTTCTCTGTTTGGTAATTTGCTCTCTCCTGTTGTTTCTTCTTTTTCTTTAAAAAAGAAAGCTCACAAATTCCATTCCAACGTCTCGATTAAAAGTCCAGACTGTTTACGTTACTGTGTCTAGCCCCTTCCTATCTTTATTGGAAATGTTTACACCATTTGCTTGTTCAGGTTAAGTTCGACTTTGTGAAACTGCAATGATACAATCATCGTCCTTGTAATAATAATGATCACTATTATTCCATTTTTAAACGAGTTGCTTGATAGTTATTCCGGTTAGGCTGATTGACAGTAAGTCTGTTTCGGTCGTTAGTCCTCCCTTCTAGCCTTCCTTATCCACCACAGGAGCTCTATGGTTTGTACTACTTCCATCAAGAATTTTTGTCATGGTTATTAAACCATTGCTGGCAGCTAGGAATCGTTGATCTTTTATCTTCAGTACTCTCCACAGTATTCGTGCAGTCCCCCTGTAATGCTGTGGTTTATACTGTCTGGTTTCTACTTTTTATTCCAAGTTGCTCCAATTTTGTTTCCAGTGTTTTTAGTAATGTACCTGTTAATACTTGTACTTCACTACCTCCATGCTTCACATATTTTTCAGCCCTTTGACAGGTATTAGTATTTCCACGGCTTTTTGTTTTTACTCTGTGACCTGCAGGTATGGCAACGTCCATCATTTAGCCCCCCCCTTTTTTTGCTCACGAGTACTATTCTAAACTTCTCGCTCGGACTAGGTAGTCAGTTTGAATGTAGAAGTAGTAGAGTAATCTGTAGCCTATATTTTCAAAGGGTTATCTCCGTTGCCCTGACACCATTCGTCCAAAAAGTCAAATCTTTTTTGTTTGCTCAGTTCTCAATGTATCTCCCTTTCTATCCTGCTATGTCTGTTTTCTTACTCTTTTTGGAGTAGTTGGCTACATTCACTGATCATATGGTTCACATTTTCATCCCCTTTTCCTTGTGAGTAGCATTTGGTATGTTTTGGGGTTCTGTTGATATTTGCTCGGATACAGTTTTTCCTGATGCGTTTGTTTTTGGCTTCTCGTTCTTTTTATTTCTACATGTATTGTTTGCATTGGTAAGTCCATGATCTCTCGTCAGCAATAATTTTTTTATTTGTGTTTCGAATTTTGAAGGTGTTTTTTTCTGTTCCCATTTTCCATCCTTGTTTTTCTGTGCCTTTTTTTTGTTATTTTTTTTTATCCGTTGCACTGCCTCGGGCTCTTTCTATAATGCCATCACTATTTGCTTGAACATACTTTCTTATTTTTGTTTTGTTCGTTCGGACACATTGTTTCTCACTGATGAGTCGTTTATCGCCTCTTCTCTCTTCAGTCTCGTCATCTCTTGGTGCGAAGATTTTTGCGTTCTCGTGCGCTGGTACTTTGAATGGCGTTCTCCCTTCACCCATTCAAAGAATAACCTGTGTATCTCACCACCAATACTACCCATGATTTCTTATCAGATTTTTGCTATTTAGCTTAGTCCCTAAAGCTTTTTTTTTATCCTCTCAGGGTGTTCTTTTCTCAATATCCCTTTTATTTATCCATGTTACATCAAGGCATATTCTAATACTCCAGGTACATATATATTGGTTTTGTGTGGTCAATATCTAAAGGTTTTTTGTCAGGTGATCGTACTCTTTCTGCTGTCTTGAGACTTTTCCTGTTCTCTTCTCATACAAAATTCTGTCACAATGTTGCTGTATTCCTTTACTTTGTTGGGCGATGTTTTGAGCTCCTTTGATTTTCTGCAATTAGTTTCCATGTACATGAAGTGGTTGATATTTCAATTTGTTCCGTTGAATTAACATCTTTTGCTGTTCTCCAAAATTCTGATGAGTGGTCTCATGGCCAGAACAAATGAAATAGTTGTCTTTTTATACTAACTTCGTGTAAATTCCATTCCGTTGGTGTCAAGTCTTCATCCCAGTTCTCCATAGACTTGGCAACGAATTTCACCCAAGATTACCTGATCTTGAATATCCAGAAGTATTCGCGTACCCAAATATATGGAATCTTGTAGTATGTATTTTTTTGTTTTTGTTTTTTATAGTTGATGTTTACCATCGAAGTACTTTCAATTTTTTCTTACTTTTTTGGATCATTTGGTTTATGTATGTCGTTTGCCCCTTAAATTCCGTTCTTGCATTCATTCGTCTCTTCCGTTAATAGTCCTCATCATCATCATCGTTGTCGTCGTGGTTGTCCTTATTACTATATACAAGTAACCATCGCCAGTGAAAGGGAAACCATTATTCACATCTCCATAGAGAAGTGCAAATAGACTGATTTTTCCGTGAAAAACAGAGTCCAACGAAGACAATCAGTGAATCCAAAACACGGATAGGATGTAGCAGTCCTTGGGTTATCACCAACACCTCATTGGTGTTGATACGGCATCAACTTCGGTGTTCTCAGCTAAACTTGTTACAATCCTCGCTCTAGGTGTGCTAAATAACATTTGATTAGGTAGAGGAGTCAGTCTGTGTTTTCATGAACGTCGTTTCTCACCGTATCTAATTTCGATCAGAGTTCCTGAATTGGTTTGCGTGTTAATTTATCGATTCATGTAATCTTGAACAATAATCTAAATGGTAACAAGTACACACGCCTATAGTACACAGCGTGGAACATCAAGTGAATAGTGACTGAGAATATCTATTGTTCTGTGTTGACACACGTGGTCGATATCATAAGAAAAATCACATCATTCAAGACACACGCCTATCTATGCCTACGCATACATGCACGCACACATGTATGCACACGCGCACGCACACACACACACACACACACACACATATATATATATATATATATATATATGTATGTCTCTGTGTGTGTGTGTGTGTAACTATGTTAGGAAATATTTTTATGTATGTTTCGATACAATGATTCTAAATTTCGTAATCTCTGTTATAACACGGATAATGTATTCCCCTGGCTCAAACAATTTGCCCTGCGGCAGTCCCATTCTTTTTAATCGTCTATTCTATTTCGGTTGTCTGGACCAAATGATGATCAACTGTGTAATGGCAGGAAGTCATTCCAAGTAAATGTTTCGATATAATGTAACGCAATTTTTGAAAATTAATATATGTATGTATGTATTTATGTATGTATGTATGTATGTATGTATGTATGTATGTATGTATCTATCTATCTATCTATCTATCTATCCATCTATCTATATCTACATATATATATATATCTATATCTGTATCTATATCTATATCTATATATATGTCACTTTCTCAAGTACTGTGTTTTGGGACTTACCCTCAGTACCAATCTGAGGGATTCACCACGATCTCTGGTGATGATGCACAGACTTTGATTCGGAGAATTTTCTCACCAAAGGATGGTATATTAGCGTGACATCCTCACATATATTATTGAAAAACCCACGGATACATTTAAATACAACCCATCTGTTGATTTGCTTTAAAGTGTTCATTTGCTCCTAGTAAATTGGGAATAAACGGAAGATTAGTGAATTTATTGCTCCTTGCATTGGAAGGTCCTAACACTGGCTGTAATAAGACCTCTGGGCAACCACACAGGCAGTTTCTACAGAAGACCTTAATGGGTTATGTGGTTCAGATATTGGATAATTGATTTTGGATATCTATTTATTGGAACTATTACTGACGAATATATTGTGTTTATCATCTAAGATGATCGAAATAACCATTTCTCAACAGTTTGAAGTTTTCAGATTAGCGTTTTATTACCGACAAAAAAAAACAAAACTCCATAGCATTGAGAGATGCACACTTTGCGCAGCTTTTACTAAGTTAAACTTAATGTAAATCAAGGTAATTGAGAAACCAGTCGATTGTGTCGCGTTTACTTCACACGTAGAAGCCGAACTGTATCATTTAAAAATAGAGCGGTTGAACTGACTCTTTTCAAATTTAGCGGGGAAATAAGGAAGAATAAATAATGCTTTTACCAATGATCCAGCAATTTTTACATAATGTGAATTAGTATGTCTGAATGAATAAGGACTTATGATTCAATCCTTGTTTCAAACTAAGTTAAGCTAAGAAATATTTATTTTCACAGATAAGTAATGTATATAGAACCTGTTTAAAAAAGTATGCTTCCCAATTGTTGCATATATATGCGAAAGAAAAACAAAAAACAACAAAAAAACAATGATTATCTCCGGTCAGAACTGAAATCTAGGATACGTATTTTTCTCACCTTATTTCCTACACTATAAGCAATAACTGAATGTTATTTTTTCCTTGATTTACATTTAAAGCATCTCTTGTTGGAGTGATATTAATCATATCCCTCATACATTCATTTATTTTGAAAATGGTTGCTGCAAGTAAAATGTGGAAAATCTTCTGATATTTGGGCTCTCAGTCAGGAAAGTAGACCATTACATCTAACTGAGACAGCAAGTCTCCACAACGTCATCAAAAGAAGGAGAAATCAAGCGAAGAATCACACTTGGGTGGTAAGCTTTTGGGAGGCCAAGCTCGACTTTTAAAAACATGAGAAGTCCACTGATCATGAAAAAGGGTATACAGCCAATAAATCTCCGCAATGATCACATAGGGAACCAAACTAAAAGATTGGCTTTAAAACAGAGAACCGTACAACCTGCTCATGAGACCATCGCACTAAACTTCACATGGAGAGAACACACGATCTTTCAGGCAGCACAGTTTATTTATAAAAATACATGAGTCTAAGTCATGATAAAAACGTTTAGAAAACCAAGACTGCGATTGGCTGGTCATGTTGAAGGAATGTCAGAAAACTGCTTGACATCTCGAGTCATAACTTGGATCCCCGAAGATAAGGTGTGAGGCTGTGGCCAACTAAAAGTAAAATGATGTGACAAGCTGGATAAATTCAGAGAGTGCTGACTCTGCCTTGCCCATAATAGAGTGGTCTGATGAATCTGGATGATGATGATGATGATGATGATGATGACGATGAGTCATGAAATATAAATTCAATGGAATCTTATTGATCAGTATACCTTAGCATAATCTGTGTATTTACTATTCAAACTTCTTTGATTGAAGGGCTTAATAGGGCTTAATGAAAATCGTTAAAAATATATTTTCAATTTAAAAACAATTATTATTTACTTTCCTTTTAGTGACACTTTCTTGAAAGAAATGATAATAAACTTGAGCAATGTTTTCCTTGAACTTTGATCGGTGGATGTTTGGAATACAAAATACATTTTCAAAAACAACAGTTCGGCAATCACAGAATTATGCAATCATTCTTTAAGAAATTTATGTTTGTTTATTAAAAAGATGTTGGCGATTTAGTTAATACTCCATGTTTTTCTATTTGGAAAAAAAATCAATACTGCCTCCTGCAGGGTAAAGATCTATGCACATTCCTCTTCAAACCATAGCAAGTAACTACACTCACAAACAAGCTTGAATATATATATATATATATATATATATATATATATATATATATATATATATATGGAGAGAGAGAGAGAGAGAGAGAGAGAGATTGATTACGCGTGTGCCTATGTATGAAGGTGCTTATGTTTAACACATTTTTAAAGTGTATTATGTAGTTTTGCAGCTGGGTCAAATATCTCCCCGACCTTTGCTAAGATAACAAGGAAAGGTTCTCAAGTACTTCTCGTGTTTTCACAAGGAAAACACGTCACCTGGGCTCATCAGTGTTTCAATGCATTCCAAAGAATTGTACGAAAGCTGTGTATGTTGACAGTTATTTATCACGAAGGGACGATCATGGTACTCAGTTGGATCCTTTATCAAATATTTATTTTGGATGTAAATTCAGAGGAACTGAGGCACATACAAAAATATGAGCAATCTTCCTAATGGAGCAACACTATCAAGAGTATGTTATGAATTTTGAAAAAGTTTGCATTTGAAATGTATGTCTTAAACACAGGTAAAAAAGGAGAAAGTTAAAATCAAATGGAATAGAAGAAAAATGGTTCATACCCGTCTAAAGTTGGATAGGAGAGAACAATGTTTATGGTAGAATGATTCATGTGTATTTGAGTGTTTGAAGGAACCACTGCTGTATATATATATATATATATATATATATATATATATATATATGTGTGTGTGTGTGTGTGTGCATAAATAAAAAATTGTCAGTGTTTATTCAAATACGTTGTTAATCATTTTACTACATACAGGCAATTTCAATCAGGAAAATTGATTGTCAGTAAACGGGAACTGATGAGTGATTCGATGATACAATAGTACTACTATAAAAATAGTACATTGACTCAAGAAATGCATGAAAACACGAAGATGAGAGTTGACAGTGGCTACAAATGGATTTGAAAGATATTCACAGAATACAGCAATTATGTGCGTTGCATAAAATTATTGCTAATTGTTTTCATTGACATGCATTTAAAAACAGAGAAAAGGGGGTTCATTTATTGTCAGAAACTAATGCAAGGATTACCTAGAGAAGTATAACGAGTATAACATTAGTCCAATGCGTATGATTTCTTAACGGACAAGCATAGGAAATCAGGAAATAGTGGATTGTCCGTGGTCAAGAATAGATGCAAACTTTATTGAAGGCTATTATAAATACAGTATATGTGAATTTTATTCCGGGTTTCAATTCGGAAATTCACTGAACATTAGACATGGAAAGACATGCATATTCTTCCAGGTTATAGGGCCAGCGGTAGTGACAGAATATAACTATTTGATGAATTAATTGTAAATGATTTCACCAATGCATCAAATATTAACCGAGCTTTCCTGAATATGGATACATTTCCTGGAATAAAAGAGAACAATCACAATATTTCTGAAATTACAGCTCATTCAGAGCATGGTGAATGAAATAATCATTTAGAAATTAAAAAAGTTGAAAAATGTGACGATTTTGTTTCTCTTTCCAATTACTCCTTGTTGAATTGGATATGTGCCTTTAGTAAGGACACCAATTACAAATGATAAATAGATATCAATAATAGAAGAATATTGGATATATCGACTCAGTTGTGAATTAACATTCTATTATCTAATTTGTCCATAACAAAAAGCGAGTCATCAACACATAAATGCTGCATGATTCCATTGATTCTGATAAGTGCAGGGTCGGGATTTGCAGCCGAATTTAGCTTCAATAATGAAATAGCGATATCACATTTGATACAGCAAGAACAACAGTCTTATTATATGTTGAAAAAAAAGAAAGAAAACAAACAAGCAAACAAAATAATTGTTTTAAGAATAATACTTGCTGTACACTCAGGGTTCCTTCAAGTGTTTCCAATTTTTGTTACTCTTTTGGAATTTCAAGCTGAACTTTCTATTCAGTCGACTGATGCAAATTGTTTTCATCAAGATATCCATTTTGAGGGATGTAGGTTTCCCTAGTCGTCAAAAAGTAAAGTGATGCAAATAAATGAATAAATGAATAAATAAATAGTACGTAAATCTAGTACATGACATGGATTTACTAGGTACATTTTTGCAGCGTTCCCAGACTCAGAAAACGATGATTCAGGTGTATTACCTTTGCTCGTCAAAATGTAAGATGGTTCTCAGTACGTGATAGTAGACATTAAAATGAAAAAAGGTGAGTGGATGTTATCTCGATACCAGCATCATGCAAAACAAACTCGAAACGCTATTTATGATTTTCAATCTTCTGCAAACTTTCTCAAATTGTGAAATAACATTTAAAAAAAATATATATATGTATAGATATATGTGTGTGTGTATATATATATATATATATATATATATATAGAGAGAGAGAGAGAGAGAGAGAGAGAGAGAAATAGTGAGAGAGAGATAGATAGATAGATAGATACAGATAGACGGATAGAGACATAAAATTGATCGTGTGCAATAATGTTTTGTGGACATTGATTGATATAGAAGCAAAGAGATAATCGAAATCTATTTTGACCATCATTTATTTTGAATATGGTATGAATTGGTCATCGTGTGGGTTTTCCCGCATCGAGACAAACACACAATTCGATCATAATGCCTTTTTTTGCAGATCACATAGTACTGAAGTCTTTTTCAGGAAATGAATATTAATATTACTTTGAAATTTGTGGATTTTTCGATAATCTTTGACAAGTCATCAGTCTGCAAGTCTGATCCTTCAATCGCAATTACAAGTATTTGGAACTAGCTTCAAGGGAATATTCTTCTTTCATTAATGGGGAGAGTCCATGAAAAACCGTTTCGAATAAACAGAATACTGATTGTGATTTGTTTTGACGTTGATCCTATGCTCTTCCGGTTATTCTAGGATATTCCTTCAATTTGGCATAGAAAAGTATTCTGCCGGTTAACATATTTGCGTTTTTTTTTTAGATACTTTTTCGTCGCTAAAATGTTTAGCTATTCAACAAAAAGTATTCTTTGTTGGATGAGTGATTTATTTATTTACTGTGTAGTATGTGCAAGGTGAAGATCTTTTAATCGTGGCATCTCCATCATTTCTTTTTAGTGTCGTATAACAAGAGGGCGGATGTTCCCAATATAATGCAAACATTCCTCCATCGTTTTATTGACATCTTGACCGACCTAGAATAACAAAATGAATTGAAATCAATAATTTCGAAATTAATTTGATCTTGAGGCGAATAACTATCTTCGTGATGGAATTGATAACGCCAAATGAAGAGATGAAAGGAAAATTGAACCTCACTATTAACTGCTGTTTTATTTTGCAACCTTTGATTACGATAAATATTCCCATCTGCAGTTTGTAATCACGGATTGCTTGCAGAAAATTTGGCAGGTGTCATTGATCGATATCGGATTGATGTGGGCTCGACGGTGTTGATGCCTGTAATGGTATAGAAGAGAAAATAATGTCGGAAAAGGCAGGACAAGGCCATAAAAGAGGAAGGAAACAACCAAATTTGAAATGGAAAGAGAAAATCGGTTGAGGAAAAAGAGAGATTCGGGTTGATGTAACATTTACTGGTATGGAAAACAAAATCAACGGACCAAACTTGAGTTTTGACTGAGGCCTTTCACGTCTCCTTCACAATAATGCCCCTTGAGAAAGGCATCGATTCACTTCTCTCCTAGCTATGCATAAAAAGCAAAACATATTAAACCTTTCAGCCCCCTAAGGAAGTCCATGTAAGAAGAGCTCTTATTCGGATAGAAAACTATATACAATCGGCACACACTGTGTCTAGTACAAAGCCCAGTTGAAGGAGGATAGTTGAGTGCAGGGCAACAACTTCATCCCATAATAGACCTACTTGCTCTTGGAACTGCACCTGAAACTAGGGAATAAATAACATGAGAAAGCAGGATACAATAAAGAAGAATTTATAGGGAAATTACAGAAAAAATAACCATATTGTAAGCAGAGGGGAAAGAAAGCACATGAGAACAAAAACAGAATGTAAAAAATCAATTGGAAATGCGTGAAAAAAACAACATAGCGAAAAACGGTTGAGTTAGTGTGAAAAGTTAAGAATATCTGATTTTTTCGAATGTGATATCTCACATTTGCGGGGTTAAACCTTTCCGAAATACACTTAACTTTTACTTAAAACGATTATGTTGAAACCAAATATTTGATGGATTCCAACAACGTGGGTGAATCGAAAATAGAAAGTCGATCAATGAATGATGTCCGGAACCTGATAATGATGGACTGAAAAATCTTTTGCCATATTAAAATGCATGAATAACACAATGTGCTATTAGATCTTAACATTATCAATTTTTAAATCTGATAACAAAAGATTGGGCAATTCTTTCGAAATTTGACAATGCTTTAATTATATAAATACATGCCATCAGGCTATCCGATAAATGCTGATTAAAATCTTGATACCAAGAGATTAAATGATATTCTTAAGATTATTGAATGCCTAAAAAAAAAGGATACATGCTATTAGATAGGATGAGATATCCAGATATATCGACGCTGAATTACAAAAATGAGAACAAAATAGAGTAATCTAAATTATAGGTAAAGAAAATGGTGTCAGGGCAATTCGAGAAAAAATATTTTGAAAAAAGTCCATGACAACAGCACAAATTCTAAACGATCACAAAGGGGGAAATATGAAGAGATCTGATAATAAACAATTTGGAAATACGAACGATAAAACTCGTCTCTACAAGTTGCCAATCGACGTGAAGTCGACAAAAAGAGAATAAAAAAACACTTTAAAGTCTAAAGAGTATCTATAATCTGCAAAACAGCAATAGAATAGTGGCTAATGTACTGCATGTAAGGAAACCTAATGTGTTGATAAATGTTTTGAAATATGTTTTACTTATTTAAAATGTATAAAGATGTTTTATTCTGATGCATTCATGTAAATACTGATTCATCAATAATTATATCGTACATATCCGTTGATCTAGATGGTGAGAGAATTCTTCTATTTTGAATAATATCTTTTCTTCATAATTTTTGAAAGGCTTGGCAATTGGTTTGAAAAAACGTCGATTACACATTTGGACTGATCCACAGATTTATTTTTGACTTAGGTATATTTCTTCATATATTAAGAATATTTAACAGGAGCTACAATAATGTGAATTCGAAACACAGCTACACCTCTTCGAGGTTTGTATATACGAACTTGTTTTCACTTGTGTAAGGCAATAGCAAAGCCATACATGTGTGAGAGCTTTGTAGTTGTTTATTTACGAGCTTCTGTCACGTTTCATATTCTCCAGTTCGTCTCTTCTTGTTCAATCTGATCAGCTGGGAGCCAGACGTGACAAACGCTGCCTGATTCTTGCTTTCTTTAAATGTGTCTGTCATCACCGTCCAATCAGGCAGTAATATGCAATTTGCCCAGCGGCGAATTACCTGTCATTCCTTATTTACTTTCTTCGTGAAAATGTAAGAGGAGATGACAAGATGAAAACGAGGGAAGCTAAATAAAAAAAAGAAGGCAATAAAAAAGAAAAGATCACAGTTCATGTGCAGCTCAGTGGGCCTCCATTCTGTAAGTAAAACTTCAATAAATAAACAACGAATGGAACAGCATAAGAGTGGGAAGGGAACCATTAAGACGAACAAAAATCTATTAAAGTTTGTATGCGACACGGTTGCCTTTTCTTCATTAGTCATTCTTGAGATAAACAAAAGTTGAAACACCGACACCTAACTGAAAGAATAGTAATTAGGGGGCAGACCATGGAACATGTCAAGAAAAGAATCATGCTCAATATTACGTGGGCAGATCAGTAGATAACACATCATATTAGAAAACACCTTGGATCAGAAGTGTCAAAAAATCAGTTAAAAAACTCAAATGGCAGAGGACTGGTTATGCTGCATGATTCTCAGACAAATCATCATGACTCACAAAATAGATCCCAAGGGAGAAAATATGAAGCTGTGGCCATCAATTAGTTGGATTGTGTTGACTGAACAAGTTGAGAGAGTATAGGGTCTCTGATGCCCAATGATCTTAGAGGAGGTATATATCCGAAGACAGAAGCTGAAATTGAGATGACGACGACAACGACGATGACAATGACGACGACATGATGATGACGACGATGATGACGACATCGATGACGATGACGATGACAACGACGACGATGACGACGACAATGACTATGTTGATGATGATGATGATGATGAAAGGGTGGTACAGTTGAGTAATGATAAACGATCGGTTCCTCTAACTTCAAGGATGAGAAATCAAAAGCACATCTCCCTCCGAGGATAGTGACAAATCATGAGCTGAATTAACCACTTTCGCTCAGGAAATAAATATAACCCAGCAATTGTCAAGTGGAAAACCTTGTTTCCAGTAATGGATCTCAGATAATTGATGATGATGATGATGATGATGATGACGACGGCGACGACGACGACGACGACGACGACGACGACTCAAGAGAACGATAATCAGTAATCTGCAATTAAACGCAAATCGAATTTCTAATTGTTTTTTCATTTACCGTTTCTTGCAAAATGCAAAAATTGGAAATAGATATTGAAGACACATCTGAGTTCGTGTCGACACAGTTTGTGTTTAATCTGTTAGTCCCATTGGGAAAACGATCGACGAAGTTTATCTAGAATTGCTTTGTTTCATTTTCAATCTGCATTTGTTTTTCTCCTTTACTGGATTCTTTCAATTCTTTACTGGTTCAAATTGTTTTCCCTTCATCAAATATGTAGTCTTCAATTGGCGTTACATTCAAAATTCGAGTTTTCAGTATTTACACTATCAAAGTGATTATTTTTTTGTTCATAAAGCAGAGGATGTTAATTACAAGTTGTTCCTATTGGATTACGTGAAACGATGTTATGAAATCTCAACGCATCTGTTTCTGACAAAATATCTATCATACTCAAAAATATAATTATATTGTCATTGAAGTATATAAATGAAGCCCCTGTGGAAATTAGCAAATAACCTTGTGAAATAATTGACAAGAATTAACATTCTGATTGCAACTACGGCACATTTCATATATTTCCTTTTCTTTTAGATGAGTTAGTTGATCATAAGTTTCTTTAAAGTGCTTAGATGATAAAACAGCTAGTTTCAGAGAATGTTATCGACTCTTGGTACGATATTTATACTTTGTGTACATTTTCGAGGAGTATTCCTGTCAAAGACCGTTTTTATATAGATGGAGATTACTTTACAATCATTTTGATTTTGAGTCGTCGGTCATTTCGCATAATTTGTTTGATTAGTATCATTCTCTCCAAAATTGATATGAATCAGCCTACAACTTATATCATTTTTTACTGCCGCACAACCCCCTAATATGCATCATATCACCTAAATGCAAACAAATCTTCCCCCCAAAACTTCGGTTAGCATCCGAAAGGATTCATTTTCCGTTCTGTGTGATTCCACAAATAGATCTAAAATTCATCAAATGATTTCGAACAGACCATTGTTTTACCATGTCATGTCTACATTGTGATAATTGTGAGTGTTTCATTTCTGTATTTGCAACAATGAGGTATTCCAGTAACAGTTTTGAAGATGAAAATACAATTTTTTTGAAACAATGAATTCCTCCGGTGGGAAAAAAAGGGGAAAAAAAGATAACTGATGGAAACTTGAAC
Source organism: Thysanoteuthis rhombus (assembly GCA_963457665.1). Lineage (NCBI taxonomy): Eukaryota > Metazoa > Mollusca > Cephalopoda > Oegopsida > Thysanoteuthidae > Thysanoteuthis > Thysanoteuthis major. The sequence continues at coordinate 15,093,064 of OY735223.1, forward strand.
ATATCATTCGGTGAGGTATGATTATCAATAATGGACATAATAATCTCAAGATGTCAAGAAATATTAACAAATTTAGAACACATTTGTAATTGTATATTTTCTACGACTTAAGATCAAGCTAACATCGAGTGTTTACATCAGGGCAAAATAATTTTGACTCACTGATTCAAATATCTAAAAGTGCTTAGATATCCCATAAATGATGCAATCAAAATAGTAAGCAACGCCATTGAATTTCTGTGTCTAATGTCTATGGCCCGGACAATAGTGAATTAGGTAATACAGAAAATCATATCAAATGAGAAGTTTAATTTGGCTGTCTTTTTGATTTTCATTCAATTTAGTTCGTATACATATTTATATATATATATATATATATATATATATATATATATATATATATATATATATATTTATATAAACGTATGTATATATATATATATATATACATATATATACACATACACACACACGCACACACATATATATATATCTATATATATATATCTATGATGATTTATTATATATATATATATATATATATATATATATATATATATATATATATATATATATATATATATATTTATTCACAGAAATGTTTTCTCTCTATCAAGCAAACCGCTCTTATGACTTTCAACCACGTAAGACCTTCCCTGTGCTGGATTAAACCAAGCCTCTCCACCTTTTTTTTCTTTGAGGATTGTTAGCAAAGTTGGTTGGTAGATATTTTGGTAGAAGTTCGGTATATATCTTCCTGGGCAGATTTTCATAACGAGGAATAATTACTATCTTCTTGAGTATGATGGATGAGTTTTGTAGCCCCACTTACACACACACACACACACACACACACAACACACACACACACACACACAACACACACACACACACACACATGATGTGGATTACATCTTAAATGTCTTAGGTATATCATTGTATGGCTTTGCAATACATAGAGAGGCACTGTATCAAGTGGAATAAGAAGGATGATTATTATATCGGAAATATATTCCGTTCCTAACTCTGTTTCTTTTATTAAAGCAGCCCTTTGGCCGATCCCATCCATAATTGTTGTTACATATGCAAACACGGGGACAACAAGACATTTCTTTGCTTTTTGAGTGAGGGGTATTTAGCTGCAGCAACGTCTGGTGCATGTGGCCCACGATATAAAAACTCATGTTCATGAGTTGGTAGCTATTAATTGAGCAGGTTATATTCTATAAGCCACAACTATATTTGTCATGGTATACGGGGAACAATTTCTTTTCCTTGGTAATGAGTGCTATTTTCATTGAATCTTTCGAAACATCGATTTTTAGCAATGGACGCTCAAAGATTGATGATGGAATAATTATCAATATATCATAATTGGAGTTGTTAGAATTGTTAGTTTTGACAACCATTTATAAAATAACAAGTGACTCTGACACGACATTCCCCCATACATTCTTGTGTTGGACTAAAGATCAACTGCCAAATCCAAAAACGTCCCCAAGAGTATATATTTATCGGCATGGTAAATAGAGCAGTAGAACCACTTGTTAGTTTTGGTCTAAACTTCTTGGACGCACACACTCACAACATGCGAACAAACACACACGAGACCACATAGACGACCAACCATACACACACACACACACACACATATATATATATATATATACATATATATATATATATATATATATATATATATATATATATATATATATATATATATATATATATATATATATGCCTGACGAAATACTTTTGGAAATATGGAACGACATTTCATCATTAACTGCTATTCAATATTTTCTCACATTTCCGCTCTGTCTCATAGGATTTTTGCCCACAATCGATCCCTCTTTATCTTTCTACTTGATTGATTTGAGCCTCGGGTAATCCCTCGACCCACTGAACATTCTTTATTCCTATTTGTTCTCTTTGATCGACTACCTTAGTGTTCGAAATTATTGCACGGTGTCCTTATGCGCTATTGTGAAACATGGAGCCGGAAAAAGATATCTTTCTTTGAACTGAAGAACCAATTTATTATTGTGCGCCCCAAGTAATCTACGTTCTGATATGAACGCCACAGGCATGATCAAATCCGTTTCGTAAAGTACAGGTATCCCTAGTGTTAAGTTCGCGAGTACCCCATGAGAATTCATACTAGCTGATTCTGGGTTCTCCTCAGAACTGATTTTCACTCTTTGCTTTTCGTATACCGTAAAGACAACTTTGGGAAGATGGACTATATCTGTGTATGAACCTAGATATCACACCGATATTGCAACACTGAAACGATTTTTATATGAAAATCAATCAAGTTGAACATACTTTCCAGCTTTGGAGATCAACTCTTAGATCCTGCCGTTTTTCTTATTTTTGAATTTTTTTTCATTTTCGACACCGATTACTGGCCCTGATAGGAAAGAAGAAAATAGCTTGCACCCTAAGCCAATATCCAATCATTCATATTGTGTTAGACTATTTTACGTTGAGCTGGGCTTTTCTTCTTTGAAAATCAGCATTGAAATCGTTAAACTACAACTAACATCGATAGGGAACATACTACTACGTGATCGACAAGGCAAGTCCAGGAATTACTGAGTTACATTTGGTCTAAATACAGTGCCCTCATAACAATAGCAAAACGCAATAACAATGATTTATTTATCAGCAAATATTCGGAATTATCTTTCCCCCATTATATTTGTTATATCTTATTTAAGTTATTCTTCAAAAACGTACTGAGGGATTATATTATTTCTTATGGGTAGCAGTGTGTTACTGAATTCTCGTACGATTGTTGATTTGCTTTTCCTAACTTCAATTATTTCTCTAAGTGATCATTGTGGCTATTCATACCGTCGTTACATTTCGTTTAGTGTCTTGTCAATGAGTCATCTTTATTCCTGATCCAATTCATCCGTACATGCCATACGATGACTTGCTTTCAAGAATGAATCGAGTCTTTCCCACCGGGGGCTTTTGCAACAGTTACTCAATACTCCGCCCCAGATACAGATTGTATGAATTGTAGCCACTCGTTTGATCAAGGGAAATTTTGCTATAATTAAGGAAGATGACATGCAAAGTTGTTTTGATCATGAGTTGATCAGAATCTCCAGCTTTGAAATGTGCACAAAAAACAGGATACAAAATTAATCGATACAAGTCGGGAGAACGCAAATATAAACAGAGGTTGAAACTTTTAAATTAAAAGCCATAGACCTCAAGAATATATGTATATATATATATATATATATATATATATATATATATATATATATATATATATATATAAATATATATATATGTATATATATATATATATATATATATATATACATATATACATATATATATATATATATATATATATATATATATATATATTTATATATATATATATATATATATATATATATATATATATATATATTGGTGGTTGTTTTTGCAAAGTTGTTTCTGTATTAGCATATTTATTTTGCTGACGGTCACTGAGCTATAATAATTTCGAGCTGGATGTGAATTTGAATATCAATATATATATATATATATATATATATATATATATATATATATATATACATTACGATGTGAAATGCTCACAGGACATAAATTGTATGGAGATGTATATGCACGTGTTTTTGTCGGTGTGTGATGTGTGTGTGTGTGTGTGTGTGTGTGCGTGAGTGTGTGCATCCGTGCACGTGCGCGTGAATATGTTTGTGTATCCCATTCAGTGCTGAAAAGGTATCTGGTTAAATTAAGTCACCGTCAGAGGTTTTGCCAAAACAATTTGAATCAAATAAGAGAATCCTTTTACGTTCATGATGATGAATGAACTCTGTTTTGTCTGTTGTGAAGTCTGTACTATATATATATATATATATATATATATATATATATATATATATATATATATATATATATATATATATATACATATATATATATATATATATATATATATATATATATATATGATATTGATAATATACAAACAAATATATGTTTATGTCGATTCAATTATTTCAGGTATGTGTGTGTATGTGCATGGTTGTGTGTGTGTGTTGTTTGTGTGTGTGTGTTGTATGTGTGTGTGTGTGTGTGTATGTGTGTGTGTGTGTGTGTGTTCAATGATGAACTCATCCTTCTAGAAAGGACATTAATGTAGAGAACGTAGTGGACGTCAAACATTCTACAGTAGCAATGATCTCTGAGATTAGGCTGACCCCTAATTGAATGCTGGCTCCCCTGCTCTATCTTTCTTTCCATCTTTTTATCTATTTAAGGTGTATGCAAACGTTCAAATAGACTATTTTTCAGAACCAGTTTTCCTTAGTGACCTTATGCACGCACCTAATATATTTATATTCGACATCCAATCTGTGCTCGGTTTCGGCAAGGACCCTACAACGACGATTATTCATAGACTTGCATTACATACGAGTAATTTAGAAATAGTTCTGTCAATATAAGAATACAATAAGATACACTAAGAGCTGATAGCATTGGAAATTAAATCTGGAAATGTATTATCAGGAACAGGAGAGAGTCGGAGAAAGAAGATGTCTGACAAAAAAGTAAATTACTGACAAAAACTGACACAGGGTGTACATGGAGTGAGGGTCAAGGGGAAGTGAGGCTTATTTTAGTTTCTTGTTTTATTAGCTTGGGCTCTCCTCTAGTTGAGTATTTTAGGACAGGCTATTATAGAAGTACCTTGAATACTGTCTCTTCCTCTTGACTTGGTTTGTATTATAGCTGGATATTAATTCGTTATTTTGGGTGGAAGACAGAAGACTTGGGATGTGAAAGCCAAAGACAGAGAAGAGGATGCTAACGATGACCTTTCAATAAGGGCCGGATGGAATTATCTCTCTTTGAAATACAATTCTTTTAAAAAGCAAAAAGTCAAATGCTATGATATGAGAAAGCGTTTGGAAATAAAATCAGAAAAATACAACGACCAAATGAACTTGCAGATCCACGAAGACGAGTTGATTAAGTTTAAAAGTAACATTGTCCTATCAAAAGGAGAAGATACACCATAGAAAAATACTTAGAAATCCTAATCACGAGGGATAATCAAGTTTGTATGGATATTTGCATGACAAATCAAAATATAACTGGGTGAAAAGGTACGGTAATACCTTGATTAGTGCAGTTAATCTGTTCGGAGATTTTCTATACTGTTCAAAACAGCAGTCTTCAAAGTCTTATTATATCCTGGTGTGTATTTTTTTAAGCTCATATTAGTTACATTGTTTGTTAAGCAATAACTGAACTGTACAATATAAAGATTTGCTGTATTCAAAGTAGTCCTATGTTTTCTGATTTTGGCATCATCTAGTACAAAACAATTGTTATCCAGATCTCATTGGAGTCGAACTCAGTAAAAAAACTTAAGGATTTGATGAACTGGATTGTAATCAATTTTATCCGAAAGCAATGGAATATTGATTTTAGATGATATCTATACTTTGATCAGTTTACTATAGTAGTTTTTAGAGATCAATACAAGATTTTTCTTAATTCTTTAGCCTTTTCCAGTTGTCATCTACCAATTTATTTTTGTTATACGCCACTTCCCACCCGTTCAAGTAACCCCACGTGGAAAATTCTGGTTCATGGTGACAACTGTCCCCAGTTTGATAATTTCCTGTCGTGCACATGGCAATATTTGAGGTAAATTGAGAGATTTAAAATATCTATATGGCTTTAACAATGGTTTACTACACTAAGAAGTAACCCTTGTAAGCGATTACAAACATGCAAACGGTAGGCAGCACGCCTAAAAGACCATAAGCAAGAAACGTGTCGTGCTAAAATTCTTTGTCAACTTTTTTTGTCAAGTGAAGGATGTTTTTGAAAAAACAGTGCACTTATATTGTGTACGGTATCAATCGACCCGTCCGAAGTTTCACACATCTCATGCTACCCTGTTAGTTACTCGTGGTTTGCCATATATGACATAGGCGTAGAGGTGACATGCATCCAGAGTATTGTCACTCCTTCCACTATGCTCTCATATTTTGATGGAGAAGGGGGCAGTATCATGCATTTTCCAAGGATATTAGTTTTCTTAGTCGTAGTTTGAAGAACTCTTGTCCATTCGAATATCCGCGTAGTTAATAAATCAGCCATCGTCATTTCCAAAAGTTTTCCTAAAAGAATTCAAAACTATGAAGGTTACATGCATAAAAAAAAAAGTTTTGAAAAAAAAAAGCTTTTTGAAGGGCGATATTGGGAAAAATGACTAAGTAGTCACCTATAATTTATATGGATCCTTTTTTTGTAGCATGCTTTGGTTTCTTACATGATGATAATTTAGTGTTTCTGAAGTTAGAGTGATAGGACATGCATAAGAATGGAGTGTTGGGGAAAGAAGGAGAGCATTGCTCCCTAAGAGCTTGCAGCAAAACAAACACTGAAAGATTAGATGAAGGAAAAAGGGGAAAAATGCTTAATCAACTAATGTTAATAATAATAATAATAATATATATATATATATATATATATATATATATATATATATATATATATATATATATATATATATATTGACAGAGCATGGTATGGCTACAATAGTGATAAGTTTAGTGTCCAATTAAATTGGTTAACACAATGATCTTATATCCGTCGTAAGGTGCAACGTTTAGGGTGTGGATCACCTTTTGTTTAAACATAAAGTCCCTGTAGCTACATGGTTAGAAGCGGATACGGATATACTTGCCTCATTGTACCTCGGTAATGAACCTGCATTTTATTTTTAGATTTTGCTGTTCAATCATGACGTTGTTAAAATTGCAATCGGAATCGGAGTAGTGGTAAACAATGACTCGAAGTTGAGATGAAGCGACATACTAAACAAAATTAATCATCGTGTAGATTGTTTGACTTGACAATTGTGAGATTTATGTGCTATACGAGCTCAAACTAATGAAAAAAGAGTGATAATTGTATGCCAAATGCTCGTAAACAATTAACGTCTACGAGAGATAAATAAGAGGAGAAATTAACGGGTTCAAATTCTCAAATCTTTTAATGTTATATTTTAAAAAATCGAACGCTGATTACGATATGCCAATGTTTGGAAAATGATTGTAAAGTATCAGGAAACCATCAGATCGATTAATTCCACTAATGTGTCACCTTGTGCATGGCATCATCATGTCATGTGATGGCAAACTTGGTTTTTGCGGAAATATGACTGAAAAATTAATGATACACAGGGTTATCGACACATGGTGTTTTTAATGGCAAGCACTTCGTTCAAAACAACACGTTAACATAAAATATTGTAAGAAAATATCATCATATCTGCAGCCTGATTACACAATCTGTATGTGTGTAATTGTACGTGCATGTGTCCATGTATTTCTGCGTGTGTGTGTGTGTGTGTGTGTGTTCGTGTGTGTGTGTGTGTGTGTGTGTGTGTGTGGCCTATTGACCTGGCTATCATAAAACCAAAAACGTGAAAGAAATTCATGCTAAGTTCTGTGGAGCCGGTACCTGTTCATGACTTGAATAATCATTTACTCAATCCTGGTTGAACAACTTATTACACGTGCTTCATTCGTGCTCGAGTCTTGAAACACTTGACAAATTAATCCATCCTCTTCGACATTGACGGATCCTTGTGTTCCTATCAGGAAACACTCGTTTGATTCTCTGTGAATATCCATTAAATCTGATTGATTGATTACTTCTCATGTTCTTCATTTTGCAAAGATATTCACAAACTTTAATTCGAAACAGTCAGTGTTTTTAATTTCTATCTTGATTTCCGCCTTTTCAATCTTCCCTTTTTCTTCCTAGCCTTGCATTTTATACTACACGCCACATTTCCCACTTTCCACCCTGTTGCTCCTCATTACAATTTCTACTACTACCACTGCTGATAATGCTATTGCTGCTATGAAAACTACTACTACTACTACTACTACTACTACTACTACTACTACTATTATTAATACACATTTTAATATTTTTGTCTCCACTTTCTTTTTCATTTGAAGCTGTTGTTATTATCTGCACAACTCTTTCTCTTTGTTAGAACTTAACAAATTTAGGATTTCATATAATTTCCGTTTGATCCGGAAATTCAAATAGTCCTTGAAATCAAATTGAACGTAAACACCTTTTGACAAAGTTACCACTGGATAGCAGCTATTTGGAGCCAATCAATGAATTGAAAGAAACGCATATTTACTTGATTGCAATTCATTCTAGCAGATAGGTTTTTTGTACCGCACTTGGCTCTGTGCTACGTCGGGATTTCGTGTGAGAATTAATGATAATGCACGAGGTCAGCACATCTGCCTAATGAGGGTGTATTATGTTGATTTTGAATTCCCTTCTCCATTTTTTTCAACTTTGATACAAAGCTGAAATCCTTCCGTGTATATATTTTACCTCTTTTCATAATCAGCATATTTGATATCATTTGTTCATTATTTTGTTTCCTATCAATCATTTTGCATTACTGTTCTTCTGTAAAACGCCTAATCTTTACATTTCCCATTCACTAAGTTTGCTATTAATTAAATTTTTATATTTCTTTTTCATTTGGAGCTATATGATTTGCTCTCAGCTAAAATGTTCCGATGTAGAAATCGAATATCTAGGATCAGCATCGAGATGGAGGGTTCACTAATAAAATATGTATTCAATCTGATATGTTTATCTGATTATAGATTTAGGTATTGTAGTTTTCATAGCGTTTTTTTTCTCCCAACTTACAATGCAAATATGTGCAACATTTTCACTTGCACGTTTGCATGTTTTGTGTGATTTGGTTGACTAATCGACCACGGTGGATACTTTTACTTGTATGCCTCCTTGAGTGGTACATCATCAAAACACCTAAACAGTACAAAGCGGAATTTATACATCAGAAAAATCATTAACTTTTGTAAATTATAGTCGTTGAATTCTATGGTTTGTGGTCTTGGTAATTAATTCCTTTTTCCCGGAATAGATTGAAATAAAACCATATGTTCGAATCTGGTTTGTAACGTGTATGTTTTGCAATGTACATTGATATTGTGTCCAATTCACACAGCAGTAAATCAAAAGAAAACTGCGAATTAACAAAATAAAGTTCAGACAACTTATTGGAGTGCTCATTCTCTCCTTGTAGTTCTTTTTCAATCTTCCTTTTTATCACAATGCATCGTGAACGTCCACTCACATATGATTAAACCTGCCTTACCACTTTTTTATGCAAATGCAGTCCTCTATCTGGTTGAGAAAATTCAGTTACTTTTCAATTATGATAGTCACCACTGTCATTCGAATGGTACCAACTATCCTCATTGGTATGGTTGTTTTTTCTGGGTGAAGATTCTGCCAAATACCCCGTACGTCACCAATGTATGAGGTTTGATGAAGCACGTGAGAAAGGAACTGTTTATTTCATATTTGGTGACTGCATTAATGAACTGAAATCCAGGAGTAGGATTTAGATATTTGCATAATCCTCAGAAAGACTCAGATGTTCTTATGGTCAGAATTTTTCTCCATCCTTGCAAAGCCATACATTTGATTCCATATGTTTAGACAGGTTTCAAAATCCTATTCATACTTCATTCCAATCAATAAAATCATCAATTCATTCATGTTTCTATTGAACGATATCCTGTAAAATATGACATCCTGCATAAATTGATGCATAGTTTGGTAGTCTTCAAAAATCCTATTTTCTTTGTATTTTTTAAAGTTAAAAAAAGTGAATTACTATTTTTCTTCTAGACATTCTTAGGAGAATATATTCCCATTTTTTTAATATCAGTCCATCGATTTTTTTCTGTATCTATTTATCCGTTGTTCCATGTCACCAAGCATCGGCGCAAGATGGGGTCAATAACCTCTGACCAGTATTTTCAAATCTACTGGCGACATTTTATGGAAGATAAATTAACCCTGAAGGTAATCCGATATACGCTGAATTATTTATGTTCGAGTAAAAGGAGACTGACTTCTGTTCAGCTCAAAATAAGGACACTGCCTGACACCAGCTGATATATATATATATATATATATATATATAGAGAGAGAGAGAGAGAGAGAGAGAGAGAGAGAGAGAGAGAGGGGTCAGTGTGTGTGTATATGTGTGTGTGTGTGTGTGTGTGTGGGAGAGAGTGTGGTGCATGGAAAGTAAACACTGATAGAGAAGTTATAGTTGAACTCGGGAAGGATTGCATTTGTCATATCTTAGAGAGAAACCAATTGATTCAGAAAGATCATCTTCATTCATTAGTAGTGATGATTGGTTGGGATAGATAGTTTTCAAAAAGTATCCAAATCTTACTTTTTTTTTCACACAATTACGACTACAAAACACATTGTCCGTTATATATATATATATATATATATATATATATATATATATATATATATATATATATATATATATATATATATATATATATATACATATATATATATATGTATATATAGTATGCTTGTGTTGTTTTTAAATAACAGGAAATTGTCGTATGATTTTCCTTCCAAAAAAGCTATTATAAGATTCTCTCTGAAAATACATGGGGGAAATCCTCTTGAACATCTTGAAAAATCATTTAGTAGTGAATAATCCACAATAATACGGACGATTTGTGTTATGATATTTTGGATGATCTGGGACCGAAAAGTTGTCTGCATCAACGAGAACAAGTGATTCAGCCACATATCTAGTGCATGAAGCTCACTTCTTCTCCTCACTCTCTGTCTCCCCCCTCTTTGTTCACACACACACACACACACACACACACACATATATATGTGTATACGCACACATATATATATATATGTACATATATATATACACACACACACATATATATGTATATATATGTACATATATACACACACGCACACACACACACACAGACATATATATATATGTATAAATATATATATATATATATATATATATATATATATATATATATATATATACATATATATATATATATATATATATATATATATATATATATATATATATATATATATATATATACACCATTGTAAATCCACTGCTTTACGGGGGCTTTCGAATTTCCTTCCCTTTAGAAGACGATTCCGCTAACCTTTATCATGCATAACTGGCTAACATTTTAATCACCACATTATCGTGTGCTTAGTCTTTTCACCAATCAGTCGGGGTTCAGTTCCAATATTGCTAAGAGTCCAGGCCATCTCTATTTCTTCTGCGCAATTATTTGTAAAGCTTCCAGTCAGCATGTCCAACGTCATGGAAACGTTATCGATGAATCTAAAGTCGTTCATATGTTGTCAGTCTATGTTCATTTCAATACCCGAAATCAGTTCACCGATGTTCAATCTCATTTCCTCACTGTAAATAGTTCGAGTGATATTATATCCCCTCACCTAACTCTTTCAGCTATTTCTGGTATCTAATCATCCTGCTTGTATGTCTGTCTATTGATTGAGTATTTTTATCAATATATATCTTCCCAATAATCCTAATATCTATCTATCTATCTATCTATCTATCTATATATATATATATATATATATATATATATATATATATATATATATATAGGCTTGTTGTATTACAACTCTTCGGTGTGGCTCTAGACTATCCGTTATCCCATACTGTACGACGATGCACGATTGAAAATTTTGCTTCAGACCCAGAGGCCGATATCTTACCTCTTACATTGACTGACTTACTTACGTCATGCACTTAACCACCGCTATTCAATAACTATTACACAAGAGGATTCCATAGATTTGTGCCTTCCAAAGGAGTGATAGTAAGAAGGAAACACATACTGCTCCAGTTTGAGTTTGAACCCGTCTTGCTAATTCAATTTCACAACCCGCTAGCCGATTGGCCAACACCACTCCATATCCTCTCGCTTATTTGGATATATATCTTTTGGTGTCGCTTATTTTTCATGGCATCACTATTTCATGCCTGCGTCCAGTCAGCACTATTTGAAATATCTTTATGACAAAACGAACGCATAAAAAGAAAGAAAAACAGAGAAAAAAAACGAAAATTGCAAACCTCTTTCAACATCTGTGTAAAGGGAAAATTATTTTGTAAGGATCAACCCTAAATCTTGATCAATTCTTCTAGAAAATATCATAGCTTCTCAAAACTTTTCGAGATATCAAGAGGACGAATATGAAATTTAGAGATGATATTTGACTTGGACATATATGTCAAACTGGCAGAACATAATTGCGCATGGATCAGCTCAAATAGTTGATGGAATTTTCAATGGCTTATTTTGCACTTGTCTCATAAGATACCATTGAGTTTTTTGATAAAATTTGGAGACATCATATGGATAATCATGTGCGTATACATATATGTGATTGAATTAAGGAAATGGAAACATATCTCCCAATCAGAGAGAATCCTGTTACCGCTTCTTTCATCCTTTCCACAAAATTCCATTGAAATACATTCAGCACTTCTAGATATATTGTGTGGACAGACGATCTGAGAGATAAACAGATATGACCAAACATACAGACCTCTATTCAAATATGTACAAGGTTAAACAACATAACGAGATGTTTCCATAAATTCCTGTGTGAAATCAAAAACACAAGGCACGTGTTCATGAATATTTTTTCCAGGTAGCTTTGGAAATGGTGCAAAACAGAGCTGGAAAGTCCCCAATGCAAATAACTGGTCCTTAAACGAATGATTCAGTGAACGTTTTGCTGCGGAAACAGCTATAGCATATTTGTCTATAAAACAAGTTAATTAATTCCAGTGAAGTAAATAAAAGCTTCCGGAAATATTCTCTTACATATCTTCATTTCTTTCATAACATATCTGGTTTGTTGCACCATTACATTTATTTTAGTCCTGTCTGTTCCATTGATGACATCTGAGATCGACATTCTGGATCTCAATTTTTTGAATTTGTATAAAGCAGTGATATAAAATATACTTATATTAGTACAGCAAAAGGCTGCAAATTTAATAATACTATGCGTGATCAGCTTCAAACCCGAATCCTATGGTGGTGCATCTATCAAAATTTCTAATCCACTTCTGACATCAAGATTCACAAGGTAGAGGTTTTTGTGGCACTAGTCCATGAATATCTATCTATGAAGCAATTTATTTTTAATCGAGTCTTCTATGCCCTTACTTCATATCTATCAATCTTTCTCTCTAGTTCTAATTCAATTTTCCATCCCTCTCGTCTAATATCTCTTTGGCAATATCTATATATATCTGTTGATATCACTATTGATTTTTATCAATGAATAGATTTCTGTTGATATCCACCTGCGATTCCCATTTTGGTCGCCAATCATACAATATTTGATATTGATATTTTAAAGCAGTGTACAATATGATTCACGTAACTGAAGTTAACCAACACTGATAAAGGACTCCTTGATAGTTAAACTCTCGTGATGGCATTCAAAGTGTAGGGAATAGAAACAAGTAAAAAATACATTGGAATGCAAATGCTTATTCAGAGGAATTTGAATTGAGTGGATCTAATTTTGTTACTTGAAAGTTGAGTTTGCTGAAGAGAAATACCAAGTGCTTTTTTCCAAGAGAGTGAGGGCTTGTTTCCAGCTTACGATCTTCCAACTTCATTTCCTGAAACACTAACAATGAACAAAAATAGGGTTATGCTATTTGATATCAAGGCTTGTATCATATATTTCGGCTGAATCGCATTTAATACAAAATTTCGTGTAGGGTCATCGGGATTGAGCGTCACCAAGGCTGTTAATTATCTAGACGGATGGAAGCAGCTACTGATATGCAGCAGTCTTTGCTTATGGTCCGTGTCCAATTAACAGAATAGTTGGCCGAATCAGGACTGAATTGCACATCTGATCCCTTCCTATGCAAACGCTTCTGTGTTGAGGACACATGACAATATGCTATCGAGAGATATTCCATACTCCTATAGAATAGCAGCAATCATCACCTCAAATATAGCAATGATTCTAGATTGACAAAATCTGATTTGCCATCTCAAATTTTGGATATCTAAAATGAATGAATGAAACACTTTTCATGTACTCAATCAGGGATAATAATTTTTTTTCATGGCAAATGTGATAATTTGTATTGATAGGCTTTAGAGGGGCGGTGAGCATAATGATCAACGGTGCAGGAAATGAAATCGACGAAACAAGTTGAAACTCGAACAAAGACAGTTTTCGTTTGATATAATTTGGAAAGAATTACTCAGTTTCACGTAATATCCCTATCAACCTACAAAAAATAGCTGGAGAGACTGAACTATCTGGTCTCAGTTAGTGATTAGACAGAGAACAATACACCATTAAACCCGTCGAATCCAACACTTTGGACACCGATTGGAGCAGTTGGCAACGGTCAGAACAATTGGCATTTTCTCAGATTGTAGGATCTTGGAGATGCTTTGACTGGCCTACAAAGCTGGAAATAAACTCTTGTAAGAAAAAAAAAAGTAAGAGAAAAAAAAATTTAAAAAAGGACTTGTGGAATATCACAAATACTGTTTCCATGATGTAGAGAGGGCATTTGTTGGATTTAGAAGCGATTGCCATGAGTTCAACAATGTATCTAACATGGTTGGTAGAAGAAGCAGTAGTCTTTTTTCGAGCAGTTTGTTTCATACTCGAAAGATACTCTGATGTTAGAATAATTGGCGAATATTATTTTGAATAGTTGTAGTAAAGGAAATTTAAGGCATGTCTGTTCCTCCTTCCCTCTTCCTATTGATTAACGTATAAGGAACCAATCAGCTGACTGACTGATCAGCCGGCCAAAAAGCATCATATTGAGATACGTTGACAGATATATGAAAAACAAAGCAAAACAACGAAAGTCATACACAGAAATAGCCATAAATTCATCTGGATAAAAATCAACTTCTTCAATATTCGCACAATGATTCGAAAATATATTATTTTCAACTGCCGGTGAACCTTCCATATTTTCATAGCCTACCAAATCATTTCAAAACGCACGGATGAGTAATAGAACTGTTGTTGAAAAGATGGAATCGTCGAAAGCTTTACACAGCGCACAATATACTAACGTTACTAGAATTCAAATCAATATGATTTTGAATGTCAGGTTTAAAATTCTGTAGTCAGTCCTAATTCAAACTATCACACTCCCGTCAACATATGATATTGTATTTCCTCAAAGAACTATTAGAATGTTTTACATTGGAAGCAAAAAAATTATATGTATTCATTCTCCCCTTTGATAAATATCTACCTGAATAAATTCTACAGGTTTGTGCGCATCAGATATACATGACGGACAGGGTTGCAAAATCTTCCACTGGTGATTCTGAACAGATATATGACCAATCAACAAAAATATGTGTTGGTGTGAAAAATTGAAATATCTAGCCATTTTGAAGCAAAGCTGATCATAAATGGAAGACAAAAACGGGTCTGGTTTGTTTCTCAATAGACACTGTCAAGTGACTTACATCTTTTAGTAACATATTGAGTTTGGCATGATGTATCAAAACAATTGAAAAGGGCGTGATCAATAAATGAGTTACCTCTCCTAATTTTTGTTAGGGCACTCATCAGTGAAATGTCGAAATTTTCAAAAAAAGGTGCAAACATACCGAAAAGGTTCCTGGTGGAGATGGTGAAGGGATAGCGTTTGGATTTTTTTTTTTTACTGCATAGTTTTGGATACATATTTCAGTATTCCCTCTCTATATATGAATATGAGTGAGTATGTATGCGTTCATCTATCTGTATATGTATCTATGTATCTCTCTCTCACTCTCTTTATCTCTCTCTCTCTCTCTCTCTCTCTATATATATATATATATATATATATATATATGTGTGTGTGTGTGTGTGTGTGTGTTTGTATGTGTGTGCATATGTGTGTGTGGATATGCTTGTATGATTGTGTATGCGTTTGATTAAAAATTGCGCTTCATTATGTTGGGAATTTTTTTTGTTCTAACTATCTCCATTGTTGGATTATTGTTTGTTCTCCCCATTACATCATTTAATTTGACAAATGTTTTATTTTTATTTTCAGCTGAAATGCTTTGTTTTTTGTGGAAAGGAACATGCGTAACAATTAGATAAAAAAACATGTAAGTATAGATCAGGAATCAGACAGCAGGGCTATACAATATATTTTTTACTTTTTTTTTTTGAAGATTAGCGGAAATATCTTATTTCCATATCTTAAGGGATATGTAAAAAGCATAATAAGTATCTACAAAAAAAGTAAAACCCTCTATGTATCTGAAATGACAAAATGGACGAAACAGAAAATGTAAAGAGTCTATAAAATGTTAATATTTTTTGCTTCAGATTCATTCAAGGGAAACAGAGCATTATTCCTTTCAGGAAAGCAAGCAGGTTGATCTAACCAAGACAATATACACATCACACATATCTATATGTGTTTGTAAGCATATATATATATATATATATATATATATATATATATATATATATATATATATATATATATATATATATATATATATATATATATATATATATATATATATATATGTATATAAATATGCAAACCTGTCAATTATATGAACAGGATAAAACATAATCAACTATTGGCATGTAAGAGTGAACCTTAGCACTGGGGGATCAGATAATACATTACGAAAAAAATTATCCCTATGAAGAAAATATCCAACAGAGAGCACATAAATGTACATTACATTGATAAAAAAAAGTGTCTGAAAGTTTACCAATGATCCGTAGCAAACCTATTTCCCTCCTATGGAAGTTGAAATACAAACATGGATCAGAAACCAAGAAAAGAAAAGGACAGAGGGGATAATTATGGATAGAATCAGACCCACTAAACTCCAGTAGAATACATTTTCCTCCAAACGTCGTTTAAGAAAGGCATCCAAATTTATGGAATCATTACCCAGGAAAGGCCCAAACAGAGCATAACCGTGAACGTGTTTATGTACCGAATCCATTAAATCAATACGCAAATGTACGTGCACAGACACACACAGACATAACTCTCGGGAGGACTGATCTCAGCACCATCCTTTATGATGCAAGCCGATGCCTCTGTAACATACCTGCTCCAAGCTCTGACAAACTATTTATTTATAGAGATCCTGCTTTTTTTTTTTTTTTTACCTTACTACGCTTTAATAGTTATGGTTCTCAAACATAAACTATATCATACCACAGATACAATTCACGCTTCATATCCTATTACATCGATAAGTTTTCATCAAAATATTGATTATTGTGTGGCAGGGATATTTAATCACCTACTGTCCTGGAATGGTAAGAATACACACTGCTACTGATTTAGTGCTCTGTAGCAATTGCATCATATTTTATAGCAATCTCTCGAAAGGGATCCATATTTCCACCAGATCGTTTCCTGAAGCCCTCCATAAGAAACAAGCCGTTCCTATCGATCCTATTGACATGGTTCATTGGTTTGGTCGAATAGCTTTAGCCTTGGAAGTTTCTCCTCTATCATCAGGAGCCTTAGTTCTCATCAGATATAAATTTTCGACGGATGATTGTATTAGACATGTGAAGTGGCTTTGACAATGATAAAGACCCGGTTTCCAAAGCTGGATTGATGATGGACAGTGTTTCTCACTACGTATGTCAGATTATGACACTGAAACACCTTCTATGTGCTATTACAGTGCCCTGATGGTATAAAATGGAGATATGTTTGCATATATGTTTCACCATATGTCATAGCACATGCATGCATTTGTTCATTCTTGTGTATATGAGATGCTCGTTCAATGCTTTGGCGCTTTCAACATCATTAGTTAACGAAGTGCATTACTCTGGCAACTAAATTTATGGGTAATACATTTTATGGGACATGGTGTCAGCACCATACAATAAGTCAACTTTGAAAGAGACAGTAGAAGTTATGTGTGGCATTTGTGAGTGTGTGTGCTTGTGTGTATGTGTGCTTGTGTGTGTGTGTGTGTGTGTGTGTGTGTGTGTGTGTGTGTGTGTGTGTGTGTGTGTGTGTGTGTGTGTGTAGATGGTTTCGTGGACCATTCAAAAAACATAGGCAAGCGTCGTGTCTACATTCCAGTAAGTACTAGGAATGTTTGAACGCTTATCAGCTTTGAATTATCTTTAAAACTGTAAGTTGAAAATGGAAGATATTTAAAATAATGCGTTTGTATGGCATTTGGTGATTTGTGATCCTATTTGCGATGAGCAGTTTGGAATGTAAATTCTGGCAGAATTTTTACATAATTCTCCATTTATAATTGCTGATTCGACAACCCCATGCATAAACACACACACACACACACACACACGCACACTGATGAATGAAAAAAAAGACAGCGTTTGATTCAATTCTTTTCAATGATTGATTTTTTATCAGTGTTTTAGCTGTTTGAAAACAATGTTAATCTTCGAAATTGGGATGCAAACGTGAAGAAATCTTTGGCTAATACGGAAAAAATGATGGGTTAATGTAAACGGAGATACTTTTGTATAAAAAATGGTTGATATCTAATTTATGGTCATAATGGCAAGGTTGAAAATAAATGCAAAATTTAGTGAAAAAGTTTGCTTATAATCGAAAGGAATCTTTGCTGTTAGAAGGAAAGTGATCTGTTGTTGGGAAAATGATGGAAATTTTGAAAGGAGAGACCTAACGTTATCAGATTAGGTCGCGATATAGAAAAAATAGGCAAGAAAAAAGTTGAAAAATACAGGACTAATGCTAAGAGCGGGGCTAATGTTAAAAAGAATGGCAAATATATAAAAAAAATAGTGCCAGGAATAAATGTTCAAAGTGGGGTTTAATGTTAGAAATTAGGAATTGGTTTTAACTCTATTTTGATATAACTGTTCCCTCCTGATTTCGTTTATTCTATTTACATTGTCTAAATTGAGTGATATATTAAGCATGAAACGATGAAAGATCAGTTCAAATGAGGTCCCTAATGATATATATTCGTACATACATACTTACATACACATATATACATATATATATATATATATATATATATATATATATATATATATATATATATATATTTATATACATACATGCAAACATATACATATATATATATATATATATGTATGTATGTATATGTACGTATGTATATAAATATATATATATATATATATATATTTATATACGTACATGCAAACATATATATATATATATATATATGTGTATGTATGTATGTATATGTACGTATCTATATAAATATATATATGTATATATATATATATATATATGTACGTATATATATGTATATGAATTTCTGAATATATATATATATATATATATATATATATATATATATATATATGTTCTGCCTTAGTTTTCATCGTTTTTATTTGTCCACTCACCTCTATTCATTCTTCAGTGTCTTTTCTTTTCCTTTTTCACTGGTATTTCATAGTTTTCCCGTCATTTTTTTTTCAATCATTCGATGCATATTCTTTGAATTTGCTTTTATACATATACTAATTGTGTTCCCTCTAAATTCATTCCTCTTTCCCCGTTAGTAGTCTATGGTTTATTTCTTACCCTATATTTCTTGCCTTTCCATCTCTTATATTCATCATATTCATGTCATAATCAGCATCATCAACATTATCTTTTTTGAAACTATGTTACATATTTGTGCCCCTCTATTTTTTCGTTCGCTTAATTCGTGCTTCTTCATAACAAATTTGCCCTTCTTTCCCTCTTTTCTTTTGCCATCCCTTCATATTTCTGTTTCCCCTCTCATCCACTAATTCAACCCTTCTGACAAGCAATAAGGGTCATCACACCCGGCTGGATCTTCTGCCTATCCCTAACACAAACTTTCCACGATTCTCACTACCCTTTGTATTGTCTCATGGCTGAATTCTCGCAGCAGATGTTTTCCTCGGGTCATTTCACTTCCGAAACATAAACAGGTCTAACGAAAATCCAATGTGCTCAACACAGTGTCAGTGGGATGATCAACACATGTGCCTGTTTGGATAAGAGAGAGAGCGACTGTGTGAACACGCTCAGTGATTCACAACAAATAGTTATCATGGCTTGTTTCATTTCATTTTAATGGGATTTAATGCATAAGGGTTTCCTTGTGAGAATTATGCCTGGTTCAACATCTGCTATTGGAGCACCTTTCTTAATTTATTGAACTGTCATCCCTTTAGATGGACTCTTATTTAAATTCATGAAACTATCATCTTAATGTTTAAACTATTCTTTCAATGTATGGAACTACCGTCTGAATGTATTAATCTATTGTCTAGGTATCTGGATCTATTCCTCAGATGTACCAACCTAATGCCTAAGAATATGGACCTACTGTTTCAATGTATCAAACTACGGGTTTTATTCATGGAACTATCACCTCAATGCATGGAAAATGTATATCAATCTAAACAATTCCTGGTTCTACCCCAGCATTTTGTCAAATCATTCCTGACCGACACTCCTTTCTATCATCGGATATATTCGAAATGAATCGAATACTCTCCGAGAATGTTTATTTGAATAAATAAATGTGAATACATCGAATCGTGTGATAAATGTATCAAAGAACATTTGTAAATTTGAAATAAAATCCATTGATTTGGCTTGAAATTTGTCAAGTTTTTTCCTGAGCTAATGGCCCACGATTCTATAAATTGTCATTGAGAATCTTTGGAGAGAACTGCATTGAAAGATGACTGGATTTATATAACTACATCAAAGGTATCATGAAATTCCTGAATTGCCCATTAGTTAATCGATTGTTGTCTTGCCTGCAGCGAACCATTTCACAGGATTTCAAATGTTGTATCCATTGAGACTTACTTGAGTTATTCTGTTGATAAACATGAGTAAATAGCTCCCTAAACGTGTATAAGACTTTTTCAACGACCATAGCAAGAGTTAGTATCGTAAAAAATGAATATAAATGAAGATAAATTAGAAAAAAGCGCAGCGAAATAGAAGATATTAATGTATATTTGCGGATCAAACATTTTTAACGATTTAGAATTGTTATATGGGAGTAAAAATCAAATGCAAATATACTTATGATTTACCGAAACACTTACAAATTTGAAAAAAGCTGGATTGGATTTGGATTAGTACACGGGACTAAAATAATCAGAAAATTGATTATCTATGTTAGTCCTGAAGCCACGATGAAACTAGTTTCACGCAAAAAAATTCTTGATTTTCAGGGTTTTGAAGAATTGAAACACCAATTAGTCCAAATAACCCAATGACTGTGTAGTAGAGGTAGGCCTTGCATTGCGCAGAAACATTTTTCTCGAGTTCTCATTCAAAGATTCCACTAACTGCAAAAAAGACTGGGTTGAAATGTCAATACGCCACCCTGAGATTCAAATGTATTGTTCCTCTCAAACTTGACCGGTTACTTGGTAACTCTTAAATTGGATCTTATAGGCTGCCGATATGTATGATATAATGATACATTTCTACGACTAGATGAACTTGGTATTATAACATACAATACAGCTTACATATTTCTCCTTTGATAAATTGCAGTATGTTTTTTTTATAAGTATTTGAAAAAAGTCTTGATATTTTTCACTCGTTGAATGTTTCTGAATGAAATCACAAGAGTATTCTTCATTCGTGATATTACTCCCATGAAAACATCGTAGGATTAAGAAATAGCTATGAGTTGGTATTTAGCTTTAAATTCCTTTGCTTTGAACTGTCGACAGCTGTTTTGCTTACAGGGTAATTTCAATATTCGATATAAATTAACACTATCTCACAAACAGGATAGAAAGGTAGCAATTAAATTATCATATTGATGGATAGATGGATAAAAAACAGACAAGTAGATGGATAGGTAGACTAAAGGAGCCAAGTTTATGCAGATAATCGACATTGTTTATGTGGGTTAAGCGGAGTATTTACCTGCTTAGATGATAACATACCTCCCAATGATAACATCAGCGTTCGAGCTTGAATACTAACCAGGAATTGCAGTGCTGATTTTCAAGGCAACATGCATACAAGCACACCCCAGTTAAGAGGTTTGCATAATGCATTGAGTTGTTCAGAGTCTTAAACTCGATATTTGTATTCTTCATTGAGAAACTTTTCCGCCACTGTAGTTGACTTCAAAATGGATTCTGTAGTTAACTTCAAAAGGGAAAAAAACTCGAATCTATTTCATGACCTGAGACAAATCAACCCTTTTCGTACAATTTCAATGATATGTTCAATCGACAAATTCGTGATGAGGAAAAGAACCATCAATATCGGAACATGATGAGAGTGCAAATCGTGACTGCTTGATCAAATTAAAAATCCCTTTGATTTCATCGATGTCTTTCCAATTTCAGTTTATTTGCTTATTTATTCGCTCTGAAGTTACGTCTCAGTTTCTTTTCTTGAGAGTTTTTTTTCCTCCATTCAGTTACAGCATGTACGCATGCACAAAATACTTCCACTTGGCATCACGTTCAACAATTATCGTTTGCTTCAAAAATCTTTGGGTTGACCGATTTGAAATGATGCTTGTCATCGAAAAAAACAAAATAGAGTTGATTTTTTCCCCGAAAAAAAAAATTAAATATTCATAATCAGTATGAAAAAAAAGAAGAAAAACTGGTCATGTCTTCCACAGAAACATACAGAAAATTATATATATATATACATATATATATGTGTGTGTGTGTGTGTGTGTGCTATATGTATATATGTATATATACTGACCGACGTTTCAATCCCCTTGAAATTAAACAAACAAATGATACAACTGAATTATCGTAAATAATGTATTGATTAAAATGAGGATCGTATCAGCTGTACTCAGACACCGTATTGATATACAATAGATCCGCATGATTATATGCTAAAGGAAGATATACCAGTATATGCGTATTATTATGTGATTCACTGTAATCAAAGTGTCTCTCTCTCTCTTTCTCTCTCTCTCTCTCTCTCTATATATATATATGTATATACACACACACACACACACACACACATATATATATATATATATATATATATATATATATATATATATATATAATATATAGTGAGGTCACTTTTGCTGATTTCTAAGATAAACATAAGAATGAATCTGTTGTTCAGATCTTTATATCCATTAATAATGTTGACTAGAAATAAAAATCCGTATGATGCAATAGAAAACAACAGAAATAGTATGAAAATAAGATTCGTCAGAAGTTAAAATCGAAAGAAAACTTTTCATCCAAGAATTTGAACGGCTTACCTCTTATCCATTTAGTATAAAAGATACAATGGTATGGTGTCCTGTCAGAACATGAGCAATCTTGGATCATTGCCATAACACGTATTTGATCAATCCTTTTGAGAGGAGCAGTTGTGAACAATTCGTTAAGGCGCCATCATAGGCAAAAATATCCCGAGGTGAAAAGTTGATTGGCACAATCTTTTAACATCTATCTGGATTTCTAATCCTTGCTGGTCACTTAACGTTCGTAGAGTATCTGGCTCTTTTTCTATAATATGAATTGAAATTTCCCGATCTATTTATTTATCTATCTAACTATTTATCTATGCATCTATTTATCTATCATCTAATGTGCTATTTGTTAATTCAAAGAAATGACAACAGACAACACAAAATTTTGACCGATTGGTGCTCATGAGGTAGTACACACAGTAGGAAAAGACCAGACGGGATATAAGTATGAAATAGAAATGTTTGCTGGTGAGACATGGCACAGGTCAGTGCACTTGCGGTCGTGATAACAAAAAAAATCAGCGAAGTCCTATTTTTCCAAGTTTGGATATATATATATATATATATATATATATATATATATATATATATATATATATATATATATATATATATATATCGAGAGAGAGGAGTGAAGGGAGAAGATTGAGTATGATATGCATTTATATACATATATGAATATATATATATGGAGAGAGAGGGAGGAAAGGGGAGTGAAGAGGAGAGATTATGATATGCATTTATATATGTATATATATATATATATAGAGAGAGAGAGAGAGAGATATAGAGCGAGGAAAAGGAGGGGAAAATAGATTTTCATTAAATAATTCTATTCCTGTGTTGCAAGATTATTGAATCAATATCATGTTCTCTGAAGAGCAAGAAGTTTACAAATTAAAAGTTTGTCCATAATTAATATGTAAATTGATAATGGTTTCGTTAAATCTTAAATTGTCTGCTGGTGATTAAATGGGACTTTAATGCACATGTTCAAACCTAATAAAACATTCCCTTGTTGAATGTTCTCTGAAACTCATCGACTTTTCTTGGTAACAGCTTCGAAATTTCTTGCACAGAGACCAATTTACAGCCAACTAACCAGGTAAATGTCAAGAGTTTGCCAGAAATAGCAGAGCTGTTAATCAGTGACTTCATATATCGCTAAGGTTTTAAATAAAATTCACTAAACATTCCATTTAAATGAAACTTTTTGGTTCATGTTTTCGTGAATCTTTGAAAAAAGCTACCAATAGCTTCGGGGAACTGAAAGCACAAAAAAAAAAAGCCAAAAAAGGGGATGACACTTGATGGTGTTATATCAGAACATGTGCAAAAAATTTCAGACAAAGTATATTTCCTGCGTTTAGTCAGATATTGATAGATAAACAAAATTCAAATAGCATCATATAGATAAATCAAGATGTTCACAATAAACCTAGAATTCAAGTAGCATCTTAAAAAATCTATTCTGTGTTTATATTAAATATGCCCTGAATATTAAACTAAACTAAAAGAAGAAATCAGGTAAACATAAATCAATTATTCAATGCATAGATATGGACGGATTACCGATCATTATATACATATATACATATATATATATACATATATATATATATATATATACATATATATATATATATATACATATATATATATACATATATATGTATATATATATATATATATATATATATATATATATATATATATATATATATATATATATATATATATATATATATATATATATATATATATATAAATATATGAAGTTGTGGGAAAAAACACATCCGCTTTGTTGAACTTATCACATAAGAACGCTCTCAGCTAACACCAGAATGGAAACTTCCAAGTCTGTAAACTTACTTTGCCAGAGGTGCAAGGAAAAAAAGAGCACTCATAGGAAATCCTTTGCACGAATAAAAGAACAGAAGAATCGTCCTAAGCGATTTGTTCTCATTTATATATATATATATATATATATATATATGCATATATATATATATATATATATATATATATATATATATATATATATATATATATACATATATATACATATATATACATATATATATATATATATATATATATATATATATATATATATATATATATATGTATATATATGAAAGTGTTAGAATTATGCACGAGGTTTTTTCTCCATTAATGACAGGGGATCGAGACTCATAGGCTGCACACATCTCCGAAAATCTTTTTTTCTCAACTGCATTACATAGAAAGAAGTGAGAAACGAAAGAAAGATTGCTGCCACCCTACACCCTGAAGGTAAATCAGAGAAACATCTTATAAAGTATAGAGAGCAAAAAGTTCATGCATTATGCAAAGGTGTTTGGCTTGGGGTGAAAACGTTATTTGGTAGTTCTCTCCTTCAGCGAGATGGCTTAGAGTCAATTTCTGAATTTGGGCAGGTTTGACGACGGCCTGGTCGTTCATTCAGAATTGAGATTTGGTTGTGCAATACACTAAAAAATATTTGAATCCCGTATCTGTACGCCAAAACAATTGATATTGGTTCTGTAGTTCTCAACGGTACCTTTCAGGTAAAAAAAAGGTGATTACTACAAGTGTTGTTCAAGTTTACTCACCTCTGTATTGCATCAGCAATCAGCAGTATGTTTTATGTTTTAACAATTTAATTCGGATAAGTCTGGATTGATGGATTTGAACCTCCACAGGAACAGACATCCATGAGTGATTCAAAATTTGTTAGGGCTCCATTTTTAGTACACACAAAAGTTTGTATCCAGGATTCATATGTATTAAAACTCACCCAAAAAATGATCGTATTTTTTTTTGAGAACCAATACATTTTTTTGATGATTACTAAAAAATTCGGAAGTATCTAAAAAAAAATTTCGTAAAGAATCGTAGGTGAAGCATAATACCAATGACTTACTGTGTCTTAATTTGTAAGAGATAACGAATAGAATAAAATATTCCTACATAATTGTGTATATGCTTGTGCTAATATGCCATACTGTGTCTGAAATTGTATATATGAGCATACACACACACACACATACATACAGACATACACACATACATACATACGGATATATATGCATACATATACATATACATATTTTTTCCAAAAAAAAATTGAGAAAAAATCTATGTTAATCCATGTTCAGCAAGAACTTGAAGATTTATATAAGCTTCTCTCGTTCTCAGACGTGCAGATATGAAATCAGGCGTAGAGTGACAAGATTACATTAATTTGCTTATCAAGATGAACTAAATAAATAAGTATTCAACTTCAGACTATGGGTAAGTGATTGATGTTTCAATAGTTTTCTATCACTAGAAGAGTACATTCGGATTATTTTTACGCTGCAGTAAGTAATGTATGTATACACATAGCATATGTGTATGTGTATGTGCATATGAGTATGTATGTAAATATATATATATATATATATATATGTGTGTGTGTGTGTGTGTGCGTGTGTGTGTGTATATATATATATGTATATATATATATATGTACTCATTACAGACGCACACACATACATAAGCACTTGTTTTTCAATTGATGACATCAAATATCAAAGTCTTATAAGCATTTCCCGAAGTAGTTGGCGCCTCAAAAATTAATAATTGCTAAACCAGGTATATAAGCAGATCTTCGCTGAAATAAGTACAAATAATCTTATAAAGGTATCATCATAATACTCATTACGATAATTTTCTTTGGGTTATTTACATTTGAAATACAGGGTGATATTATTTTGTAAATGTTATATTACTGTTCGTAATCATTTGAGTTTGGCACATTCTTTCAAGAGTATTTTGATCTAACATCTTTTAAAAGATATAAAGTCAAATGAAAATTTTCTTTGAAATTTTTTCACATTTTAAGCAGATAGTATCTCTAAAATATATATCCAAACCCTATGTAATTTCCGGATGAACTTGCGTTAGTTTGATCCCTTATATCATGGAAGATAACTTATGTAGGGATAGATTAAACACATATCTATCGGTTAAGCAATCAATTGTTTGTTTTTTTTTACTTGAGAGAAAAATGTCAAAATGATCAGATTTCAAATCAAATGTTATAAAAAAATGTCTTGAATGTCTTTCATGGGCAGATGTTTCAAAATTAATTAAGATTCCTGTGGAGGACAAACACAGTTTTATTGACTTTTTTTGCTTTTTTAACCTTTGCTAATACATCTTGTATCTAATTTGTGAAATAAAATATCATTCGCACAGTATGGATTGGAAAGCATTCAATTCTATTCCAAGCAGACAGTTGATCCCACTTCTCAATGTTAGATACATTCAATGGGAAAGCACACAATGTTAACTGTTTTGAATTTTAAAAAAAGGTGTCAGATAAGGTTTACATTCAACATAAACATTCGCATCTAACCCCCCTTCCTTACAGCCTGTCTAATACCTATTGAATCAACTGGAAGCAAAGTAGTATTGACAATATCCAGTCTACATCTGGAGATGTCAGAGTTTATTTCTATTCTGGACACAACATCTCAACAATTTTCACCAAACCTATAGGAGTAATCTTTTCACTGATTGTTTGTTTTTACTGTCTCTTTAAATCAAACGAAAAAACAAACAAACAAAAAAAAATCTACTCTTATTTCGAACCACGGCGGTTGTTCTATTCAATGGGCTAAACATGTCTTATATATTCATGAACTTAGTTATTATACATACATGCAATAGTAGCAGTTATTATATTCAGTTGGGAAAAAGCTGAGGACAGAAATTGAACCTGCAGCAGACGGGTCAGTTTCTTTTATACGAAATTGAATTTTTTTTTATTCACTCATGTCTACCTATCTGTTTTTGTAAACAAAAAAAGGATGCATCAACAAATGTGATCCTAATAAGTACGTTTTGTGATTCAACTGTTGTAATGATCCTTCAGTACAAATTAATGTGATTAGATATAAACTGAACATAAAGACACATAACATCATAATGAGCCCTTGAACTGTGCTGTTTTGAACTGTGCAAAACACCTTTAAGCAGATTAATCGTTTTACGCAGGGTATATCTATATCTCCAGGAAGTCGTAAATGATTTCCAATGTAACATTCTAGCCGGGTAGACCATGTGTTGAGGAGTGATTGATTGGATCCTACAGTAGATATATTGCTCGATGTACTACTGATAGAAATGAGTCGGTAGCTATGAGATAGGTTACAAGAATTACATGTCCACACTAAAGATGAAAAGTAGTAGAGTCGAAAAAAAGAGGGATGTCTTAGTTACAACATTTTGTTCATTTCTCCATTTCACAACTGGGGGGGGGGGGGTCCGTGGCTCAAAAATTCCACAAATTCGATGCAAAGTATAGGGAAGGGAAAACAGACGGTCTTTCCTGTTTGGGTTGATGCAACGACTGTTTCCTTGCCCCTTTGCATACTCTGCTGTCCACAGGCCTTTCATTCTATGATCGTTTGTCTATTAGAATGTAAAACAAAAAGATGCCTCACTGGCTTCCAAAAATGCTCACCGTCAATAAAGCAATGAAAATAAACGAATGTTATTTCTGGTCAGCAGAATACTAATTATCCTTTGAGGATATGTCATCATTGACCGATCTGGATCCATTCAGTGAACTATTGCATATTCTAATAGATATAGCAATTTCCAATATTTTTTTTAAATTTATTGTATGTTTTCACCAAAAGAGTTTGCGATGAATTATAATGACATTTAACGGATAGTGCATCAGAGGTAAAAAACAAAATGGACACTGAGCTGTGGATGTATCTAATGATGTTGTAAGTTAAGAATTATGTTTTCATTTAATAACAAGTATAATGATAAGTATTTCCACTGAACGCAATGTTTACCGAAGGATCATTAAATTTGGCACGAACTCCTTTGAGAAATATCGTGTTTAGTTCGTTATTTGTATGTCTTAGACAACTTTTTTCAAGTATCTTGCTTTTTATGATGTCTTTCATTCTGTATATCGAGTGTTCTTGTCTTAGAATGGCATTTGTGACTTCTTGAAAACCCATTAGACTGGTAATTAGCCAGTTATTCACCAGCCAATTTGGTGGCGTGTCAACCCACAAAGAAATCAATAAACATACTCTGAAACTAATAAGCACTGAGATGATGCATGCTTCTGCTATACTATTGTCATTTATAAAGTGACTGGTAATCAGTTGATGCGTGGAAATAACTCAAAAATTTCTTAAAAGTGCCCAAATATTTGTTCTATTTCCCCCCGGTGGAAATGTTATACACCAACAAAATCCCATTAAAAAATAAGGGAATGTAATTTAGGATCCTTCAATAGACAAGTATGATTGAATACATAAATGGATGGAAAACATAGTCCAATCTTGAATATCACTAGATTTACCCCCAAATTGAACTAGTTGTTACCTACAAATACGTTTATTATTCCAGTTTATATGAAACCTTTTCAGATGCTTTGTGGACATGGAGATTTCATGCTGGGGTATGTCACTGATAATCATTTTTTCGTCTCCAGGGCTCTGCCCTTTCCACGGAATCTCATTGCAATTCGTTGAGAACTTTTTGATATTTGTGTTGTTTTCATACATAATTACACGACAAACAGGCAAAAAGGTAAAATTATTTGATCCAAATCTAACCTTTTTTTTTTATATTACCTACAATTTTGGAAATTCATTCAAAAAAATTAGGAGATATTTTGTTGACGAAAAATAGTTCGACACAAGTGAATATATATGTACATCACCCATCATGGTTGGCTGAGGTGATTAAACGTACTGATATGCTTTTTTTGTGAAAGTACATTATATATTGAGTGCTAAAGCATTTTCAATCCATACAATCACTAAAATAAATCAAAATTGATAGGAAAACATGGGGCACAGCAATAATACTGACTAAACCAAATCTTCTGGGATTATTTCTCTACAAACTGTAGATAGACCCTGAATACGTCAAAGTACTGCAACATATATTCGATCAAAGAAAATCTTTTATCAGACTACATAAAGATTCTGAACTTTTTTAACTCCAAAAAAGAATAAGACTTCAAAAAAACCATCGTCATGTGCAACGATCACATCAAGAATAGGGAATTAACTGTCAAAGTGGAAGATGAAAAAATGAGGAAAGTAGACTACCTTATTTACTTAGGACAGCAAATCTCTTTGAAACCCACCAAAGAAGCACGCAAGTGGAGAATCACCCTGGGATGGCAAGCTTCGGCAAATCAAGCTAAACTTTCAGAAACAAGGCGATCGCAATGATCCTCAAAGGAAGAGTGTAGAACCAATGCTCCCTCCCGATAGTCACTTATGGAGCTAAAACTTTGAACATAATTAAGAGACAAACCTGCAACCTGCGAAGCATGCAATATGCACATGAGAAATCATTCTCAATTCCGCATGGGGAGATTACAAGACAGTACAATTTATCAGGAGGGAATACGGTGGCAGAGACATCAAAGAATTCATTAAAAAACTCATGAGGCAAGCAGCTGGTTATGTTGCAAGAATGAAAGACAACAAATGGACATCATGACTCACAACATGGATCCCCCGAGATCACATTCGGAACTGAGGCCAGCAAAATACAGGATGGAGTGATAAACTAGATAAACTTAAAAAATACTGGCTTCATGACGCCCATGATAGAGAAATGGGGTGGATCCTGGGGAAGGTTTACGTCCAACGATAGATTTTAAAAAACTGATGTTGAAAGACTGATGATGATGATGATGATGATGATGATGATGATGATGATGATGATGATGATGATGATGATGGTGATGATGATGATGATGATGATTAAACCAAATTAAAAAAAAAAAAAGATTCTCCAAAGAGATTTCTGTTATGAGAGTAGAATGGCCATATTGGTCAAACATCGGATAGGTCAAGATCTCAACTGGGCAAAGGGTTCAAGTCGCAGCAAGATGTTCTCTATTTTTCCGACTTCACATTAACCTCTTTACCTGATGGAGGATATTTGACCTTTAAATACTTATAGTGGAAAGCAACTATGAGTTTGAGGAAATAATCCAAAGTTTATACTGAAATCCTCCAGATCGCAGTTCAAATAGATACTACGTATTTCCCGTTTTAATTATTCGGAAGACATTTGCAATATCTCATTACGGCAAGCTGCCACTTGCTTTTGCATGCTTGAAATAAGCATGATGTAAAATATTTGTCTAATCACTACTCTCTCAAAGAATTAAAAGAAATTTGTTATTGATTCCGACCTATATCGAAATAAAAATGAATTGGTTGTCTTCTCTTCACGATTCACATAGTTTGGATTGTAATCGATATGGTACAGAAATGAATTAGTACAGTCTATTCCCACTATATTTACAATATATAACGCTCAAATTTCTGATCAGCTGACTGTTCTTTGCAGGTTTTCCATTTAGGGTTCTCTAATTAGGATTACTCAGGTGGTTGCTTCGTTGATATATATCCATTGTCAAAAACCTTTGATTGTATAAATGACGTGATCTGATCATATGCTTTTATTAGACCACGTTTTAATTTTGATGATAAATAGTGACGTATCACGAAAGGAACGGTTCGAGCTGGAAAGAATACATCATACTCACACACATACACATGCACACATGTGTGTGTTTGAAAGTATGTAAGAATATTCGAATCGAAGTGTCACGTTTTAACACTTGTTTATCTCGTTTAAAATCTTATTAAAACGAAGAGGTATTTTTTTAAATTGCTTTCTTAACCATGCATATCTAATCAAGCCAAACATCTACTCAATCTCAATCCCTCAGAGATCATCACTTTGCAACTCACTTTTCATTCCTACCTACTCATCTCCCGCCATCTTGCCATCCTTTTCCTTCTGATTCTTCTCTAATCAATTTTTCCTTATCTCTGTTTTCTTTTCTTTAGCTGAATGAAAAGTGCTTAAATAGTTAATGAAGCTTATGTAATTTTAAATGACCTGCACCCGACTATCTTGAGATCGTCTGAAGAATGAATTCCTACCTTCCGATTATTGCCCGGTCTGTTGTTACCCGGATTTTAACATCGTTTTAAAATGTCTGCCCTGATTCATCACGGCAGCTGATTTCAACATTACTGCCATTGTTATCTGAAATTATCTCTCATTGACGGCGTATTTAGAAAATAAACTTTGTTTTCTTTACTCATTTAACATTAGAATGGCTCGTTAAAATAATGCTGAACATCTTGCACAATCATCAACATTCTAATCATCGTTGTTATCATTAGACGAAGGTGCCTCAGCTTGTTATATGAGTTACTATCTTAGACTACCAGACAAATAATACATTGATTATTCTACACTTACTAGTTAACAATACTATGTCGTTTACAAGCTCATGAGAATATGACTTCAGAGATAATAAAATTGCTTTGAGTTACGCAAAACGGATCAGTCAGCCATTAAACTCTCCAAGTTCGTTACAGAAATGTTCTGTTAATCAACAAAATAAGGAATAGAGATGATTTATGGCGAAATCCAGAATGCTCTCTACCAACTCAAGTTAAGCATTATTAACTTTTGGAATGATTTTGCTTGTTTGGCTTCGAAGTAAATAACGTTGTTTCGCCCCTTGCTGAACAGAATCCAGCAACGATTGATGTTATATTCCTGTGGACTGCACTTGTAGTATTGGAATATTGAGTCAGGCTGTGTTTAAAAAGCAGCCCACTTATTTTGTATTTTGGGATATTTAAGGTGAGAAAGATCTTGGGCAACAGTAACAAGTGGTGGTGGCCCACACTGGAAATTGTTTTTAAACGTACGCTCGAAAACCAACCACTAGTGTTGGAGATTCGAAAATCTATTAACAATGAATGTTGTTCGTCATCCATCAAAGGCTGTTTAGTGTGATACTGCCATCCATAATTGAAACACTCGGTGAGGTTCAGTTTCACTGTGATGATAAATCCAATGAGTCAAACATGCTAAATATCATTCCACGAATGATTATGACGCTGAAGATTCGATTATGATGTTGGGTTTTCAAACAGTCACCCATCTAAATACGACATATGATCTTTTGGGATCCATGTTGCACGTTGTAGTATCCACCAGTTGTCTGACAGCCATTCAACATGGCTGGCCAATATCAATTCTAGTTTTTGAATGCTTTTGATGGTATCTACAATCCTTGATCTTTCTGTAATGAATATTTTCTGGTTATCAATGGCAAACTTTGTAGTAGAATTTGTTAAATACTGTTTAATTACGCTGATGTCTCGATGAGGTAGAGTCTGCCTGATTTCTACCAACTAATTTCAACTGTCAAATGCTGTGATCAGCTATGGTCCCTTACCAATAACTGCTAAACTTAACATCAGCCACTCTTGGATCATTAACCTGAAACTTAGTATTCAACTTTATTCCCAGTTTTTTTCGCAATATTGTCAGTCTTCTATGTTTTTTTCAGACTATCTTGAGATCATCTGAAGGATGATTTCTTATCTCCCAGTTATTATTCCCAGATTGTCGTTTACCGAATTTCATCATGGTTTTAGAATGCCCGCACTGTTTCATTCCGGTATTCGATATTAAAATTACTGCCATTCTCATATGATATAATCTCTGGTTGGCGGCGTATTTAGGAGATTTATAAATTTGTTTTTTGCTGTTTTTCCCTTTCTTTTAGAGAGATTCGTTAGAATTATGCTAAACATGTTTTACGATCATTGTTATCTAATTTGATAAAATTCTAACCGTTGTTATCGTCAGCACAGGATATGAGTCAGTTGGCTAGACAAACAGACAAAAAATATTTTCTAAGGTTTCAATCCATCATCATTATTCCATTCCTCAGGCATAATGCACGATTAAGATATTCACTTATCCATATATTCATCTATAAATGTTCCAGGTACTGGATTTGTTGAAAGGATGTTGAGACGTTACTCATGTAATTTAATTCCTTGATCTTACTTGCTTTCATAAACTTTAATGATACATTGATCTCCACATTTCTGGAATATGTTCCATTTTCTGTCTGCTTTCAGCAACCAACGACACTGGGAGTAGGATTGAACATTCCTGGTTAACAGCAGAGCTATCTTTACGGGCCCCAAGGTGTGGGTGATCAGAAAAATTAAAGTGTCTCGTTGACCTACGCTGACATTGATCAACAATTGGAAACTTTCCTTTCTTTTCGCTTTTTTAACAGCAAAAAGTCCATTCATCAACAGGGTAAGTAATAGGGTCGATATATCAATAAAATGTCGTACCAAAATTATGAACAAATCCAGAATATCCGTTACCAACTCAATTTAAACGGCATTTACAGTGAAAAAAAAAAAAGAAAAAAGAAGAAGAAATATATTAATTTGTCTTTACTTGGCTCTGAAGGAGAAGCTGTCTTCTGGCTCCTTGCTTACAAGAATCGAGCAAGAATAGATTCTGTACCTGCTGGATCAACGATAGCATTTGATCTTTTTGAACTGAAGACATTGGGTGATTTTGACTAGGCTGTGTTTGAAAGGCACACTGCTTTAAGTCTTTCCCTATTGTTCTGAGCAATTATGCATTTATCATTCACAAGCTTGTCGGAATACTTTGGCACAGCGATGTCATCCTATCTATATTCTGGTGACATGACTGATGGTTGATATCAGCTACTGGGAGTTACACCTAGAAGTAGGTTTGCGCATTAATTCATAACGTTTCATAAAGAGTACTGTATTTGGCAGACCTGATATCTACATCGTAGTGGCATATCCTACCCATTGCAACTTGTGTATATAGTCTTCATTATCTTCAATCTTAGTTTCAGAAGTAATGCATCGTAACGATCGTATGAGCTCACTTCTCTTAGCGAAATTACAATAATTGCCCTGTAGAAAATAACCTTTCTCAGGTACGGAAATCGACAGTCGATTTGACTCCAGGACAACACCTGCATCCAATTTTCAAATGCAATGCAGGAAATAATCATGGATTTCCGATAGGAAGTTCTTGAACATACATGGAATTGTCCAGGCTTCTTGTTTCCAATTTATCACCTGTTTAGCTCAAAGCAATGATCGTTTTCTTGACACTGGTACAAGAATGATCAATTACGTGGTATATCAGTAAAGTATCCAGACATTTACTGCTTTGAAAAAACCATCTAACATCGGGTGATGTCATCGTACGTTCTTTCAATTTACTTTCTTTGGCTCTCTCTTTCAAAAACAGTCTGCAATGATCTTTCTATCGGTCGTCAGTATCTGACTCAGAAGATTTATACGTATTCTATCAGAAGATGACTACTGCAATTTTCGTATAGTATGTAAAATCAATTTTTAATAATTACCAGTTCTGCCCGGCTGCTACTAAATGCCGGCAACTAAATACGTGTTCGAGACTTCAAGTCATGGTAAAGGAATTCTGGTTCCCAATCATTGGTTATGTTGAACGAAACGAGGCAAACACTTTGTTGACGCTCCGCCGTTTGAATTAGGAAAAAAATGATCTTGTTCTCCATAAGAGAAAAAAAGACAAATCCAACATTGACTGGTGCTTTGCAAATCAGGTTTTGTCTTTTAAATACCAAATTAGAAAAATGTTACTCACTACATTTCTTTCAGAATAACTCTTCTGAGTTTCCAAAGTTGAGCAGTGGGAGAAAATGATTCTAATGATTTAGTAAAAGTTGCCAATACATTTCAAAAACTACCCAATCTGCTAGCTGTAGCTAAATTTGGCAACCTTTTGACATTCATGCAACAAAGTATCCAAAACATATTCAATAATTGTTGATCCATTCCCTGATACGGCAAAATGAGATAATCTTTTTTTGAATGGTTGAAACATAATGATCACTGTATCCAGCGATTGTGCTTTACACCAAAGAAAACCCAAAATCACCTGCTCCAGAAAAAAAAAAAACGACCAAAAAACATATGAATCCCTATTTTAACGACAGACTTGCAACATATGTAATAAAACCCAGGAAATTGGAATACCATGTTATTATCCACATTTGTACATGAATTAACAAGCTAAAAAAACTGTGACTAACAGACCGGATCGAATATGTTGATGCCGTATATTCTAATTGAACTGAAAGTTGAAATCATGCCTTGTCCAGGATCTTTAATTGTTTCCAAGATATGGAAGAGTTATCCAGTCCATATCATAAGAGTAAACTCGCTTCTTGAGTCACAATTATGCATAAATTTGTCTGTGATGGAAATTCCACCAAATAATTGATGTTTCGTGAGTCAAACTTTCTAAATACTATTCCACAAAGTATGATGAATCTTTCTACAGAATTTGTTCTCAACTGGGATTCAATACTAATCAAATTAGCCAATTACCAATTAATCGAACTGAAATCACTGGCTAATCACTGATAAGCCGACTGATCAATTATTTTATATACTGTATAAGTGTGAAATATTATATGGTTATCACACTGAATTATTTCACTTATACCGCTTATTGTTATCAATATAGAATATAAAGCAAAGAGAAAAATTGTAAAGTATCAGAAGTATGAAGCACCCCAATTCACAATGTTCCGTTAAATGAGGTTGACTGCTGTACTCAAGCAATCAAATAATCATATCATAGGTATACCAATCTTCCAATTTATTGAAGTGCAACATTCCATAAGGATCGTTTCAATTCAATTACCTCTTGATTGAATTAACCAACAGAGGCAGCGAATTCAGAAGTATTGTAAAGTTTCTAACACGTTTTCCAATCATGCAATTCAATTCGAAGACTTGAAAATTCATTACCTGAATTTGTTACGCATAAGTATGATATACTCGTCAATATCTTTGTTTTGGTAATCGTGATGCTTCGTCATAGATTTTTGAACAGTTTGAAGATAAGAGAAACATTTATATAATCAAGAAAAATAAAAATGAACGTAAATTAAAATATCATTGTTGTCTATTTGCATATTTACTATACCTTAATGTGCATCAATCACGTCAGAAATGAACACACAGCAATTGAAATCTGTAACGCAGAACTATGGAAAGTAAATCACTGCATCTCTGCAAAACAATGAATCTCCCTGAAATCCTCAAAAGTAGAAGGAATCAAGTAAAGAATCAATCTAAAACGGCAGAGCATAAACTCTCAAGAACAAAAAAATCCAATATCAGAAGAAAAAAGAATGAAATACAACCCAGGCATCCTTTTGATAATCACCTATGGAGCTGAACATTGAAACGTATCCAATAGTGTAACTCTCAAAGCTGGGAAGTATGCAAAGTTTACGAGAAGAAACAGACTCAACTTCACATGGAGACATCAGGAGACGGTTATTATACCAGGGGAAAACATGAGTCTGACACATCTTGGATTCCATCAAAAAACCCAGCGTTGTGGGAATGGCAAACAACCGATGGATATTATGACTTGCGTTACAGAAACCCGCAGAATACAAAGATATTGAGAGACAAAGTGGTAAAATTCAGGATGGATTAGCGTCATGACGCCCATCATAGACATATCTGATGAATCCCAGGAGATCATTATATTTGACGGTAGACTATAAAAGACTTTTGATGATAGACAATATTTCAAGAGGAAAAAACAGCCAAGCGGCTCATAACATCCAATATGATGGATCATTTTTAAAAGTGTTATCCAGTGAATGTAGTAATGATGATTCAATTCAAGGGAAGTCAACGTAGTATATACTGAAAGGGGGACAAATCACAGGATATATATATATATATATACTATAGACACAGATATTCCTACATC
This sequence comes from Thysanoteuthis rhombus, assembly GCA_963457665.1. Classification (NCBI taxonomy): domain Eukaryota; kingdom Metazoa; phylum Mollusca; class Cephalopoda; order Oegopsida; family Thysanoteuthidae; genus Thysanoteuthis; species Thysanoteuthis major. The sequence goes on from OY735223.1 coordinate 15,130,995, forward strand.
CTGAGTTTTTATTTTTGTAGCTCACAAGGTAGGCAAGTAACAATAGGCTTTCAAAGGAAAAACGGTTCTTTGTGCCTATCTTCATTACTAGATCCTAGATTCAAAATTACATTTCGGAGACCTGGATGGATAAATTATAAAAATAGAATGAGCGAAACTTTGAATGATGTTGACATTTAAGGGTTTCAAGGGTGTTCAAGCGAATAAAAATCCGATTCTGTGGATGATAAGAAACGTGCTGATGTATTTCTCCACTTTTTCAGATTTATTTATCAAATTGCATTTTGATAAATGAAAAAGTGAGCGGCTTAAAAGATTCCAAACATTAGAAATATGATTATTACTTTCAAATGCAATTTGCAATTGAGAGTTGCAGGATTATCTAAACTGGATCATTTATACCAAGATATCTTCAGCTATTAGTTTGACGGGAAAAAAATCTCTGGACGAGTGTGAAAGGGTTTTCAGTAGAGGGGGTAATATATACGAGTATACAAGGAATGGGGCTTTGTTTCGATGTTCCTGCTTTATAATTTTAGAGTGCTGGAATCTGAATCCTCTCAATAAGAGTATCTTGAGTCTTTCTTTTATGAGCTAAATCTTACTAATTATTTGAAATTAGTTTGAAACCACTTTCGTTTTGTAAGCAGAAATTAATACAACAAATCAATTCCTTTGTTCAGTAACGACCAGTATCTATTTATTTATCTAATTGTTTTCTTTTTTGTTCAGGTAAGTACAGATAATCAGTAAATTGACTCAGCCCATTATTTTCCAATTTACGTATAAGATAACTCATGATTCTCAAAGCAGCGTCGATCTCTGTGATGTAATTAACAAGGGTAACCGAGTATAGGAACTGATAATTGGCAAAAAAGCGGATGACTGATTTATCGGCGTATTGCTTTTATGGCGGATTAACGATAATTCACTAATCAATCAGCGCAACACTAGTTCAAAACAGTCCCCTATTTCAATACTGAAAAGTGTTGATCTTACTCAACAGGGGATTACGAGACAGACAGTCATGGTAGCCATTTGATAATAACCTACAAATCCTGTGTTATTGTTTATTATTCTGACATATATTGTATTCCACCATTTAGCTGGTACTATCTTCTAACAGAATACTCGCGACGGAAGGAGAACCTATGAATTATCCTACAATGGACAAGTTTTTAACCTTCATTATCCTGCAGTGGATAACCATTCGGCTTTTTAACAACTGCCATTATTTGGTTATTTCGATCATCATTAGCAAACCAGTTAACTTTATGTGTTTCTAACGTAGACCCGTCTATTTCATTTCGAATAACCATTGAAGTTGTGTCTTTTAACTTTATTTTGCCATTTGCCGTTTTCGATCCATTAGAAAAAACATTGGAATGTAATAAAAAGAGAAATTCATAAATTCCATCCCCAACATACTTTTTTCAAAATTTGGAAGGCATTGGTACAATTTGCTTTTATTTTTCTTCTAAACTCTAGATATTTTTTTCATCCTAATCTTCCCATCCATGACTTTCCAGTTAGCAGCAATTGATGAAATAGAAAATAATACAGACATCTACGAAGAATTTTAAAATCTCACCAGCAGAAAAATCTTCTTTTTTTTTATACAAATAACTTGTTTTCGCCTGATGCAAATATTTCTCAGAATTTTTGACTAATTCATTCATATATGCATATTTATAGCCTCAATATCGACCTATCAAAATGTTTTCCCGGCTTTCTATGACGTTTTTCGAACTTTCGAACAAATCGTTTATTCCATGAAATAGATGCAACAGTTTCCAGTATATTTTGACAACATTATCTGAATATATTGCTGTCAACCATTCCATTTATCCCCCTAAGAACTATACTAGCATAACATTAGAGTTAGTAAGACTAATATCCGTAGTTCAACACAATGACCCTAAAACTTTCGTCTTTACCCCTTGGAACGATATCACACTGTTGCAGCACGAGTGCATGAAGCCGTATGATCCATTAAATTTCTTCAAAAGTTCCAGTTCGTATAAATTCCGATTCGTAAATTCATATGCTAAAAATGAGATCAATGATTAAAAAAATGGCTTCTCATCCTATAGATTAACTACTTGATATCTTTGTTGACAAACCCCTAAGTACATGAAAACAATTTGAAAACAATAAGCTGGATGTTGCAATATCTATCAGGTGTGATATTAGACCACCTTTTAAATGGGTTGAAAAGTTGTTTATGTAATTTCATTTAATTTAATTATACACACACACACACACACACACACATATATATATATATATATATATATATATATATATATATAAATATATATATATATATATATATATATACATATATATATATATATATATATATATATATATATATATATATATATATATATACATATTTTGTCAATGAGTGCCGACTATTTTGATGGACAAGATCGGTTAAGCGCGGGCTGTGTTCCAAAGGACAATAAGCTTCTTGTACAGCTAAGCATTGACTAGAAAAAGGCTTAAGTTTCATTTTTTCGAACAAAGGACGAAATTAGTGAGAAGCTAAGAAAAATGCTCCAAATTTCTCAATTACTGTGTCATTATGAGTGTTTGAACAAATGATGTGAAATAAATGTGATCCGAAAATATTTTAATATGTAAATTACAAATTGGCATTGCCCTCTATTTTGCACACATTACTTTGAAAATGTTATTGCCAATATCATATTTGAAGAACAACCATAGCTCTCCTACAAAATGGAACTCGATTCAACATGGTTGAAAGATCATTATACAAGCAAATATTGCTCTTGAGGAAACCGATGCAGAGCATTTTATCAATGTGTTTCGGTTTAAAGAGTTAGAAGTGCTTGTGGGTCGTAATGGTTAGTGCAAAAAAATGCAATTTGGACCATGAATGTATCAATAAAAGGCAATCATGCTATTAAGAAGAGATACTGGTCTTTAAACAGCCGACAACGATGTTGGCAGAATTGACATGGATAGGAAGATCGGAAGAAAGGATATACATCGTTAATTATATTTGAGAGTGAAAATATAAGTGAAGTCGGTTTATTACGGGTCATCAAATTGTTCAAGACGCTGAATGGGTCGTAATTATTTATCTACATTCGACGAGAGGGGTAGTAACATTTTTTCCTTTATTTTTATATTCACACACATCCATTCATATATGATAGTGGACTGTTTTCCTCATTTATGAATAAGTAAAACGCATGCTCATAAAACACTAAAACCCAACTACGTGTTCTCTTAGAGCAAAATACAGAATAAAGTATAAATATATGAAAGCTCTATTTCAATTAAGATATAGAACACACAATATTTTTCACCTGCACAGAGCCCTACCTGCATACACACACATACACACACATACACACACTCACACAAATATAGATACATATATAGTAGTGAAATATTTTGCCTATAATCATGAATAATATAACTCATTTTTCTCATGTATGTAAACCAGTAATCGACTAAGTCAGTGGTAAAAAAAAGAAGATACATCATATTAGTAATAGAAAGCTACAAAAAATGATAAATATAAAGTAAATAGATAATTGATCAAATTCATTTTATTTATCTATATGCTCGTGTATAGAACGATGATTATGTATCGACTATCACCATAGTTACCACTTGTTGTTGTGATTCGGGTTGCAACGGGGGTTGCTAAACATAATTGCAGGATATCTACACAGGATAAAATTACATTAATCAACAATGACTTTCTATCATCTCCTCCATTCGACACCCCTCAAGAATGTATATAGTGATCTCACAATAGGTAGTGGTAAGTAAATATATAGTACATTTGCACTGTTCAAATTCACCAATATTTTGATGGCATTACTTTTTACATACTGTTACAGTTTGCTAGTCTATTCATCTCAAAAATGAAGGAATATCATGATATAATGCAGAAAAATAGTGGTGAGTAGCGGATTTTTCTTGTCAATAGTTCCAGTTGTGTTTGCTCTTTTGCACATATCATGTATTTAGTTTGCAATGAGTGAGTCGAACTTTGTTGCAATGAATACGTAAAATTGCTTCAGTCACTCAATCCTGTACAATTTTGATCATTGCAGAGGACATAAGTGCAAACTGAACACAATCTATAAAATCCAGAGCGTAAACTCAGCTCACCAAATCTTCAATTTGCCATGCTGTCATACACTCTGCTACGCTACATCCCTTCTAAAGTAATAACAATCTACATTGAATATATTATACCTGCCATTCCAGATAAATGCTGCTAAAATCAATTGGCGAATTCTGTCCTTGGCAAGTTCTTCTGAGTTTTCAGAGACATTGATTGTCAGTTGAAAAGTTGTCATGAAATTGTCCCCTAGTTTAACAGAAAATGGTGACATTGCTGGAAATGATTCGGAATTTTGAGGAATATCAAAAGATTTTAATGGAAAATGTTCTAAAGATCTCTGGCAGAGGACCACAACTGTCGCAGATTCCATCGGCATTGGTGTTGATTACATGACTTGGGGAATATCTTTTCGCATGGTCACACGGTGATCATGCAAACTGAATGGTTACGACACCCTAGTGTTGCACGAGTATCCATTTGTTACATATTTGATATTGATTTCAGTATCCGGAGAAAAGAAGATTTGAACACTAAGACAGTAAGTAAAAAATGAAATAATGACAAATCTAAATTTTCATTGATTTTTACTCGTATCATATAATCCCTATGGAATTAGTTTCATTACTTTATATAATATTCCGAGATAACACAAATTATGACTTCCCTATTATTGCTCTTCTCGATATTAATTTCAAAAAAGTAATTTCGCTCTAAACTGTTCATTACTCGACTGATGTAAAAACATCTTAGTCCACTGATATTTCTCATCACATTGGGAGCTCAGCATGCTTAATGAATATCATAATCCATTGCATTTGGATTATTGTGAATCAATTTGATGGAAATAGGTGTTGTTTTTTTTTGGGGGGGGTTGGCGGAATTCTAATTTTTTTCGGTCATTTTTGATAATTTCAGAGGGGAATTTTCTGAACCAAAAAACTACATTTTTTCAACCTATTGAATAATTATATCTGTAAGCAGGCTATGAACTTGTGAAGTCGAGTTTACTTTCTAAATAAATACGGTAAAGAATATCAGGACGGTTGGATTTGTGCAATTAATACATGGTTATAACTAGCAAGATTGCTACGGGACTGAATGGTCGGTAAGGCTGAAAACAAGCAATATATCTATTTATGCATAAATTCCCCATCCACAGGAGTGATTTATTCCTATGGGAGAGCATTGCATAAGCTCACAATGGATGAGTTACCTCACTTAAAGAGTGCTCAACCCTGGATCTGAAAGGCAAAACCTCATATATATACATATATATATATATATATATATATATATATATATATATATATATATATATATATATATATATATATATATGTAAGGTTTTGCCTTCAGATATTATAGTCGTTTGCAATTCTTTCATTAGTCCGTCACAAAATTACAGATGTTTGTCTCCCAGTGAGAATCAAATTTACCAGAGCAGTAATGATCTGCGTGACTACCTCTGCTACCTAATGTCCCAAGGAAGGCGCTTGTGGTTGATTTAATCAAAGTTTGTCTATAGGGAAGCATCGTAACAATATTTCCTGAAGCCCAGACTCGATTCTGTTCACTCAACTGACCAAATATAACAGACAGTTTATCCTGGGAATAATTAGATGAGGAACTTTCGGATGTTCGATGAACAATACAACGGAAATATTGATGAGATTAAAATGAATTTCAACTTTGTTAGACAACTTGTTTAGACTTCACAGAGTGCTGATATCTACAAATAATGAAGGAAAGGAGAGAATTAAGTTAGCAAACGTTGGAATGATTGTGTATTGTATTTCCTGAATTTATTTACTCCTGTCATATAACTTTCTCTGCGTTATTTTCGTCAACAACTACTTATTTTCTTTTATGTAAATCTCATCCCAAGTTTTGTTCTACTATTTACGATAAATGTTGTCTCTCTCCAACTGTAATTTTCATCACCTAATTTCCATTTTCAAATTTGTGTTCTACTTTTTCGTTGGTGTGATCACAGGCATCAGCTTCCTTGGTTCTGTAGGTACAAACTCCTGTCAATAAGCTAGCGTCTTTAATCTGGTAACTTCTTAAAAGAACATGACAATAAGATAATAAGAAACATTTGCTGCAATTAGATATTTTGTCAACAGTCAAAAAAGTATGGCTTTTCTCAAAGTTTTCACAGACTTGAATCGGTTCAACTCAAGCTGAACCGTTCGATCTTTAATCTTATTCATTTTACGTGTTTTGTTGACATTATCTGGAGCTTACCTAAAATATGTCATAATTCAAAATCGTACTTGAACATTAGTCTAACTATATGTAGTGAGACTATCGGTAGACATGATTGCTGTTAACGACTTAAAACCAGTGATAAAATGGATTAATGTACTTAAAATGAATCTTCAGAAATAATTACATTAGTTTCTCTTTCAACATTATCTTGTATGAGATTTTTTTACGCATAAGAAATCTGGAAAAGCGATATATGTATATAAGTGCGTGTGTGTGTGTGTGTATGAGAGAGAGTATAATGAGCGTGCGTTTATGCATAAATGTATCATCTACATCGTTGTTCAAACATTGGTAGCGTGATATAGAGTATTTACTGCGTATCGTACATGTATGCGTGTTTGTGTACTCGCTACAGTTATATAACGGAGACAATGCAATCAACCTATATGTTTTTTATTTGTAAAACCGCTGATATTGCGGCCGTAGATCGGCTGCTCTTTTTTAAATCGTTTATTTCTGAAACAAAAAGTACTGATAATACGTTGAATGAATATTTGTGACAGTTGAGGATCCATACAACATGATAAGTGATCGAATAGAGAAAGCCAAAAATATAATAAAAGACCAAAAGCAAAAGTAATGTGAAATGAAGAAATCACAAAAAAACCCCCCAAAAAACTAAAACATCGATGACAGCACGGAAGAAGTCGAGGAATACATTAACCTTGGTCATGCATTGACATCAGAGAAAAGCCAGCAGAAATGAAATAAGACAGTGGATAGCAATTAGCTGGAAACCATTTGTTATATATAGAGAGACATAAAATTGCTGATATGATTAAAACGTGAAACATGTAACCATTGCTTTATACCAGCTAAGGGGTACGAGTATGAAACCAAGAAATTGCTAAACCGCTCGGGAACGAACTCAGAACTGCACAGTGGAGAATAAAATTACTATGTTTGGAGGGATTCTTATTAATTGAAAAATCAACATAGATCTGCGAGACAGCATCAGTGAAGGGCATCGTTCTAGTAACAGAGTAGCTGAAATTAAGATGGACCAGACATGCTGCAAGGATGAGAGTCAACAGATAGAACATAAAGGTGACCATTTGATCTCTCAAGGACAATAAACTAAGTAGGAAAATACAATATATGAAAATGGAAAGAACAGATAAAAATGTTTCTCAGTAAGACAAGTAATCATGTTTCTCATGGAGCAATATGGGGAAGGCTTTCGTCCAGTATTGACTTATAAGTGATGGTACACACACTGACACCCCACACACCAACACACACACACACACACACACACACATATATATATATATATATATGTGTGTGTGTGTGTGAGTGTGTACACGCGTGTGTATATGTATTTATTCTTCCAGCGAATCCCTAAGCTTAACCTTCTCCTGCTACCCTTTCTACTAATCTTTCTGTACTCTAAGCTCTCTTTGCTTTCACTCACCCATTGTGTCAGGCGTAGCAGCTCGGTATACACGCATCGATAGTTTACCCAATCAATCAAAGGCTCTGAAGGACATACCTCAGTTGATGATCTTGAATATTTGATGGAAGAGAAGATGGAAGTTGGGGATGATTCGCACTCCATTGCTTGAGAAGATACGCCAAATAGTTACTAGACTGGATGAGGTGGGGTAAAAGTTTCCATTCTTTCAGATTCTGACACGGAAACGAGGGATATGAACAATATGCAGACAGTACGCAGTGATAAAGAAGAGCAAATCTCGTGTACATTAAGCAAAAAACCCCAACGGATATCAAGTTGACACTAAAAAGGTTATCGGAGCAGAGGAGAGTGGTAGTGTTAGGGAGTGAGCCTGACCGATTGGGAGAAAAAAATGAAAATTTTGTCTTTCATTGGGACTTGGCATTAATTTATGTTGGATTATCATTCATGCAGTTCCCGCTAACTTGTGGAAGGGTTGTAGTTGGACAACATCAGACTTTCGAGATAGATTTTGTTGTTGGTCATATAAACTAGTGCTTAAATCACAGTGTTCGTCGTGCTTCACAATTTGCAAACTATGTTTACATCAGGGTATACTAATATACAAAGTCCAAAGTGGTATATTCATTGATTTTTGTCTATTTGTGCATTTTCCCACACAATACAGCCGATAGTTCTCAAAAGATTCTCATTGTAATCTGCAGAAGGGTAGGGTACGGACAATAGATGGACCAAATAAAATTAGGGATTGATTGATAATTTGTTCGTTTAGTTAACAACTCTGGATCATAACTAATAATCAAAGAGATTGCTCCAAAGGTCTAAATGAAGCAAAATGATATTTTCTGGAAGCTAACACCATTTTCAAGGAAAAATGAGTTGAATGTCTTGATGGATATGTGGATTTTAGCTGCAATTTTCAATAACAATGGGGTTGATTGGGGACTGCGCTTCTGAATGATTTGTATTTATAGCAGTAGATCCTCTGCTGTCGCAGTGGCTGATGTTCCAATATCCCTCAAATGTGATCCGTCAGCATTTAAGAAGAAGGGATATCACTTCACATAAACATTTGATAGGACAAGACTAGCAGCCATCGTCATTAAGATATGTCTCCATAGTACGCTTTCTTTTCTCTTCAAGGTGTTAATTTATCATATCAATGTTTGGCTATTTTACCACAAATTAGGAACACAGTGATTGGTACAAAATTAACAATTAATACGTTGATTGAAAGATCCAAAAACAATAGTAAAACTATTAATTGTTAATCCATCATTGATAATTACATTATCATATTACGAATAGCACTAACTTTTTTTTCTGAATTGTTGATGCTTTTTTCCTGAAAAAAATGTTCACAATCTATTTCAATACTTTACATCTACGTACAACGCATTTCTATGGAAAAACTAACGGCTTTCAATTCATACAAATCGTATTATTGTCCTATTCTGCCAATAATCCTTGTCCAAATTTCCGACCAATGGCAGAATTTGTTTCCACCAATTCCGTTTTATGGCTTTCACATGCCCTCAGATGCCTTCATGTCATAGGTATAATTATCCTTTCATGATAAGCACACTCTTCCGAATTCTTATCCAATCGAAGCAGACATATATCAATTTGCGGTCTTTACAGTCTGCTAATATCTAGCAAAAACATCAATTAATTATAGTACAAATTTTTCTGCCAGTAAAATAGCAAATCAGTGAATAACCAAGAATAATTGAAGACTCTATTTGTAACTTACGTCACCTCAAAATTCCTGGACTTGGAGGATTGAACATAAACACGAAAGAATGGAAGAAAACATTGGAAAAGTTTACTTTTCGGAGAGATTACAGAGATAGAATTGAATATTCAGGAATATACGTATGCACATAATTCAAGAAAGGGGCATTATTCATAAAGAATCTACTTTTATAGCAGTAATCATAACAAGGCTTTTAGACTTGCTTTGTGATTCTGAATGATAAATAATTTTATTTATGTCAATGGATTTAAATTGTGTAATGAATAACACATTTGCTCGTATACAGACTCTCTATTTCTCCAACTTGTATAATCAATAATTGCACAAGGCATGAGGAGTTTGGAGTGAGAATTGAAACCACGAATAATGTCTCTTTACTATTGTGTAAGAAAGAATATGGTAATATACGTGATGCTCTTCTGATTCTAGAACTGAGCCCTTTGGTAAATGAGTAAGTATGCATAAGTAACTATATTGCTTGATTGACCGTCCAGTTCTGCAAAGTGAAAAGGCAGAATATCCGCTCCTGGGTCTGAAACGAAGGTTCCAAGTCAATTCAGCGGTATTAAAAGGGATGTTGCATCCATAGCAACACTAAAAAGTATCAGTAAAACAATTGCAGATTGCTCAATTATTAATTATGTATATATGTATGTATGTATGTATGTACGTATGTATATATATATATATATATATATATATATATATATATATATATATATATATATATATGTATATATATATACATATATGTTTATATATATATATATATATATATATATATATATGTATATATATATATATATATATACATATATGTGTGTGTGTATGTGTGTGTGTGTGTTTGTGTGTACCAAATAATACTCAAAACTTGCATTTTCTGAATGTTGTACTGACTGCTAACTTCTGTGATGCAGTGTACAGATATCAGCTGGAGGATTCCTTAGCAATGAATGGTGTCTTTCTTTTAAAAATTTAAATAACAAATGATAACAAATTCACACTTTCTGTTGAAGAGTCAGTGACTGATGCCGATAAGGTAAATGATTAACAAAGAAATAATTAGCAAAGAGAGAGCATTTACACCAGCACTGAGCTTGTGTAAGTGATAGTTTGAATTGTGTGCGTGTGTGTGAGAGAGAGTTTGAGTATGTGCATGTCCATGTGAATATTCATGTGTTTGAAAGTAAGAACATACGCACATCTTAGTGTGCATGTGTGAATGAGAGTGCATGCCTACGTTATGTATTCACATATAATATAGTTACATACACAACTATAAAGACAAACATACACTTGTTTCACGTATGCATGATATTTATCTGTTACCCTCACTCGCCTCCATAATTGTGCATGCACTTCATGAAGATGTATTCAAATTCAAACACGTACAGATACAAATATAAATGTATAAATTCCTACGAAGAAGAGACTTTTGAAAACAGTCCTGGGCAAGTTTTGAAGTCACCGTTTGTTCATTTTGAATAAAGAAATATAATGAAAAAAAGTATAAAAAATTACTTTTATTCTTGAAATATATCAGACGTCACACATTCACACACATATGTATGTGTGGGTATGTGTGTGTGTGCATGTGTATTTTCATAGACTTTAAATTTTGAACATTGAATATGTAAAAAAAAAATTTTTTTTCATAGAATACGTGATTTTACACACACACACACACACACACACACACGAACTCATGCACACACAAACACACGTATATATGTAATTGTATGCTTTTATAATTTAGGGATACCAAAAATGTAGGTTAATATGATATCGAGTAGATCTCCAAGTGTACCCGATTCAAATTTGTCTGCTCAACATGCAACCAATGTCAACATTGCAGGAAATACTTTCATTTGACTGATGGCTTCCTATTAATTGCCACATACTTGGATTTTCCTCTGTTTGGACAGAACGAGCATCTGAATTAAGTATTCAGTAAACTGAAATCTAATCTCATGTATTTATCTACTCTGAAAATCTTTATTTACTGACGACAACTCGACATCACTAGTCTTCAAGGTTACATTCAATCTCTGGAATGCACTATATATATTATATATATATATATATATATATATATATATATATATATATATATATATATATATATATATATATATATATGTGTGTGTGTGTGTGTGTGTGTGTGTGTTCGTGTGTGTGTATGTGTATATTGTTACAGTGCATTCATGATTAAGAGTCGCAGTGCTGATAGTCAGAAGCGACTTGAATGCTCTTCTTTTATTCACTACTTTTTTTCCAGATGCACCACTAAATCATCAATTATTTCTATCCTAATTGCAAAACTTCGAGTAAATTATATTAGCTGCAGAGTTCATGGCTATATTTCTCTGGGAGGAGATACTTAGAATTGAACCAAGGTCCTTCTGTGCATCAAGAATACATGTTAACATGACGGACTGTTTGTCTGTTTACCATTGCTTTCCTGTATATAGTTTTCAGTAAAGCGCACCGAATGACCACTAGCCGGAAGGCTGGTGTCATTTTGATTGCAGGCAAAGTGCAGAGACCAACATGTCTCTTTTTGGCCAACTATCAAAGCATTTGAAAAAAATAAAGCCCATGGCTGATCGTTTGATACAGCTGTCAAAAAACTTCCAAAGCCCATGTACTGGCAGACTTTGCACACTCAAGGACGAAGCAGGGTAGAGGATGAGAGAAATGGTCCAGATATACTTCTATTTGGTCATTTTCCTTTTGGCGCCAAAGATTCATCGAATCCAATGATGACAATATTGTCATGGCATACACACTGATCACAACTTCAAGGATAACATATTTGAGGCCTGTTACAGAACCAAACTGTAATCTTGAAAAGAAACAGTGGGTCATCTGAGATAAGCTGCAATCTGAAGGTTGAATTAGATCAGGTTTGCCCGAGGTCAACCTGAGGATACGAGTCAAAAATTATTCAATTCGTCTTTGTATTGGAATTAATGCATTTCGAAATACACAAAAAATAACACTCACATATTTGTAGTAGCAACATGTTTGGAAATGAAATAAGTCAAATTTGGAGAAAAGATAATTCTGACCGTATATATATATATATATATATATATACATATATATATATATATATATATACATATATATATATATATATATATATATATATATATATATATATATATATATATATATATATATGATATCAATCGTATCATACACAAAAGGCTGTTTTTTTTTTCAGCATTTAACTCTTCAGTGTGGATATGAACAATCCAATAACCAATCCAGTGCCACAAAGTAGGATCGAAACATTTGCTTCCGACCCAGGGGTTGCTATTTTACCCATCTCTTACGCAAATTCAAGCAAAATAATCACTGGAGCATGATTCCCATCTCCTATAATGCTCCATTCTCTCCCTCTCTGTTTTTTTTCTTTCCTTATATATACACTGAGAATGAAAGGAAGATGGATACAGTGGTTAGGCTGTATATAAACAGTCATAAATCGATTGATCTATAATAATACAGGTATAACTGCTTCTTAAGCTGGAATGATAACAATAAGTGGCTGATAACACCGTGTGAAGAATAAGGGACATAACTTTTTGTGATTCATTTTGATAATTGTAAATAAAGTTTCGGGGGCTATATGATTTATAATCCTTGATTATAAGTATGACTTCCGTGGTATATTAGAGATGGAATTGATTCAATCTCTAACTAATGTTTCTGATGTAAAAGTCAAAACTTTATAGAGGATCCCTATGTTACGCCATCAATCAGACTAATCTACACTTTCTTATTAAAGAATCTCTGTAGCCATATATCCACAAAGTACACATTGTATCCGGCGCTGTGACCAATGCGTAAGTGTTTATCAGGATCTCCATAATTTGAATATTTGTGAAGCTGTTCTTAGCTTTGTGAACAACTCTATTTCGATAAGTATGAACCAAAAAAGAGCTATTGTAAATGAAAGTAATGTGAAATCGACCTGGATGGATCCAACGAACCTCAAAATTGACGCATCAATGAGTAAAAGGGATTACATATCGACTGAAGGCGTGCAAGATGAATTTAAAAAAAAAGTGTATTGGAAGATAATTCATGTGAAAGTTCCTGGCAATCTTCTACAAAAAGGAGAGTCATGTGAGGGGAATATCGTTTATATTTTTGTGAATATAGGTGCATGGCTCCATTAATAGTTGTTTTCAATTCAATGAAAATATATCAACATTTTTATAACGTTCTGTGATGTGTGAATGAAAAAGAAATATTATAAATAACATGAACACAACAGCATGTATATAGAAAAAGTTAAAGTGAATATTTGATTGAAATATTTGAACCCAAAATAGTTCAAGTTAAATCCTTTGATTCAATTCAACAGAAAAGCTGGATTTATGGAGAAATTCTGGAAAACAGAAAAAATGGTGTTTCCAATCAAATTTTTGCTTTGACGTAATACCGAGCAGCAATAGCAACAACGTTTACATTGATGTAATATAAACACATAAAAATGTGTATATATTCGTGGGATCTTCTAATATGATTGTCTTCACGCTTTAGTTGGGTTACTTATTAACACACAACTTCAATAAACGTAAGGCCACCCTCATCATAAATACTAAAGACTTTTATTCAAACCATTATTAAATGCATGC
>OY735223.1:15150204-15202704 GCA_963457665.1 Thysanoteuthis rhombus
TATATCACTATGTCACTGTATTTCCATCAAAAGCAATCAACCAGAACAGTGACCTAAATTGTCAAACATTTTTTTTCATTTTTCAAGTAAGTTTGACGAGTTAATTGGCAATGTATCACCCTTACAAGTCGTTTTAATAGAACTACAAGCCGCAAATCTCCTTAAAATGTGTTAGAAAAGCGTTTTTTAACACCCACCCAATTATCTTTTCTTGCAAATGAACTTGCAATGTAAGTTAATGCTAGACTGGTTTTCTATCTGGTGCACATCAGCATTATTCTTGCTTTTTGAAAAAAAATCCAACTTTTGTTATGTTCATTGCCATTTGTTGTTCAATTTTCTTTCCAATCCTTTCTAGTGATTTCAGTTAATACAGCATGGTCATGTGTCAATTTTTATTTACTGGCAACCATGACCAATTTTTCTGAAATGAAAATTTGGCTTACTGATTCCATCACACAGTTGAGGGTTAGTCTACGCACATTCCCCAAACTACTATATCACGGAATATGAAGTAAATATTCAATCAAAGTATTTGATATTCTTCTTGGTTCATTTTCCTCTTAAAAAAAAAGGAAAAAATATACGTATTCATTCGTTCCTGTCGGTCATTCCGTCTATCTTTTTGACTGCATTAGCCCCCCCCCCCAAAAAAAAATTCAAATGAAATTTCGGGAAATCAGAAAAAAGGGAAATAATCAGATTCCTGAGTTAATCCATGAAACCCTTTCACACATATCTATAAATGATTTTCACTCAATATCTTAAGAAGTGCCCGGTGTTTTTTCATCAACTGTTCTAGGCGGGGGGATTATTTATGGAGGAAATGATCAAATGAATGTTGGAAATTATGATTATTTGTTTTCAGTACCAGTGACAATAGCATAGCTATCTTAGCTTTTTATGTATTTTCTACCTTTACAGAGCAAAGCAGAAGGTAAGGGACGCACAGTTTACCACATAACTTATTACTGTGGTGGACATGAAAGAAGTGCTGTGATAGCCTTGTTAGATTCTAAGAATTCATAATTGATTTGAATTCCATCATATGCGATTGGCATTACATAAGCGTAGCTTTGTTTTTAATGGAAAAATTGCAACATAGACTTTAAACCCAGTTCAGCTTTTTCTGACGGGGAAAAAACAAACAGTTTTCCCTAATCTTTTATTGAGTTTCCTGTTTTGAAAGAATAACATAATTTTTATTGACCAAAGAGAATTCTTTCCAATGATCTGATTAGATGTATATCTAAGTTCAAGATCCTTTCACAAGAAATATTGACGCATGAACATTTTTGTTCCATCTAGTCCGTGTATCTTGGACGATCATATACCCTCAAGTACCCTATATGATAAAATAATGTGCTGAAGAAGCAGTTCAATTTATTTCAATATTCACAAATAAACCATAATGCCGTGTTTGGAATCCAGGATGACATATCCGTGGGGCAAAGATTACTTGTAAAAAAATACTGATATATGATCGTTAAATTGCTTACTGAAGATAAATTGGGATTTGAAATAAATTGAATCATTTGCCTGGAGAAACCCAAACATGGCAAAAACGAGCGTATTTTTGTGTAAAAGACCCTTCAGATAATCATCTTATATATGTATGTATGTATGTATGTATGTATGTATGTATGTATGTATATCCTGCACAATTGAGTTGGCTGGAAGACTACTCTCGTGGGGATTGCTCACATAGTTCGTGTTGTCCACACCATATACCTCATTTTCATAATCTTCTGACAACTGAAGCCTCAAGAGAGTGGTTATTCGCGCACTTGCACAAACCACGATGGTGATCTTACTGGAAGTAGTGATAATAAACGAATTTTATCCCCGTTGATAATACTAACAAGCAGTAGTCATTTTGATCATTCAAATGTATGTCCTTGGAGGCCACCTTCTTCGAGGCACTTAGTTATTCGATATCCTTGGTGTGTGAAACCGCTTGCCTTAGAAATTTCAGCAAGGATACAGATGTCAGATCGTTTTATCATCTCAGATTTGAATTACAATGCTTTGTTAGAAGTCACAATGAAAAGGAGCAAAAATCAAAATGAATGAAATCTCGGGAAAAATAATAATGAGAAAGCCTTTAGATTTCTATGAATTATCAATGATCTTCGATGAAACGTACGAAATGAAAAGTTGATTCACAATTATCAGATTGCATTCCTTTTCTTAATTGCGTGTGATTAAATCAACAAAGACGATGACCATGATATATATGGATATATTTCTATAGTAAATAATTTGCAATACATTTCAGTAATAAGTCATTTGTGACCGAAGCATGAGAAAGTAGGTATTTTCTATTTTAATCACCATATGAATCGTATTATTCATAATAAACCCCTTTCATTTCATCTGCTTATAAAGCATTTTATAATGAATTGTCGACCATTTGTTGGCTAAATAACTAAGATTAGGATGCCAACCAAAATTATTAATGGAACTTCATATACAGATAAACATATTAACTAAGCTATTTGCAATGAATAGATGTATAGTATAATATTTGTGAGTGAAACGACGTTTTTGAAGGTACTACTTTGCATATTCAATGGAGCAATGCATTTTAAACTATGAAATTCGCTATACATACTCATAGTATTTCATTTCTAAAAGATTCTTATCGTAAGTCATTTGTGTCCATGACACCAAAGATGCAGATCCTGGTTTCCATGATATATGGACCTATATATATTCTTTTAATAACCTTTTTGCAATCTTTTCTTCTATAAACATTATGCAACAGATTCCTTCAGTGTGTAATTTGTCTTCATTTGCAAACCTTGGGAGGTGGCCATTGGTATCAATGGGAAATATGCAGCTATTTCAGTCTCAATATATAATACGTACTCACATAAAAATATACGAACACATGGTATTCTCATTTCTAGTTGAGCTTGCCCTTGGGTATATGATTTCTGTATTTGTACTCTGAAAGTTTGATAATCCACAAAAACATTGAATATGTTTGTAATTCACATTTAATTTGGAAATTGAGGGATTACATGTGCCATTGTTCTCTCTGAATCGGTAAATGAATAAGATCCAACTTTGCCTATTGTTCTGTTAACATAATTTCTTTGCGTAATCATGAAATAAGTATCATTTAATGAAGTATGCACATGTTTGCTTACATGCTATATAAAAAGATAGCAGGGGAAGGGTGAAAAATCATTAGTTACCAGTGCCACTTTTAGATATCACTGGACTGAATGCAGACACAACCTTCCTATACAAATTCATCAGCAAGAATTTGAAAGCGTTGATCCTGATATATGTTCGGACGTCCCCAAGACTCAAATGTTGGATAGATTTTCTCACATGTGAAAGTTCCAAAATGAAAAAGCCGGAAAATGATATCATACGAACTCAGCTAGTCCAAAAAACAACAAAAAAAGGAAAATGCAGCTTGAGTCATCTGTTTCTCAATTTCAAAGCGTACAATACTTTTCCTAACCAATTTCTGTCCTACCAAGGTGGCATCTTACTTCTGTCCGTAAAATCAAGTTCAGCAGTCACCAGTTTGGGGGCTGCTAATCATATTAGTCCCCCTAAAAACTTATATCACCATGGTCGATCTAAGGCAGGTTAACAACAGCGCCAGGTTCAATTCATGAGAGTATTAAAATAAATGAGGACCGGAGTTTCTGCCAACATAGATATATCGGGGGTTCTACCAGGATAGAATGTAGTGATAAGTAGAATAAAGGGGAAGGAATGTCACTGAGTAAATGCTAAACAGAGCCTATAGAATGTCCGTCAGTTTGGTCGTCCTATTTGTAGCCATGATGATGTTATCTTGAGAAGTCTGACCTAACTACGATGGGAGTGCTTAACTTAGATAAGATGAGTTTTTGAGATTAATTTGCGATGATGCGTGTGTACGAAGAAAATGTGTGTGAAAACTATACTATCCCAACTAAAGTGAGAGAGAAGAGATGAGCTTACCTAGAGGCCGTCAGAACACAAAAAGAGAAAGAGGATTTTACCGCCATAGAATAAATATGGAAAAAAAAAACAATCAGATATCTGATTGGTAACTCTGTGTGACATCAAAGAGGAAGTGATAAGGAATTCACCATTTCTTTTGAGATGCAGGGGTTGACAGGTAGATACCTGCCAAGAGCAGATAACCCCGTATTTGTATGATTTTTCTTTTGCTGGGAAAAATGGGCACTACACAATTAACTATGACTGATGACCATGGTACATGATCTTTTCTCAACCTACTTCTCCTTTCCTCTCTCTTTCCCCAGTACCCTTCTTTGTTGCCAAAAGTGTCGCTCTTGCTATGCTTTGATTCTACAGAACACCGTTGGTAACCCCCATCAAAAAATTACCGTTTTACTATACACACGCATGCATGCACGCACGTGCATATATATATATATATATATATATATATATATATATATATATATATATATATATATATATATATATATATATATATATATATATACATACATATATATATATATATATATACATATATATATATATATATAATATATATATATACATATATATATTTATGTGTGTGTATGTGTGTGATTATATATATATATATATAAATATATATATATATATATATATATATATATATACATATATATATATAATATATATATATATATATATACATATATATATTTATGTGTGTGTATGTGTGTGATTATATATATATATATATATATAAATATATATATATATATATATATATATATATATATATATATATATATATATATATATATATATATATATATATATATATATATATAACACCCTCCTCATCAGCAGCAGCACCAGAAGTAGTACCCATTAAAGGTCTGTGTCCCAAGTTTTTTCTCAATCATTTGATCACCTTGTTATCAAGCAACAATGTTTGCCCTTGTGCTATGGTCTTGATCCCGAAATAACTCGTCTTAGAAAGGGTTGGGAGAACCTTTTTTTCTGTTATTAGTGATCATTCCAGTATATTACTTGTAAAGTTTCCACACATTCTGATATTGGTAACTGTTTAGATAATGGACGACAGCATAAATGCTTTTCATGTACATTATTGCTTGGATGTTTGCACACTGTAGCTGCTGCAGAAAGGGAGAGGAGGGTACAAACTGAGAGGGAAAGTGGGATGAGGGAAAGAGAGAGTAATGCTTGTCGATAAAATAATTTGTTGCTAAGTCCTTTCACTACTATGAGCCAACGACCACGTAGTTTTGCTCGTTTGGTTACGCTCGAACTCACTAATGACCATGTATTCGATCCCCTAACTGATACGTATGCTTTTTTTTTCTATTACAGTCTCTTTTGGTTGATTGACATACTCTTTTCTTGTACTTGATACAAGGAATTAATCATCTTCTGCCTTTGTATTCTTTTATTCTCCTCCTGCTTACTTTCTTATCTCATATTCCTAAATTCACCGTTTATTTCATTTTCTCCCAGCATTAGAATCTTTACACCTTCCCTTTCCCCAAATCCATTTTCTCACCTTCTTTCAAGGCTCTCTGAATTGAATAAATGTGACAGGCTAATTATCAGCAGGGGTTGATCACACTTAATCATTCTGTAGGCTATAATAAATCTACTTAAGATGTCTTAGCATCCCTTTTGGCACGGGTATTTCTGTTACATTTGCACATATATATATATATATATATATATATATATATATATATATGTATATATATATACATATATATATATACATATATATATATATGTATGTATGTGTGTGTGTGTGTGTATGCTGCATCTATGACCAAGTATGCACGTATGCATAATATATGCCCATGCGAAGAGTGCAATTTTAAAATAAAATAAAAATGAAATATCTTTTCCATCAGTCCTTTTATTGCCTCCTCTGTCAGCAATATAAACTTTCACTCTCTTGGATGGTTATCATAACTTAAATTAGCAACGAAAAAATTAAATTTGATAATGCTTGAAATTATTTCATATATACATTAAAAAAAATGTCGTCTCCGCTTCAGTTACCGATCGTGAGCGAGAAAATTTGATTAAATTTTATAGATTCCCTAATCGCCTGCTCTTTATAAAGGGCATAACTTGTGTATGGTACCTGGCTTATCTGTACTCCTTTTTTCAATCTCACACATTTACTCGAATGGTTTGAGGGGCTTAAATGGTCACTGTACCTCTGTTTGTGACGAATTCAGATTTACTTGACTCCTGTTTGCGATGCCGACCAAAGCTCCCCCACATCTCCGTAAACTGAAAACATTTGGGAACGAATCTTTTGCTTTGCCCGTCGTTAGTGTCAGATTTTAGGTTAAACTTTCGTTGTTTGATTGAGATTTGTGTGTGCCCTAGACTGGTTGCCAGGTTAGGCAAGAAGGATTAGTCTGCCATTCAATTCACGTATTATTGTGGGAAGAGAATTAATACCTTCCCAAAATGAATCATTGTAAAGTGAAAATAGTTCACTGGCTCAATTTAACGCCATGTTTGATCTCATACACGTCCACAATGGATGACTGTGTTTGATATAAGATTGTCTTTGGAAATCGATAAAAAATAAAATGATTTCAGGTTTTTTGTTGTCTCCTGGGCTT
Organism: Thysanoteuthis rhombus; assembly: GCA_963457665.1. Lineage (NCBI taxonomy): Eukaryota > Metazoa > Mollusca > Cephalopoda > Oegopsida > Thysanoteuthidae > Thysanoteuthis > Thysanoteuthis major. Next base: position 15,156,807 of record OY735223.1, read on the forward strand.
TATCATACCGAATCTGACCATTCTACAAACAAATATTCCGTAAACAATATTACGAATTGATAGTGTTTCAATTGTCCATTCATGTCGGACATTCAACTTTTGTCGGACAGTTTGAATTTCTTTTCTCCTCAGGCCATTGAAGATCGATAAGTCGTGTATAAAGATAGCCTGAGACGACACTATTATTCATCGTGGTCAAGTCTAATACGACCCAGTTGTTGGTTTAATCAAATGAGGCAACGAAAAAACTATTATGGCACCTTTACTCTTGAGACTGACTTTAATTATTTATACAACTAGCATATCAGAGATATTGTCCGGACAGGAACTCTGTGTGATAATTTTAGTTTAATAAAAATCAAATGCTAATTCTCAAATGACTGATGGGTTATTTAACCGCTATGAATCTTTGCCTACAGAGGATAAATGTCGTCCTTTTTTGAGGCTACTTTACGAAAAAATTAATTAAAGGGATATAGAGTCACTCAAACAAACAGACAAGGAAGTTCAATAGGAAAAAAGTTGGGAGGTCCTCTTCTGACTGGACAATGCATTTCATTTTTAAATTATCAACTGTACATTCTATAGTAACGAAGAACTGTTGGTAGTCAAACAGCTATCAGTGTGGAGTATGGAGAATAGAATGGGTGGGACAACTTTGAAATCTATCTGAAAATACATCCGTGTTCACTCCGTACAAACGCCCTTTAGAAAAGACATTGATTCATTAATTTCTCCAGACCCATGTGTAGAATGCGGGTAAAGTAAATTAAGCTCTATTTGGGTGCATGTTGCCTCTAAATACATTTCACGTAAAAAATAAGTGGGAATATTTCGAAGTGTAGTCGAAGTGTGGAGGAAATTATACATATATATATATATATATATATATATATATATATATATATATATATATATATATATATATATATATATATATATATATATATATATATATACACACACACTGAGACAGGTACGGACAGCCAAATAAAAAAGACAGCTGAAAAAGGCTGGCGTATACATGGTTAAAACTTTCTATTTATAGCCCCGTCTATTACATCTGGGATAAGAACAATACTTAAAAAAACAATGCATAATAACGAAAGGGAATCTAAATGAAAGAAACATAAGTCACATGAGACTGCTCGGGAGAGATAGTACTTGTCGGAATTTTAGGTTACAAACACTCAATAGAAAAGAGAAGCAGTCAAATTCCCGAAGAGGAGTTCGGTATAAGAAAACAGAGATTATTGATGGAAGTTGTTCATAATATTTTTTTCTTGATTCAATTCTGTTGCCTTCGCTCTGAAATATATATATTTAACTTCACCATCTTTGTATAGTACAAATTGAATAGACGCCTCAAATTTAGTTGGTTTGATTTCATCATATATTCAAGTTCCATTTCGAAAAGCTTCTCAAATTTTGTTAAAAGCAGCACAGGAATGGAATTACTCTTCTATTGTGTTTGGTAATTAAATTGGCGAAACCTTGTCTGACTTGCAATTTTTATCCTTCATTTTTAACGACGACTGACACACGCGTATGAATATATTTAATACTTGAATCTTCTATATAATAAAAGACCGTTCCCATCCGTCACTCTATCATGGTTTTGGTAGAGTGTTTATACTTGGCCATTGCAAAATTGAAAAAGGTTAGAAAGTAAAATGAAGAGGAATTGAATTCCCTTCTCAAGTGTCAGTGAGCGGAAGATTTGGTTGAATGCCGGGGATGATTTCTTCAAATATCGCCGGAGGGTTTTGTTTTCCTTATATAAACACTGTTCTAGATATCCAGTCTTGGGTGAACCGTTATAAGAGCGAGAATTATCCATTGATATTTCCCTACAGTCAGCATGGAACAAAGCAACTAGTGTTGTACACTAGGTTTGATATATCGACCTTTGAGGAAATGATGCCTTTCTTGACTAACTGATAGGCTGGATACCATTTGTAAACAGTTTCCTACGAGAAAAAGAAATTCCATGATCTAAAATGACACTTTAAAGACGTTGTAATTGCAAATTATTTACAGGAGGAATATTTGAGCATTCGTTGACCAGAAAATTGTCCTTATTTATTGTGTGTTACACCGATTTGTTTGACGTGGGAGGGAGGACGTATATCCGTACCAAGATTGTCGTCACGGGGAGTAATTATGGATTTTTTGACCCTAACAATTTCACTTTTTCAGAGCCAAAATATCACTTCTCCGCGAGATTTAATTGCTATATATTCACAACATTTAGAGATATCCTGTTGAAAAAAATAAATATGATGGTACTATGTGCAGTTAGCATACGACGTGGAGGAATGTTTCTTAATAGATACAGTCTGAATTTGATTACTCTTTTAAACAGTTTTTGTATACCCTTCTGCAAATTCTAACTGAAACCCATTCATATCTTTCGGTGATATGGTGTAGGAAGTTTAAACATGACTGTATAGAAAATAAGAAAATTCTGCAATTCAATTCCCATATCTAACCAACCATTGAAATTGCATGGGTTCTTCCAAAGTTATTGCATGGACATACAAGCAGACGGGAAATCAGAGTACGGACTGAAAAAAATGCGGAAATCGATCGAATACATACCCCTCGGACTTGGTGGAGGTGAAAATACTACATTTGTGATCTAAAACTAACTCTTATTTTTCGAAGCGGATGAATAGGAAAGTGTGAATTAGACCTCACTCGAAGTAACCATACATCTAAATACCGAAGAAACACAACTTGTTAGAATAGGGAATTGACATTAATATACATCTTTGTGATCCTGACATCAAACTTTGATTCTAAGATACGTTATTTCCCTAAGTGTATTTCAACAGTACAACATGCATATTATTTAATATATTACTCAACAGTTTGAAGAATCTCGTGATATGGCATGTTTTAATATGTTACAATTAGTGTGAAATGTAATTTGATCGTTCATAAACCGACTCTTAAAAAACGTAATCACGATTTTATACAAAATGAAAGGGCCATCAATTTGACAAAATTTCGATATAAATGTAAGTGTGAACTTGGACATATATCCACTAAAAATATTGTTGTGTTTGTTTTTTCCTGTCGTAAATAATCACAAAATGCAAATAACTTGCTTAACAAAAGAATTGAAAATATGATTTTAGCAAAATAACATTTCATGGAATATCGTACTGGATATTGATTTTTTTTTTCGGTTTGAGACATAAGTTGAGAAAAGGTAGTGAGTTCTCTAGTGTTGCCTTCAACAGTTTTTTGAGTAAGTCGATGGTAATGTTAATTGGTTCAGGGGCTTTTTCTTCGTTTGTTCTATGGCTCAGTTCACTTATGGTGGCATAACTTCTCAAAATTAAGTAAGTTACCACCAAATTTATCAATTCAATGAATTATTCAGATGTTATTTTTGTTATGCTCATCACAGATGATCAGCAGTAGAAAATTATCAACAATAAAGCTAACTTATCTATCGGATTTGGTCAGTGTGCTATTGAACAATCGTTGGTTTTTTTAACAATGAAATGATCAAATTAAGTTCTGTAATAATTTAACGAATGATTTAGATTTGTGTCTTGAGCTCGGTTGTTCATGCTAGGGCGTTTACACAAGTGATTTGGATTTCTTGAGTACATGTAACTTCGGGTGAGTCACAATTATCATCTACAAAATATACTTCTACATTAGTTTTTCGTATGCTCTTGAATCATTTCAGAGAACAGGCAAAATCAGCAATAAAAATGTATTCAACAATAATGATTCTAAAACCCATTCATATTCAGTTGATTGACCACCAGTAATTCTATTTTTGCAAGTATTTCAATAAGCATAAAAAGTCCCTTAAGATACAGAGGCTTTTCTTGAGGAAAGTTTTGCGTGTGAGACATTGGGTATGATTGGCCTTACCTTGCAACGATGGTCCATGATGCGTTGGAGTTATCTTAAACGTTCAGCTCTATCTTTACCTTTTCAATAATATAAAGCGTCTCACTGCAGTCATTGACATCTTCACGTCGGTGAAAATTCACATTCTTAAAATGTTTGTTATTTTTTTAACACTTTTAACACAACATCAATTTTGTTAGGTTAGACGAGGTTGAATCCAGAAACGTAGATAAATAAACACTTTTTATTGCATCTGTTAAAACAATTTTTCTGTTTGTGCTCCAAAAATATTTGTTGATTGCCTGACATCAAATGAAATATTTTGCAACATGACAAGTCATTATAATTCAGACGAATAATTCACTTTCTATCCAGTTCTTTTGGCCTTGTTTATTTGGTTTATGAATAAATGTATATTAAAAATAATCTACATATCTATGGGAATGAATAATGTTTGGATACGTTGAAAAAGGATATGATTTATCAAAGTATACTTTTCCAAGCCAAAACTCATCTTGACCATGACGGAGGAACCATTTTATGATTGAATTGATTCTATTCCAGATAACCAGATCAAAATATAAGTATTAAATTCTATTGGTTGAGATAACGTTTAACGTATGTAAATTAGGTGATAAGGTATCTCATATATTTTTTTTTGCTTGTTTATATGATTGATTATTAATCATCTGTTTTCTGATATCTTCTAACAACAATAGATCTTCTCGGTAAATTTGTTTTGAAATTCTAGTTTCATCTATTGCCTTTTTCAATAATTTGTCGTTTAAAAAAATATGCAAAACGGCCCGGAGTCAATCCCTGTCTCTAGCAACTAAAGTTTGATATCTCACAGCATTGGAATCTGCAACCATTTCGAATCCTTTATCCCTTTATTTTGGGATGTAAGGAACAAGAATGATAATGGAGAGACTAGCTATACTTTTTTTGGAGCAAAGAATACTCAAAATTCACCGTTAGTCTAATCCATTCACCACTTTCCCCCACAGTTCTCAAGCTTAAAAGTTAAGTTATAATAAAAACACACCACAGTATTTTTGCCAAAATTAAAATGAAAATCCTCAGAGAGAAAAAAGGTGAGTAATCAGTTTGTGATTCCCATCCTAATATCCTGGGAAATGTCCACATAGATTAAAAGCTGGAAAAAAGTAATTAATGATTCTGCCTGAGCAGGTTTTTGTTCATGTGGTGACATGGAAATGGTGGAATTAAAAACGACAACCCATCAATCAGTTAAAAAACTTCGGTTGAGAATAGAAAACATGTCTCAGATACCAATAAATTGAAGTTGGAAAAGGGAGGAAATTCAGAACAAACACATACTTTTGACTTTTGAACTGGAACTTGCATTTCATATCCCGAGGTATTATCTATCAGCAACGGTAAGTAGGATTTTTCTATGTCCTACTTACTTTATTGGCGATGAGTGTTCGAGACAAAAAATAGTTATATATTGAAAATACTTCTCTCTGGGTGCAATTTTCTTTCTTATACAACCATTGGTACCAATCTGACGTTACTTGCTTATCAGTTAGAGTAGGCCCTGTTTTACATTCAAGAACTGACAGTCCCTGGGATTACAACGGCAAGAAACCACTGTGTAGGCTTCTTTACTATGTAACAATCAAATTCACGATGACAAAGCCCGACTATTCTGAACGTCAAACGATGGGTACTTTGTTTTGGCAAAGCATTATATCACGCAGGTACATCACCCCCTTCCAATCCTTGTGACTTCTTCACATTACTTTGTGTTAGTTCCCTTTGAACGAGACAAGATCCAATTCTAAACTGAATCAAGGAAGAATAGGTGTGTATCACGATTGACGAGAAGGCAATGAATTACAAACTTATTCAAGTGAAATTGATCAACACGCAAGAACGGGTCCCATGACATTGCGACGCCAACACAGTGATTCAATCTGGACATTTGCAGACGTTTAATACAATTTCCAGATCTCTGTTCAGACATCTAAATCTTTTAAAACTGATTAAGATGTAACTTGTATGAGGTCGATACGTACCTGGATTGGATCATTCAAAGTAACGTCCTTCATTATGACATGACAAAATTCAAGCACAGATAATGTTTACTGTCTGCAGAATTATAATCTATTTCAACACAATTATTGCTATTGAATGTAAAAAAGTACCCCGACGTTAAACTTAAAGTTTGTATTGTTCATGTTATAGGTGGGAGAATTCTCACGAAATAAAACAATGTTTTTAAACTCGGATGATACATTCATTGAAACGATTTCTAGCAGAATCGATATAAAAAAGTAGTGACACGTTAGTGTTGACTGTCTTTGAACCCAATAATACATTTTCGATTTTTCGTACTATTCTTTCATTCGACGACAAGTTCTCGTCATTTACTTTGGAAAACAATATTTGAATGTTTCTTGCTGTGAACAAAACATCGGACTACCGAATAGGTGGAGAAAAAATTGATTTTTAAGGTTCGTATGTTCATCTAAATATTTCTGTTCACTGCCAATAAAGATGTGGCCCTTATCCTACCTTCCTGCTATCTAGAAATGGGAATAACTTCCATTTCAAAGTGTGTGTGGGTTCAATCACCTCTCCTCTTGTCTGATCTTTAAGATGTCTGATTTTATGAAAGTAAAATAAAATAAAATAAAATGAAACATCCAGACTAAGCTACTAGTTTAGCAAAAATCTTGAATTGTGAATTGAATCTCAAAACAGACTTACCTGGAGGAGACTCGGAACTAAGATATTTCAAGACATACATCGTGTATTTATCTTTAAAATGAAGCTCCAGGATATATTGACGTACCGATCTCATCCACCTACAAATTAACATGTGTGTTTATGTACATACATGCACACATACATTCTTTTCTACATATCTACAAGTGTGTGAGAGTACGGAATAGGCCTTTATAATGTAATTATATCTGCTTCAGCCAAAAGAGGTTTCTCTCAGCAGAATATGACTTATTGATTATTAGTTTGTTGATTTCAAACAGGAATCACCGGAATTATCTTTAAGAAACAATACTTCCTATCATGAAAAAAGTAGCGTATTCGACGGAATTCCTAATCCGTCCATGTGAACCTGACGAAGAATATTACTAAGCAGGTTTTCAATTCCAATTTATTCGCTGGGAAAGAAATAATATTCTCAATTCACCGAGGAAAGAGATTTTATTCATAAATTTTCGAATCAAACCTTATTAGAAAATGGAGTTTGATCGTTTTTGTTGTTGTTACCAATTGTCTAAATGAGGGAATAGTTATGAATTTATACCTATGTGCACACGTTAACACTCATAGACACACACACATTGACGTGCACACACCTGCGGACCTGACCACACACACACACGCACACACACACACACACACACACACACACACACACACACACACACATATATATATATATATATATATATATATATATATATATATATATATATATTATCAGACAAATGATAGGGGAATTAGATTCACGATTCTGTTGTTACAAAAGGAACATCTGACCCCGTTTTGGCAGAAGAATCCATTCAATTCAAATTACCGGTAGTTCATATTCATATTGATACATTGAAAGAGGATAACATGAAAACATACATTGTGAAGAGAAAAAGTACATCAAGATTCGGAATAACAAATCTTGATTCGTACATTCGTTAATTGCACTGAAGTTAACGGCAAGTTAACCCAAGATGGCGTGCTAGAAGGGTTGTGCAATATGGAAACGACATGGTTTGAAGGTGACAGCTGTTTTTTTTGGGGGGGGGGATTGATTCCCTCCATAAGGTCAAGTCTGGTTCAACTTGTGAGTGTCCAACTGTGAAGACTGGTCTCTATATGATAAGTTTATTTTGAGTAATACAATACATCCAATTAGCTCGGCACTGGCGCACAAATGTGAGGTTGAGGAAACAAGGATGCATGCCTTTGCCAAGGGCAATAAGGCAAACCAAATTAACATCAGTAAGAGTTCAAATCCGGTATGCCAAAAATAGTATTATATATCTTCCACCCTTTATCTTTTATGTTCTTTCTCGGTCCCTTCTTTATGTTCACTCATCCAAATCCCATTATCCCTGCTCTATTTAGGCCCCTTACTATACCGATGAACTTAATTGACTATCACCCATCTGTCAGTGATGGTCAATAAAGTTTAGCATTGCCAAAGTTTAATGTTTATTTGGCAGTTATTTGCACAACTAACCAACATGTTTGTCTGAAATAGAAGTTGTATCGATGAATAGATCATACGCGTGTAAGGAGGCTATGTTTCAAGGAGTGGGGGACTGAATAATCGTTAAAGAGTGTATTTAAATTCACCATCATATGTATAATGCATTGCATCCTGTATCTTTATATATTTATGGTGAGTACAGATGGAGGATTATCATTGATGAGCTATCAATCATTCCGGATCTGATCATCAAAACTAAATATATTCATTGTATGCGTAGGCTCACCCTTGTCTGTGTGGGAAATGTATGCAGTGGCACGTACAGTTATTGCTGACCAAATGATGAGGTAGTCGTGGGAGAGCGTTTCACTCAGCACCTCATTGACCCACTTCCATTCCTATGGAATCATGACGGACACATGTTCACATAAGATCACAGGAGTTGAGCCACATCAAGCCAGGTCAACACATAAATGACCAATTCAGAATACCAGGTGCTGTTAGCAGCGGGGTATCATGCAAAGAGAAGTCTGTAGCAGCCCATTCAATCTGCCTGCAAGGGGAGACCGATTTTGATGCAACACTATATAGTGCAAACCAAAGGTCTCCTTCCTTTCCTCCTCTGGTCTGACAGCTAGTAATAAGGGATGGTTTGATGTCCACTTTTCTACGTCATAAATCGTAGATTGTCAGAGATACGACGGCTTTTTTGTAAATTTATAAAGTTATAGGCGTAACGCAAGATGTGGATTCATACCTCCCTAAACGGGCTGAATCCCTTCTTAAATAATCAATAAATACCATTGGCCTTAACAAGAATTCGAACTTGTTTCCCAAGAAACTGATTTCTTATGTTGTACCTTTATATTCATTTATATGAGGTATGTCAGGAAAATATCTGGCCATTTTGAATACATCGAGGACCAATTTCATGGTCCCGATGTGGTTACTCATTGAAGAAACTTGTGTAATGTATGACTATGGTTGCTTGCCCATTCCTTATGTCTCATGCATTTTTTTCGTCTAAACATTCCATTGTCCAGATTTGTCAACCTTCGCTATAGTCTAGATTTTGCTGTCTATAATGTTTACCTTACCATCATTCATAACGAAGTGGGGTCGGAAACCATTGATAAGATTCATGAAAACGCGCTGTGGTAGCTGATTGTTGCTTCAAAAGGATACTATACAAATTATTTGAGAGGTGAAAAGGATAACTAAGATGGTGACTTTGATGTGAACTCTGGTGTAATTGACGTACATAGGCTTTTAATAGCTTTAGCAAATAGATAAATACTTCATATAAAGAGGATGTCCCAACAGTGAACTATGTATTCATTCTATTGAAGAAATCCAATGATCTTGGTACGTTTAACTCTCACATAGATAATTTCCGGATGTTTACCTGTAAATAGAAAATTCGAAAAAAATGTTATTGCATTATTTGATCCCCAATAGACTTTCGGGGCAGTTAAGGACAGGCATGGTCGATGTGTAATGATCCGTTGAAAGTCTCCGTCCATTAGTAGACTAATAATGATACTAGTGGTTTTAAATGGTTCTCGATCAACTGCAGACCCTGAAAGGGATATAAATGAACAAAAAAACATAGGGGATGTTTTTCATTTATTAAACTCCCTATCAACATTATCTATCCCTCACACGTCCCGAAAATAAGAATAGTTCAGTCCACTAGAACCACAAACGTTACCAACGGAGTCAATAAACTTAATGCCAAATAACAAGGTAAAATATATATATATATATATATATATATATATATATATATATATATATATATATATATATATATATATATATATATATATATATATATATATATATATATATATATATATATATATATATATATATATAACTCGAACCAATTGTTTGTTTTTGCGTGAATATGTCTTATTGATTCCTCAACGACTGCACTGTAAGGTGGGGAAGGTAATCATTGGATAGGTCAAGTCATTTGATAAGTGGTATTTGGGGGATCCCATAGGATCATCTAACTTTTAACCTTCATTTTGCAATTCAATCTTTCCTAAGAAAAAAAATTTTTCTTTTAATTTGATTCCTTTTATATTCATTTATTTTATTTTATTGAAATTTCCAAGGCTTTCATAAAATTTGACGGTTCTTGGGGAGAAGAAAAAAAAAAGGCCAAGTTCAAAATGTAACTATAATATTAAATGTGTAAGTCCTGAGAAAAAGAGATATTCGGACATTTCATTTACAATGTACCAACGATGCTAAAGTCAGAGTTTTTGTAAGAATGAATCGCAAAAGTTTCTAAAGTGGGCAGTTTTACTTATTAGATTATTGTAAAACCAGTCTATGTTACAACATGGTGTTTGATATTGTGAATGAGTCTTCTACCTAAATGACTGCCACCTTTAAGCTAAAAAGAATCAATGAAACTGCGATGACCAAGCAGTTAAAAAAGTGGAAAACGAAATCAACAGACTAGATAAAAACACTGACAGGAATAAAACAAAAAATAATCAAATTTATTTTCAATAGTATGTGCTTCCGTTCCGTTAAACATTTACACCTTTGGGAGGATTTTTTTCGTAAGATCAATTGTTCAAAAGATGGGGTTTGATATACAATGTAATTGTAGTATAATTTTGTCCATTTTAAGAAATAAATTGGATAGATTGATAGAGACCCAGAAGGACTGACACTAGTCTGAGACGAGGGGATAATAAATAGAAAAACGAAACATGAGAGAAGGCTAATTATAAAACTGTTTTTCAAATGAGCTAAAAATATTAGTTTACATTGCTAATTCCAAAGAATATAACGTAAAATAGAACTGAAAAGATGACAAAGATATTTACATCTTTCTTTTTTATGGGCCAAAAACAGAGACAAGTTATTTTTTGCCTTCAGATCCATTCCAAACTGGCCTCCCACGGTTTTTTTTCATATCCGTTCATTATTCTTCTGTTTTTTGCTGACACCTTTTACCGACAACCCAAATATATTTCATTCAATCTCAGAAGGAAAGAAACAATCTCCCCCAATCATTGACCCCAATTTCAATCAATAATTGCAAAAATACCCACTTGAGCGTTCTGCATTGACGTCAAACTTGGCTAATCACGGTGGACAGCAATTACCATCTTTGTCGTTGTCAGCGCCAAAACTTGCCACAATGCCATGTGTACAAAACTACCCCCCCCTCCCCGGCTAACTCTGGAATCATACGTTATGTTATTCAAAATTCTGTAAAGTATCTTTAGCATCTGAAAAAACCGAAAGATTCGAACCGAAAGAAATGTTATTCGTTGTATGTTGATGCAGCGGACACATGAAAAAAAGGATGTTTGCCCCTTTGCTTGGTACAAGTAGAAGTAGCATTGATTCATACATTAAATAGCAGTTGTTCCCCATTTTTCCTGAGTTTTTAAAGGGTGATGATTATTTATGGGTTGATTACTTTGGAATCGAATTGATATCAATCTTATTATCGCTCTTTCAGACACAACCCCTTCACATTTCATGGCTCGGGCTAAAAAAACTTGCGATGTGACATCAATATGCACGGGTAGATTACAGACAGAAAACTATGGTTTCAGGAATGCAAACACTCATATGGACAGACAAACAAAACAATATAACGTTCACTAAGTGTGATCAATATCCATAAGTGGTAAAAATGTCAATGGATTACAATTCTTATAGATATACAGATATAGGATTGTATCAACATTTGCAAACGAAACATTTGCGTCAGCAGCTGCTGAAACAGCCAATGCAATACGGATTTTCGAACAACGGCCGCTTTACCATCCGTTCGGGTTCGCAAAATTGCAAAGAAGTGATCCTGAAAGCTTTGATTTATCAAAGAAGTTTATACCCGTTGATTAAAAAAGTGGGACATAGTTTATCCATATGAAAAAAAAATAACAGATTATTTCAACTTCTATTGATTTATCAGCACAAATGATATTTTAGGTTATCAATTTTACTGCGACAGACAGAGAAACAGAAAAAAATCTGTTGGAAAAGATGCCATTTCAAACGTCAAAATGTACGTTTGGCATTTGAATGATTCATGGCCTTTGTAGAAGGTTTTTCTGTAGTTGGTTGATAGGAAGGAAAAAAATGCGCATCTGGTACAATGTCAAACTCATTCTTCTGTTCTAACTGAAATGGATTGCTGCAATATTGGCTCTTATGTATAAGTTGAATGTACGTTTAACTTGTCAATTGGCTTGGTTGGTAGGAGAACTGCCCAGCATCCACTCTGTACTGACTCTAAAATAACGATATTGAAATCTTTAATTCAAACATATATTTGATTTAATGCCACTTGATAAACAAAATCAAAAAGTTCACTCCCCTGAATTCGGTGAACATTATTACCTCCTTCTTCTAGTTGTTTCCGACGGAGTGGACTCCAAATTCGACTGGAGTTTGACGAAAATCTTTTAATCTTTTGAGCATGTAACACTATATATATATATATATATATATATATATATATATATATATATATATATATATATATATATATATATATAAATTTTGTTATATGTAATCGATATGTTCACTGACTATGTGACATATTTCCCCTTCATAGTTTAATCGTGATCGATTTTCTTCAAAAGAATCAATTTAAAATTGCAATGTCAGTAATCTTCTTTATGAAACAGTTCACAGAATAATTATTCATACATTATGTTCATGTGACAACACAAAAATATTACAGAAATTGATTCATTTCCACTGTACATTTTAGGCACAGTAAATTCGATTATCGACCCTTGATCTGGAAGAGCCGTTGTTTATAGTTCAATATATGCATATCTGATCTGAGGCACTGATGAGGAAAGGGATTATGTTTGAAAACGATTTGATCCTGATGGCTGCATACTTGAAATCCTGTCCGATACTCGTTGTATACACCGCTTTTTGACTGGAGTCAGATAAGATATCTGCCACAGTGACAGCTAAAAATTTGAAATGCTGGGTATATAGGAAAGATTACAAGTTGCACACAAAAGCTTGGATAATATATGGTCTCGATTGAACGCAGAAAACAATAGGGACCAAGAATCTATTAGGGCCTTTCTTCTTATTCTTCTTTCGTCTTTGTTCAGGTGCCTAAATACCGGAGAAGTTTCCTCTGTCCTCTTTTTCTCTCTGCAGCGACTGACATCATGACCCACCTGTCCAGCAAGTTATTACCCACTGATTAAAAAACCAAGCGTTCTTGTGCCAAGAGCATTTTTTGGCCCGAACTCGCAAGGTTTGGACCATATAAACAATTTCAGGGAGCATAGAAGTTTCACCGACAAACCACCCTCTTCCTTGGTCCAGCCAATCAGAGGAGGAGTTATTAATTTGTTTGGAAGTCACAATCTCAACAAGCATGGATGAAAACCTCAATTACTCCGACCCATATTTCCCATGTTCTACGACCTATCCCCTTGAAACTGAATTCTTTGCCCATCATCCCTCTGGTATAGATTCTCGTTACATCAGCATTTATCGTAACGGATAAGTGATCATTTCATTATAAGAATAGTTCATCAATCAAGATGTAATTGTATACTTAATCCATAATTTCCCTGTCATAAAATGTCGTTACATTAGTAATTGTCGTAATAAACAAATGATTATTTCATCATAGTAATATTTCATCTATCATTTTGTGACGTTATACTTCGTTCATCATTTATCGGTCATAGAATTTTGTACCATTAGTAATTGACGTATAAATGCATGATTATTTCATCATATGAATATTCTATCCATCATATCGTTACACTAAATTTAGTCCATCATTTATCTTTCATAGAATGTAGTTACATAAATATTAGTCGTGGTAAATAAGTGATTATTTCTCTGCAAGAATATGTACTTCAGTTTATGTATAAGTACATATATGCAAGAAAGAGTGTGTATGTGTACATATATATATATATATATATATATATATATATATATATATGTATGTATGTCTGTATGTATATGTGTGTGTGTGTGTGTGTGTGTGTGTTTGTACGCACCTGTGTGTGTGTGTGTGTGTATGAAAAGAAAAAGATTTGTTGTTGGTTATAAAAAACGAATGCACTGAGATAGGTATACAACTTTTCAAAAATGTACTCTTTAAATAAATAATAAAGCATGTTTAATGAATCAATTGAATCAGAAATCGATACATACATTGACGAAAGAAAAAAATCCCAGACCACTGCAATTTACTTTCCATTGTTCCTTAAATGGCGTCATTCAAATCATAACGTTTTTTTTTTATTCTTTGCAGCTTGCTTCATTTTCTCAGTTTAACACGAACAGCGAATTCCAAACGTTTGTTAAATAAAACACTGTCTTAAAAACAATGTTTCTTTGTTTTGCATGTCTTCCAAGTAGAAAACTGATAATTTTTTGTTCAAAATGGAATATATTTAATTAATATCAAACACTTGAACAAAAAAGGATACATGCATTTGTGCGTTTTTTGTTTTTTGATCCAAATATATTTGATGCTTCGTATATATAATATGAAAAATTTGATAGGAATTCACAAAAAATATGAAACAAAGCATTTTATAAGCAAGATTAATGAAAAATCTCAAACAACATGTGTTGTACAAAAATATGAAATCCTGTCATTCCGAATTCCTCCTCAATCTTATTTATTTTCATAACAAATTCCTCGACTTATTACTAATATTTCATTGATGATCGGAAGTAAGCTATTATAAAGTGCATTTCCCATACATTATGCAGAGCGGTTCCAACATGTGTTTGTTTGTTTGTTTATTTTTTAATCACGGATGACTCACAATAGAAATTCGTCGCAAAATACTTCCTAATGAAATTAATTGCGAGTGAGTTTTATATAATGTATCATTCAATGAATTTTCCCGACTTGTTTCCTCATGTCCGTTGTTGTTTGATCACTTATTACTAACTATATACATGCATAGAAAATACAGATAGAGAGAGCAAATGGGGTAAAATCAAAATGCTTTGTTCAATTGAATTATTTTGGTTGTCATTCCTAAAAATTTGCATAGTTTTCTGTTCGTATGTAAGGTCTCTTTTACTGATGTTGACGTATTTTCGATGGACATGTATCATATTTGCAATTTTAATCGATTGGATATTCCACTGTAACGATTTTTTAGTTTAATTTCTAAAAAAATCATTCAAATACAGGCAGTGTCTGCTTATTGGTAGTTCACTTGAAACATCACCTCCTTTTAAAACCGTATACAAATATTTTCTCAAATCCTTTTCTAACCACCTCTAGGTCAACTGGCCTGCATCATGTTGAGATACATTTTATTGTTGGATGGGGGGCATAAAATACAAATGAATCCCGATAAACTAATAAACCGAGGGAAACTGTCTATGTGTTTGTTGTTTCTGCCGAAGGGTGAATGTTGATGGGCTCCAAACCAGATTTTTGCATGACTAACAAATTAACCTAGGAGGGGTTGAAGCCAAATATTTGTGTTTCATAACTTTTTAGAAAGGGTTGTTTAAAAATGTAGCTATAGTGGAACCATATTCACAACAATATACGTATCCTCCTATTCTATGTTATGTTTATAAGTAGTTTTTCAAAGGGCATTTAGTTAATTGTTCAAAAGAGAGGGATTTTTTCAGAAATAAAAGAAAGACATGAAGCAAATAGGATCTGCAAATAAATAAAAAAAAATAAAAGAAAACTAATATTCTTTGTGCTTTCAAAAATTGCTAAAATCTGCACGCTTGGAAATGCTATATTGCGTTGAACTAACAGGCAAAATAGCAAGGTTTAATGCATATAATAATCTCTCTCTATCCCTCTCTCTCTTTATCCATCCATCCATCTATCTATCTATCTATCTATCTAACTATCTATCTATCTATCTATCTATCTATCTATCTATCTATCTATCTATCTATCTATCTCTTTCCCCCCCTCTCTCTCTATATATATATTTATGTATATATATACGTATATATACATGTATCTCTCTCTGTCTCTGTCTCTCTCTGTCTCTGTCTCTGTCTCTCTCTCTCTCTCTCTCTCTCTCTCTATCTATATATATATATATATATATATATATATATATATATATATATATATATTATAGTGATACTGAAATATATACTGATACTGATACTGATGGTCTGAAGTGTTTGGAGGAACATCAACCGTAGTTAAAATGAAAAGGAAAATCGTAAAACAGTAATGTTAGTTGAAACTCCCCCAATTAGTAGTTATAGAATAGATAATTCTATGAAATACATTGTGCCCTATAAAAAAAAGGGGTACTAAACCACGGTGGCTAAATTTGCTTCGTTTAGTTCTTTGAATATATAAAATTATCCTGGAATTTCGAAAAATCAATGGCATGAAAAACATTTGATCGACAACACCAAACTCCCAATTAAATTTTTAAAAAAAGATTTCAACATTAAATGGGGAATGCTGCAGTTTAAATAACTATTTAAAATTGATTGACTTTAGGTACTCAAGATTTCTAACATTTAGCCTCACTAAATTAGGGTTTATCAAAAGTATCGTTGCAACCAATTCCAATAACTATGCGATGATTGAAAGTTTTGGACTTTGACGATGACCATGTCGTATCAAACGCCTCTTAGCTGACCGGCTCAAAGTTTACAGATTTGGGTTATGAAATTTAACAGTATCCCCCATATTCACCTGGCATTCACGGTTCCGATATTCATCTTTTTAATCTTGCCCAGCTCAAAGTAAGTTACGGAAGATCAAGGAGTAGGTTAGTCACAATCCATGATTTCACTGATTCTGTGGTCAGTAAACATAAATGATATAAATTATTATATTCAATTGATCGCTAAGATAAATGTTATAACGAACATTTTCCCCCATTTTTTGTTATTTGTATCACCCTTTATCTTATGTGCTAGTCTACTTGGAGTTTATCGGATTTGGAACGATACATTTAGAGTGAACACTAGCATCTATTACTTGACTTACATAGATAATGCTGCTTTCATCTATATGCCGTAAACTTAAGGGACATTCCACATGTTACACCTTGACATAAAAATCCCAATTCAGAAAACTGTCAAATATGCTTGTGTTTGGCATTCTCTTCTGAAATCTTATTTTAACTTCACATTTGTTGAACTTTTAAAGAAGCTCGTCTTGGCAGCAGTGTCAATCTCCAACAGCTGTTAGTGTCGTGATCATTAGTAGACATAGTAATAAGTTGCTTGATGGCCATTACGTGAAAATAATGACAAGGTTTCAATAGCTTCCGGTTGATGCATGACCAAGTGACCCTATCAAAGTTGTGACAGTTATATCAGCTTTTAAATGTTACTACTGATTTAGGAGATACGGTACTTATTGAGAAAAGCTGTGCCAAAGTGCATTCTCTATCAATACATATCATTATACAACATTGTAAGGTTAGATATGCATAGAAAATGATTAGCATATTTGTCAAGGTTGAATTCACTATTTGTGCATACGATAGGTGTATGTGTACTTGAATGCTAGTTATTGTCGTTTGTCCCAGGTGTGTATCAAACTAATGCAACTGGAACATCATTAT
Source organism: Thysanoteuthis rhombus (assembly GCA_963457665.1). Lineage (NCBI taxonomy): Eukaryota > Metazoa > Mollusca > Cephalopoda > Oegopsida > Thysanoteuthidae > Thysanoteuthis > Thysanoteuthis major. The sequence continues at coordinate 15,174,447 of OY735223.1, forward strand.
ATATTTTAAAATACTTAAATACATGAGCAGACAGGAGACATGATCAAAGAATCTTTAGGTAGATGTTTTCAAAGAAAATGTTTTACTGATACGATGTGAGTCAGAGTATGCACATTATGTCACGAATTACCATCCAACTATGCAAAAATTGTTGGATGATGGTGTAGATTTTACCAAGCAGTGCAATTATGATGGCGATTACGAAAGAGCTCTCCCAGAATTCTTGCTACCATTTTACAAAACCTTCAATCCTAAGACTAACCATAAAAGAAGCATTTTATACTATCATTTATCATACACATCAGTATATATTTTTCAACATTACGTCATCCATTTTAGATATTCTATACCCAACGTACCTCAAATCTCAAACACAATGGAAGGGGAATTATTATTGACTTTCTTCCGTTTATTATCACAAAGTAATGACAAATTATTATTCAATAATCTTAGTCAAACTCAAAAATGTGTATGTGTGCCAACCAGTGAGTTTTAGCATTGACTGACTTTAGGATAATCTGATAGAAAGTATGACGTTTGTTTTTACCCAGTAGGATCTAAGTTACATCTAAGCGCATGATAATATACTATCTAGAGGCTTATGGTAGCTACTGTCATTAAATCATTCCTGTTTCACTAGATTTCCTCTTTCTCACACAGACAAGATAATTGTGCTGAGGATATTGACAACAATCTTATGCTTGTTTTGATGTTTTTTCATTTTTCGTGCAATATAGCTATACCAACCCATCCAAACAAATACGTAATCATTTATAATCCACGAGTACCAGTTGCACCAACTTGATGCAACTTGATAACCACTTAGGTAGACCCTAATGTACTTGATAAACGAACATTGTCCCGACAATAATTATATATATATCTGCTAGTCTACAGCTGCTAGTGTGTTGAATAAGCCAAGCAATGGACTAAAGGGTTCTTTTTTTTATATTTCAATGTGTTCATTTATTGTTTTGTAAGTGCCAGCGATCCTGAACCAAACTGTGATGTTTAAAAACTTGAAAATCGGCTTTGACACTCAACCAGACCAATTCTATTTGTTTTACATCTGATTGTGCAAAAAACAGGCTTTTTAAAAATCATTTTGGGGAGCGTCATTTATGCAGGTATGGTTCTTTCAATAACATATAGAGCTGCCAGAATCCAAATATTGTAGAAATTTAATCCGACCGTATTATTTTTACATGACTTAAAATTTCGACGCTCCGGTTGTTCCATTATTGACCGTGGTTACGAGTACTACCAAGCTTCACTAATACTCATCATCGGACAGAATGGGAACGGCTGCTATATATATATATATATATATATATATATATAGCACAGCTGTCCTGAGCCAAGGAATATTATACTATTAGACCCAAAATACTTTTAGGAAGTTTATCGATTCCCGAATGAGGTTAAAACATTTTAAAATCGTTCTCTTTTTTTACGCACATCAATATTTCTTTTTGTCATAGCACCATACTTCGCCTAAGTTGTCAGCCCAGCGAAGATAGAACAATCAAAAAGAATAAATTGTTCAATGAGGATATATCGATATATGGCATGACCAGAATGAAGCTTTATTGATGAATTCGTATATGATTACTCGTCGTTTTTCCCCGGAATTCGGACTTATGTTTCCAGTGACGAATTACTCAAAACGAGGGTTGGGAATCTTCCGATGCACACAACCGCAAGCACTCACACAAGCAGTGACACACTCTTATGCAAGAACGGAAATAGATTTTGATTACTACATGGATACAGATTAATCTATACCTATCACAAAAGAAACGCCTGGCAGCATAATTGTACATTTGAATCTCGACGATGGATAAGAATAGATGAAAATTGAATTAGGTAAATATGAAAATACTATGATAGATAGATGTTATCTATTTCTGACTGAGGATTCTAGACATGATCATGGTAGAAGGAAAATTCTATAAAACCATCTTGCAACATTGAGATACTGCTTGTTTTTCGGAGTGCTATTTTCTTAATCCGGTGGCATACGTAGTATTACTTAGCGTCACCTCTCAAATTGAAACTGCCCAATTGGCAACAAACCATGTTTTGATTGATAAAAAAAATCTCTGCTCTCACTCTAAGGATGAGTGGTTGATGATTCCCTATGATTTCCCACCTCTTAATATCCTGTCTGTTCCTGGTCTGCAATTGGTGACAACAACGTCATGTTGAACATCCTCCACAAATATCACTGCCATTCTAATACACGTGTATTTTCCCTAATAAACAAGCATATGAAAGGATTTTTAGCCGTTTTGTTCGGATTCACAAAAGAAAATATAATAAAATCGATGGATTCTTCGATTCTCGGTCGGACTATTCCAATGGCGCATTGGAAAGACATTTTCACCTAAACCACTGTGTAATTGCAAACTAGAGACGGAGGCTGATTGGAACTCTCTTATACTTGTGTATTGGTCAAGACATATCATGTTGTAGACACATGAATGCTCTTATTTTCTTTGTATGAACTAAGTTTCGAATTTTTAATAGTCACACCCTGTATCCACTAAAGATAAATTTGAAAATGACTATTTTGAGCTAAATATTTTTTCATCATTATGCATCTGACATTGATTCAACTACGTTCAGAGTCAGAAATCATTAGATAGATATCAGTTGTTTGAGACGTTTAAAGATTAGATATTGTCGAAGTCCTGACATGAATGTTACTATATTCGTGGGTACCACGTTCCTTCCCATCCTCTGCCTTTACCTTTTTCTCTCCTTTCTTTCTTTTCCGTGATTAAGTTAGTATGATCAGTTGTGATAATCTTGATTGTGCAGAAATAAGAAATGACAGCACATTTTTGTTCATCTGTTTCTTTTGCGAAACGTGAATAGCCTGACACAAAAAAATCAACTCGTTTCAAAAATGGATTTCAATTACAATTTTGAACGGGAAGACTGGTCATTAGTCAGAAGAGAACCAGTAATTAAGGGTCCAAAAAAAGATATTTGAAAAATTAAAAGAAAATACAAACAGATAAAGACTTTAATCAAAATTGAGAAAATCAAAATCTCCAAAACCAAAAATATTATACCCGAAACAATGATGTTAACAATGGAACGAGAACAAATTTAAATTTTAAACAGCTTTATTTTTGATGAAAATATGATTTGACGAGGAAAAATTCAAAATTTAGAAGGAATATATTTGAAAAAATCATGTTGGGTAGTCATTCCATGGAATTTGTCATATGATAACGTCTTCTGGCAGCAATCTCTTATGGATTGTATGATTGGGAACAATGTAATGAATTACTTCCAGCACTTTTTGCTGGATTTTGAATTTGAAAAACAAAACTAACAAGTAAAAACACAGCTGCATACTGAAAAATCGACTAATTTACGCTTAAGTTGCAATTTGAACCATTTTTTGTTGGGAAAAGAATCCTTTTCTTTTACACATGATAAAGAGTTGATATTCAGATGTCAAGTCCTCTCCTGTGTAACCCAATGCCCAATACATGTATATTAAGCCGGACCAACATAAAAACTGGTAAAACCTATGCCAATGTCAACATTTTTAGTTCAAAACAGAGAGAAAAAATCGAGGAAGAATGATGTATTGAATTTGTTGAACAAAGTTCAAATATTATTGGTAAACAGATCGACCAGATAAACATGCCTGTAAAAACTTTTGTTTGATCAGGACAATCATGGAAATTTAAAAAGATAATTATATATTCCTCCAATCAGTACTAGCTACCTTTAATTTCTTGTGAAAAATCATGCATGTAATAACATACATGATCAAGTGAGTGTTATTTTCATATCTTGCTGCTTTCACTTCTAGTTGACTTACCAAATGGAGATGTTTTATGCTAGACCAGCTTCTTTTGAATCCAGCGTTTTTTCTTGGTTTATTTCCATGTAGTGTTTGCAGGATGCCATCGGTGAAAACGACGGTGAAAAGTTTTTAGATGCAGTTTAATAGGCCTATTGGCGTATAGTTTTTAGTATCTCCCGAGTCTGCCTTCGTATATAATAGCGAAATGACTACTGCTTTCCGATATTTTTCAAGTTGGTTTTGTTTTAACCAATTCAAGTAGCATTTATAGTTATTAGATTGTAATTCTATCCGTGCCTATTGCCTTCCTTTTCATTTGTTTAATGGCTTGCTTGACTTTCCACTGAATGACTGATGGGAAATTTTCAAACCGATCACTCGTAACTAAGTTTTCTCGTTTGGTGTCCTTTGTTTCAGGGTGAAAGGTTTTTTGGGTGATTTGTAGACTCTTTTGCTAATTCGGCTCCTGTCTATTGTCAAGTCCCTCGTTATTTGTGTTCTCCCTAACATGAGATTTTCCCCATAACTTTGAAAACTTTATCCTTTTCGAGAATGCTTTGATGTCTGTTGTTGTATATCTCCCTCTTTTTCTATATTTATTGGGTTGCTTGAGATTTTCACGTTTTTCCAGTAGATGTATGGTTTCCTCAGAGAATTGACTGACGGTTTGTTTGCCATCTGCTTCAAACATATGTGTAGTCTTTGATAGAGGTGTTGCTGCTTTGGTGTTGAGATTATTGATGTTCTCTTCTAGTTTGGTAAGGAGCTTGTAACTGTTTTTATACGTTAAATGGTTGAGGTTTGATGCTGATAATTTTTCTATGTTCTTTGCTGGTATCCGAGAACTTTTTTTCTTTAAGTATGATATCGTATGAGCACGTTAAAAATAAGGAGACATATAGAAGAGGGGAATCAATTGCATATATGTTTATACATAAATATGGAAGTGGAATCTAACCTAATAATGGCTGAGTGTTTTCTAAGTTTCTGCGTGTTTCCTCTCATTGGATTGCATCGATTTGAGTTCACTTTATTCAATGTTGTTTGTCAATACTTCGATTATATTCTTTATTATATTTAGCTGGCATGATTGACATCTCTCTTTTTTCTGCTTTTTTGCTTAAGACGATTGTATTAGATTTGTTGTACAGCTGGTTATAGTGATACCGTTGTGTTTTTTTATTCACTTTTTGTTTTGGTTGAATTAATCGATGTTCGTGTACCCTCAATGTGAAATGTGTATGTAGAATTGTTTGTCGTCCACAAAGTTTGTTTTTTTTTCGAAACATTCGGATGACACAAACAGGGACGTGTTCTGACAAACTGAGTTTGATTGTGTACCATACTATATAATTATAAGTTGCTTCGAAGGGATATTTTGGGGATTGTTTGTTTAGAAAATAAAAACATCCCTTAAATTCCAACCCAGTTAGTATCGTATCATTAGTCATTGAAATCGAAACATGTTTTCTTAACTCTGTTAATGTTACTTGAAACAAAGATTCATTCAGATGAAAAATTGAAACATTTACCATTGCTCCATTCTGTTGATCACATTTTATCTTAATCCCATATTTCTGTAAGCCCCCACTCCAACATTGTATTCCAGCCACACAGATTTTTTTTTTACAAGAAACAACTGTAGTCTCCTTTTATCAAAGGTCCTCGTCTTCCGTCAAGGGGCGTTAGTTCTGCAGAGGGTTTGCATGACAACGATACAATCAGCAATCCACGTTCAAACCTTGGTTAAAATTGGTATGAATCCCTTTTTCTCCTCAAATTGCTGATAAAAGAGGCGAAGAAAAAAAAGCTGTCCTGTCTTTGAAAGGAAATCAATCAAAAGAAAGGACACTGCTGATTCTAAACCAAGGAAACGACTCCGTCTCTTTAATTTCAACTAAAGCATCTGCTCTTGTGGCAAAACCCCGAAAAATGAATAAGTGGTCACGATATGGAGTGTGCCACATCAAAAGATGCATAATGATAGAGAGGCCCTGATTTGAGTTTCACTAAGGTTTAGTTGGCCATTTCTCACAATGTATGTTTTGGAAGTGAAAAAACTAATATTCAAAGCCTTCAAGGATATTAAATTCATCTCAGAAGAATATTGGCATTAAACCGAATTCAATTAACTTTGATATCACTGTTTGATCTCAGATAATAAAAACCGATATTTTTTTAGCCTTTAATTACCTGAAACTGAGAACCTTTCGTCTGTGTTAAAATCTCTGATTAGGTCGCTGATACCTTATTGAATAAGATATTGTCAGGTTTGCGTGGGAAAAAGGGAATGTTGGGGGGTTGAAATACATCGATCGATTTTTTCGTTCATTGGATTGTAATTTATTCTGCTTCAATTATTTTATTATTTTTAGTGAAGGAGAAGCCTGTCTGATCTCGGATCAAAATTGATTTTCAGACAATTGTGCATTTTTTCATTTAGTTGGATAATTAAAGGCACCTGTTTTGTTTGGGGGCAATTTCATGTAATTATTTGCCTTTTTTTACGACCATCCGTATTTGATTATTATCATTATTCAAAGAAAAAAATTCAGCCAGTTTATTTCACACAGGAATGAGGAGCTATGCACCTCTTTGATCTTGGGTGACCACGTTACCCACCGTTTTTTTTTTTCGGGAAGATAATTGATGCATTCACATGCCATAAGGGGGGAACATATACAGGACTATGGTAATCGTTAGATTGATTGGTTTAGTATTTTGTAACTATTTCATCATTATTTTCATTAGCCCCTAAACTAATAATACTTAACATTAAAATGGTACAGATACCCCTACACCCCGACAAGAACTGCTTTCACCAAAATGAATGACTGTTAGCAATTGCCCCGGCACATTTTCCCTGAAGAATTTTTGAGCAGTTTACAAAGAAGGTGATTATTGGTCTGGAGTGCTCATTTCTACGCGATCTGTATCCGTGCTACAGGCTGCTAATAACTCTCAAGCTTTTATGAGTCGACAGGGGGAAACCATGTCTGGTATGGTACGTTTTCTCGTCATTATCCGAAGAATCTTCAATGATTTTGGTGTCGTCAACAATGTGATTCGTGAGGGATGATCTTAACAGTTTCAACTGTACTTGGTATAAGTTTCGTTTGACTGGAAACTCTCTAGACTTGCTCTCAGCATTTGGGCAAATTTTAAGATAATGTTTTGTTCCTGTAATTGCCAACTGTATAATACCCTAGTGACAAAAACGTTACATTACATGATCTACCTTCAGCAACAAAACGATGCCATCTTAACAGAAAAATCTACCCTATGTCTGTTGAGAAGTGTGTAATTTGAATATGATATTTTTTGTTTCATTATTTTAGTTTTATATGCAAGTTCAGGATGATTGGTATTTAATAAACAATATTATAAACATCATAGAACAACCATCCATATGAATTTGATCTTTGTCAAAGAAATGCCGTTACATCTATCCTGGTTCTGATCTATAGAGATTTACCAAGTTTACTTACTTTTAATTGATCTATTACCATTTATGCAGTTACGGATGTCCGTTAAAATTGATTCCTTTACGCTCGTTACAAGAGAGGCAGTGTAATTAATAATCAATTCTTATATTTCAGTTTTTAGCTCAGAGCAGCAAGAAGACAAGATAATTCGTTGGAGTCTTCGTTCGAATGTTCCAAATTGAGGCCTTGAACTGTGTTTTTGTGCCGAAGCAGTGATAGTATTTCACTAGTATAAGGCTAACCAACACTAATAAAGACAGATATTCATTATGTGAATGGATATTATAACGATACAAAGAAACTGACGGAGACAAAACAGAGCGAGAGGGGTACAAGGGAGGTATATAGGGGCAGAGATCAGCAACCCCTTGAAATCTACGCATTTCAAAAGTAAAGTTGCCGTGAACTTTTCCACACATGCATATGTCCATGGGAAAAACGTCTTTTTCCCTGAACGCACTCGTGTTTTTGAAATAAGTGATTTCCACTAGACACAGATAATCAAGAATGTAAATGATATTTCATTGTACATTTCAAATGAACCACTCTTCCACGATAAATTTTTGGAATAACCGTTTCTGGAGATTTCAGCGGTCTGCAATTAAGAATCTCCTTTGAATTCCAACAAACACAACAGGGAATTCTGCCTGGGTAGATTTTGAATCGGTAGAGACGTTGAAAGTTGCTTTGAGTATTTGATTAATCCAGAGTTTTCCACATCTTAAAACCTTGTAATGTATTTTAAGTGTGAGTGGTCCATCATGATCATCGATTTTGTTACATTGTTGGATAGAGACCTTCCAAAGTATTTCAAGAACACCCTATTAAAGGCGTCGCAGTGCCAATACTTTTGCACTTTATCTAGTTCAACACACATAGATTTCCAACCACAGTTTTGCATATGATCTCTGGGGATCAATGTTGTGAATTTTCTCCATTGCAAACTGCTCTTTTGTAATCTTGATTCAGTATAAATCTATCATGTCAACGTTGTATCTTCCTATATTTGAGGGTCTGTTGTTTTTTGTGTTGACAACGAGACTAAACAGGAAAGATGTTTCGATGTTCAACCCATTTTCGAATCATTTGAACAACATGCTGCTGTTAACTAATTCTTTTAGCAAAAGAAAAATGGGTGAACTTCATAGAAAACTTCTGGGATTTCTCAAACACTTTGCAAAAAAGCACGGGGACTACCTCATTTAGATGTCATATCTTCATGTGAGCGTATTTTTAATGTGTGGCCAGAGAGTCCATTCAGATCACATCTTACATGAGAGCGTTTATTTGTAACTAAAAAAAGCCCATTTTTATCGTGTTTTAATGGCCTTCTTATCAGATTAAATCTTCGTAGTTGTCAGAATATTCATCTTTTTCTTCATGTCTGATGGTATTATGTTCAATTCATATTAACTAAGCTCATAAACAAAATATAAGATATATAATATGACAGTTGACGTATTTGCGAGCATTTAAATCACTTGTCAAAACAAGCGTATTCATTTCTTGATTTTCATTTATTTAAGTGGGAAGGTACCTTCATTTAGAACAACCATCTTCTTAGTATATGTTCACGAGTCACATGAATTCGGACTGCATCTCATGATAGTATGAATAACAATCTTGTTATTGTTTCATCTTTATTTGACCTTCAGTATTTCCTCTCATCTGAACGGAAGTGTATTGATGATTTGGAACATAAATTAATGTTATACCTTCGTATCCCTATTTCTATGCCAAGCCACTATCACACTTTTTCTCTGAATGTTCTCACTTCATTTCTTTATCGTTCTGTCTTCAATTGTCTCCCACTATGAATCTCTCCCCTGACATATCTTTTGGATGTTTTTGCCCGAACTGGATTTATGCAGCAATTTCTGTTAGTTTTTTTTTTTTTTTTTGCTTTTACTGAGGGACAAAAACAAATTGAAATTTCTCATTTCTCATTTTTCATAATGCTTTTTAACTTCGGGAATTTTTGTGGCTTCGGATTTTTTCCACCGATTTGCCAACATAGCATGTCTTTCTCTTGTCTCGTTCCATCGTACATACAATGTTTTGTTCTCTTTTTTTCTTTTTTGGCTATCATCTTTTGCAAACATTTTTTCTCCCGATTCGATAAATTGTTTTCATAAGGAGTCTATCTTCTTGCATCCTCTCCCCTCGCAAAAATCCAGCATATTTTATCGTTCTTCAACCTTTGAAAATCAAAATAAAACAAAAACAAAAACTTCCTCTGGCTCGTACTTTATAAAACAGCAGATTTCTCTCCCCCTTTTTTCTTCGTTTGCATTTTCCATTTACATTCAGTTTTTACCGAACACCTTCGTTACATCACACCTCAACAACCCCACCCTCCACCAGCATATTCCATGATTTCTTTCAAAACTATTGTTACGACTTGAACTCACAGTTTGGGTGAACTGTTTTCTCTTTTTCCATTCATTCATTTATAAGTGTTTATATTGTCTTTTTTTTCACAACTTTTCAATTCTTGCTGAATTGTCCACATTGTAAATCTTATTCATAGAAGTACTGTGTTCTGAAGGCAGTTATAATTTTTTACCTACAGCGCTTAGCAATTAATTCTGACGTGATTGTAAGAATGCACACTTGTACACAAAAGCAAAAAATGAATATATACAGACTCAAATATATAGTCAATAAAAACCACACTTGAATACACACACACACACATAAATGAAGTCACTGTTGGTAAATTTTCTATACAATGGTCTCGATCAGTTATCGGCCGTTCATGCAACATAACCAGTCCTTGCGTTTCTTATTGGATTCTATGATGTCTCGAACTCCTGTCTTCTCCTCGATATATTGTGCTGTTTTCAGATATCTCAAGATGAAGCTGCGTATGCTTCTTCCATGTGCATGTAGCATGGTTCTCAGTTCTTTTATAATGTTCAACGCTTATTTCTTTTTGCTTGGATTTCTGGCTGGAATGAAATGTCATCTGAGGTAAATGATAGCACCATATATGACTGAATATATATATATATATGTGTGTGTGTGTGTGTGTGTGTGTGTGTGTGTGTGTTTGTTTGTTTGTGTGTATGTGCGTGTTATTGGACATATATATATATATGCATATATATGTAGTAGGACATTGATAGATACATAGAATCAGAATGAAATAATCATATATATATACATAATATACACAACACACACACACACATATATGTATATGTGTGTGTGTGTGTGTTTGTGTGTCTGTAAATTCAAAACTATCCTTAGACAAATAGATTAATGAATGCGAGAAATGTGGCTTCCTCGTGAATTTAAAAAAAAACAATGATTATTCACAGATAAAACATCCAAAATAAACGCACGACTATCAAAATTGATATTGCGAAGCTAGACAGGGTAGAACGGTACGTATTCCTTGGATATTAGGCCTATATGAAATCCTCAAAAAAGCAAAGAATCAGTCTGAAATTGCAAGCCGAAGCTGGACCAAAAATATCTCATCAGTCCTAAATTAAGATATTCGAGTACAAAACCAATCAATCTTTAAAATAATTTTCTACAGAGAGAGATGCTTACCCCACCAAAGGACTGCCCTGCAAACTGAAAATTTACAACGTGTACATCGAAGGGCTGCGTTCACCATCATCATTACATGGAGATACATCAGGATAGGATGAAGTATTAGTCCTTGAGTCCAAAAACATAATGAAAAACACATCAAAACTCAAATGGCAAGTGGTTAGTCAATGATTACGAATGGCCAACATCCGATGGATATCACAACTCACAACATAAAGCCTGAGTGATCAAATGTGGTGCCTAATCAAGCAGATATGAGATGGTATGACGATCTGGTCAGGTTCAGAAAATATTGGCTCTGCGATGCCCACCATAGAGCTGTGCCATTTCCTGGGAAAGGTTTGTATCCAATGACGTACAAGAAGGGTCTGATGATGATGATGTTGATTATCAATGATATGAGAATAATGCCGTTTGAAATCGAGAATGTGGACAAAGGGTATCCGGGGAAATAAAAAAAAATGAATGAATGCTTTCCAAAAATCTCAAATTTTATACAAAAAAATTTGCATCGGAAATAAAAAATAATAAACCAGACAGTAAACCCAAAATAAAGAGAGAGAGAGAGAGAGAGAGAGAGAGAGAGACATACACACACCCACACCCACACACACACACACATATATATATATATATATATATATATATATATATATATATATATATATATATATATATATATATATGTATGTATAGATAGATAGATAGATAGATAGATAGATATTACATATACACTTCTATTGTTTACTCTCCTTATGTTACAGCCGTATATAGCTGTGAAATTTTTGAAAGCAATTGAACACTTTTGTTGTACGACAATAATTATAAGAGAAACTTAAGGAGAGAAAAAAATTACTCTTCATTCATTCCATGCAGAACACATATCCTCCCTGATTCAGACACGTACTTTTGTAGTGCTTCCCCTCAGTCTTTAATGGTATTTTCCGCCTAGACGTCTCTCCTCTCCCTTTCTTAGTATTTTTTAAAACATTGTATTTCTCTTTGATTTCTCTGCCTCCATAGTTTCCTCATCCTTTTCTAACTTTCTATCGATTTTTGTCATTTTTGTTAATGGTTGTTTATTGCCTTGTTATGTTTCATTTGTTTCTGTTCCGTCATTCAAAGGTCCCCCGTTACTCCTACTTTAATTTTTTTCTCCATTTCATGTGTTTTCCTTCCCGAATATTAGCGACTGTTAGTCAAAAAAAAATATGTTTTTTCCTGTTTTCATCCTATGAGTATCTTACATTGTACCGACGTTGATTTTTAAAACATTTCTATTCTTCCTGTATATTTTCTTATTTTCTCCGCTTCCTTCATTCGTTAGGATAATTTTCCTTCTTTTACTCTTCCTTCCTTCTATCTTATATGGTGGTGTCTTCTATTTCAAATAAATATCTACTTATATTTCTTTTTTTTTAGATTTCAGTATTGTTTCTTTTATTTCATTTCTTTCTCCTTCTCACTTTTCGTTCTCATTTTTTCTCACGTTTCTGTTCTATCTCGGTATCTTTTCTTCTTTTTACCTTTTTTCCCTTTTTATTTGTATCGGCCTACGTTTTTCCTCTTCGTTCTACAGGTCTTTCACTCTTTGTTTCGTTCTTACTACTTCCCTTTTTTCCCCGTAACTATTCTCTTTTTCATTCTTTGTTTTTCTCCTTGGAACATTATCAATCCTTCCTCATTCAATATTCATTATTTTTCTTTTTCTCTTCCTCCAGTTTTCATTATTCTTTGTTACATTCTTGTATCAAAACTCCTCCCTACAAAACATACCCCTTTGTTTCTTTCATCAATCTCATCTTCTTTCGTTCATCATCCATAATTTCCGTTCCTATGATGCTATTTCCTCTTTCTGTCATTATCATTGTTTTTATTTTTTCCATTGTATCTCTTTCTCTGTTCCCTCAGGTACTTTTTCCATCATTCTAACAATTTTACTTTATAAATGATCAGAACCGGTTTTCCTTTATCGTTCATTATTTATTTTTCCTTTCCTCCAAAACTTTTGGAAATATGCATCTTTCTTCAATTCAAGATTTTCTTCTCTTCCATTTACGATTCTTCATTGTTAGTTTTTATTTTATTTCAACTCAATTGCTTGTCAAAATGTTTCACCCCTTACCAAATATTGTTTGAGTGCTTTGTAAGGGATTCAGAGGGAGTCATCACATATCCTAACAATGTTTTAACGACAACAGAAACAAACGAGATACTTTAAGGTCTATTACCACGACAAGAACGACCCACTTGAATGCAGTTTTGAAACTACCAAGATAAACTAGTATCATACAATCCAATTTAGGCCTGAGAGCCAGATCTTGTGGTGATGAATTAATTTAAAAAAAAGGTAAAAACGTGATAGATTTTTCTGCACTGGCAAGTTACAGAAGTCTTTAGGAACAGCTTCCAAGATCTTTGCAGAACAACGAATTTACAAATAAACCAGGAAGGTTCTGACAATAACACTGATTTACTCAGCCAGAATACAAAGTAGAGTCCAGGAAAATGAAGAAAGCTCGCTGTAACTATATATTTACCACTAGTCAGTACTGATGTTGGATTCAAATTGGATGAATATAAACATTTGTTAACGTAACAAAATTTATGCGGTAAAATTGTATAAGTGAGGCTTATTTTGATGACAATCATGCCTATCATCATTGGAGGGCACTGAGCCTATCCTGAACTCTTGGATAGATACTGTAAGTCTTGTATTTCTAATAGATAATCTGAAGACCCAAAATCAGGTGATTGGCCCATTGCCCTTCATATCAACAAACATCCTTGAGAACTTCCTCCTCCCTTATGTGTTGTTCTATTCATAACTAATTTTTAATGTAGTTGGGATCCCAACATTTTTCATCAACCTTGTTCCGTTGATACCAAAATCTAGTGATGCAGAGTTATGTAAAAGTTAGTGACACTCATTTCCACATTTACGTTTAGGTACAGGATAAAAGCAAGTTGCCGCCTTCAACTCCAGTACGACAACCGATTCGGCTTGATTGTCGCTATTTCTGATTGAGTCATGGTTGAGATGAAAAGTCCGATTAGACCGAACACTTCATCCTGCTTACATTTGCTTGCTACTAAAACTGCAGCAAAGTGGTTGCATAAATTTTCACTGGAATGAAAATAAAAGTATTGAAATATTTGCAACCATGTGTGTATGCTGTGTGACTATATATAAAATCGTACTACTTATGATATCCAGAGGTAAAGTCCGTAGCTGCTGTATTTCAGGTTAATTAAACAAATGGTTTATTTCCTTCCATGAGGAAAGACAGTAAACATGTTATTCATTAAATGGAGCTACGGAATAATTTAAAAAAAAAATGAATAAACATAGATAAATTTAAATGATCTCAAATAATTCAGTTCATTTTTTTAATCTTCCTCGATGTTGGAATATTTAGAATTGATTTGATAGACGTTGACCTGAATAATCAAGATCGCTCATCATAAGAGACATGGTTATCCTAACATATATATATATATATATATATATATATATATATATATATATATATATATATGTGCTATGATTGATGCAACATTTCCAATTGCAAAACTCACTATGAATACATTTAGCGCATCGAGAATTTGCCCTTATGACAATTTCTCAACAAGAGTAGCACCATTGGAGAAAACGTCTAAGTCTTCACAATAGACGCTTGGATTGTGATTAACATTATCAATATTCGTATCATCAGAATCTAGTTAGAACACACTATCGCACATTCATATGTATACATTCCAAGATTACATACATGAATGTTTTTTTCTTGGTTGTTTTACAGTTGTAAACACTAAACATTGGGAAACCTTTTTGAAAAAATTCTTAGGAATCGATTCAGTCACTCATCTCCCAATATCCATTCATATGATTTGTAATTTTTTTCCGTGTATTTTGCTTGACATATACTTTGTCATATGTGTAACTTCTTTTTCTCTTTTTGGCCTCATTATTCTAGTAATTCAGTAACTACACTCATGAAAGGAAGACAACGTCAAAGATCCCACCGATCTGAAGTTTGCAACCGATCATTCTACCGGGTCAATTGCATTTTATTCCTCCCTTCCGTCGGCTAACTTTTTGATGATTAAAATCCAAAACAAGTCCAAAGAAAATGGACTATTATCTCTCTTTAAGACAATGAATATCATAATTATTCTGGAAAGAAATAGAAATAATTGAAAGAATTACATAAGATTAGCAATAATTCAGTAGAAAAAACCAAAATTTCAGATTTAAAAAAGAAATCTCATCCTTCCTTAAAGAGAATGTACGCGATGGATTCATCCTCCTTAAAGTCACCTACGGAGCTGAATCATCGAGCTTAACAAAAAGGTCGTGTCTTAAATAGATTCAAGAAACTAGCTCATGAAAGAATCATGATCAACCCCTCATGGATATATATCATCAGACAGCAAAGTATATGACAGGAAATTCAGGAATTCGTTGTATCATAGAAACAATCTAAAAACCCAAATGGCAATGGGCTTGATATTTTGCCATAATGCAAGACTAACACTGGACATTAAAACTCACTGATGAATCCCTACGAGATCATACAAAAATATTGGTGAATAGATAGTAAGATGGTGAGACAATCTAGGGTATTTCACGTCCATGTCATCAGGAGGATCTTAGGGACCGTTCATGTCCATCAAAAAACGCTAAAATTCAACTACTGACTTCATTGCTGATTTCAATAACCTTAGCTTTGCTTTATTGTACTTCTTAGTCCGACCGTTTGACTTTCTGACGATTTCCATTGTTGTACATTCTTTAGACTTGGTTTGATTATTCCATACCTGGACATTTTCCATAAAGGTGTTAATTTATCCACACTTTCATTCTTAGTCCAAAGGGGTTCAATAATTTCAGTTGTTCTATAAAATGTATTAAATCACCACAGTCCAGCCCAGAGTTCATAATTGATTCCGATAATATATTATCCAAAATTTTGAGATGATAGATTGCATAATGGGTGTATTGATTTTTCCTTAAATAATTGTTTTTATTGAATTTTTCTCTCTTTTGAATATTAGTTAAACCGTGCAGATCGAAAATAAAGAAAACACTCTTGATGCAGCATTGTAACTTAGAAAAAAACAACCTCTGCTTATGTACGCATCTGCACTGCAAATCAACCAGAGTCTTTACCGTCAGCAGAAGATAATCGACACCCCGTATGATCAAAGAGCGTGCAGAGCTTTCCGTAGGATGAGGTATGGTTAAAAGAAGTGGGCAGATTGAGTTCTTTCGACTCATGATGGCAACCAGTGTAGTAGAACATTCTCAAAGTGGCTCAACCGTCAATTTCATAGCTTTCCAGTAGCTCCAACTGCAATGCTGAAGCCAAATCTATAGCTCTGCGACTATCCGGTATTTTATGATCTTCATACACTCAGTCAGTGCATGCAGACCAAAGGGGTGTTGTCTTGTCTGACACTTTTCAATTTAATTCATTTGTAATGATAATATTATCTAGACATATTCCATTAGATGGAGCATCGTCAACCACTATACACTTTTGAGTAGTATTCCATTCATCTGAATTTATCTAATCTGATAAATTATTTCATTTCATTTGATCATTATTTCATTAATTCAATCACTTGATTCAATAATATTCCAAAAATAATGCTAATTGACGATGCTTCGCGAAGAGAGAATCAGATAATACTTTAATTGCTGGTAGTTTTAGCACTAAATTCCAATTGATTCAATCGCTTATCAGAAAAGTGTGACCAACCGGTGCTATTATCATGAAAAAAAAGTGAATTAGTGGTTACTCTAAGTGCAAATCAGAATGTACAGAGAATCAGACAGTGGCCTCAGATATTCGTCATTGATTCGGTTTGCTTCACGATTAGTAATATGTTGACTAACCTTTCAAACCATTTGGTATTTTGCAGTATTAAGGTAGGAATTGATAAAAACAAAGAGAGAGAACAAAGTGATTGAAATACAGAGGAGTAAAGAAAAAATATAAACAAAGGCTAATTTATAGGATGAGGAAGTAAAAATAAAGTCCAAACCAAAAACTAAGATGAAAGTAAAATTGAAGGAAACATGCCATCACAGTCAACAATATACCAGTAGTGTCCAAATTTGAAGTCATGTCGGAAAAATCTAATCGGAAGACTAAACATGATCTGAATATATTTTACTTATGATATCAGAAGCGTTTACACTTTGAAACATGTGAAATGGAGTATGAACACGTCTATAAATATTTAGATCGAATCTTGATGTCGATAATCTATCCGTCAGATAAGGCTCCCAAGAGGTCACACAGCGTTTGTTTCGAAAATTAGAAATAAAAGAACGTAAAATAAGTCTTCAGAAGTACTGATATCAATTATTCATTCCGTAGACAAAAAAAAAGTGATAATAGGAGCGCTGGAATACACGAAAAAAAAAAAACAACGAAAAAAAAAAACTTGCATATTAAAAAGAATGTAATTTTCAAGCATAGGTATGGTTGATGAATAAAGAATAAACAAGAGGAAGACTTGCCAAATGATGGATGTGGTTGTGGCTGCAGACAAAAATGTATGTAGGAAAGGGATTGAAAAACTGGAAAAATACCAGGGACTGCACAGATACTGAGGAAAGTGCTACAAATATGCAATATACGACCTCAGATTTTTGCAGAGGCCTCATAGATTGAAACACACACACTCTCTCTCTCTCTCTCTCTCACACACACACACACACACACACGCACTTGCAAATATATACACACACAAAGGTTGGTAGAGGTACGAACCACAGCACAGCTGTGACACGTGAAGGAGAGATAAGATGAGAAGAAGGCTTGAGACGAGACTTAGTGTCTCTCAACCTTCAGTGATAACCCCCTAAGAACGGATTGAAAGCTGTAAACCACAGCACTACTGTGGACTATGATAGTGTGCAGAAGAGAGCACGAGACCAAGGGAGACCTGCTGTCACTCAACCCAGCTAGAACCATTATCATAAGAAATATTATATAATAATATCATTATTATTACATCATCACCGTCGTTTGTACTTTCATCACAATTTTCATTATTTTTCTCAAATGTATTATTTTCTTTTTTTATCATTCTCATTATTGTTCGCTAACTAAATTGGAGCAGCAGACGAGTTTTTCAGAAAAAACTTCAATTACGATTAGCAGGTCTTGATAGGAAGGCATTAAACTTTTGTTGATGTCTGTCAGGATGATATTCATCTGAAGAGGTCATGGTCTGATTAAAAAGGAAAATCAATTACACTATCAATGCTAATCGATTCCTGCTCGCAAAGAAAATAATTAAGAAAAATTACAAATTATAAACTGACATCTGACTAAAAAGACAAGAACGAACTTTTTTTTTTTTTTTTTTGATAATTTTTTTTCGATAAAAAAATTCGGTTATTCCATCAATGCAGACGTTGGCTGCAAGATGAAATTAGAAAATACGATGATATTGCATAAATTGAAAAGAAATTATTGCTTACTGGTTAGATGTTTACATCAGTTTACCTGTCAGCAAATAGCAGAAGTTAGTAAAGTTTTGTACATATGCACGATCTTTTTCAATGATTCAAATTTTTTTCAAATTCTTGAAAAAAAAAACAAAATTCGACGATACACGAACATTTGAGGGGCAAAAAATCTTTTCAATTTCCATCTACCAATTAAAATTGTTTGAACACAAACAGCTCAGAAATTCCAGAAGTGAACCCATTAGATAGTATATTCTCATCTTTCTCATTTATGCAACGATGCAGATTTAATGAGTGTTCGTTTGTAACAAATCTGTATCTTCTTTGGTACGGTAAAAATAATGCACATTATTACTTTTAATTCTTTGTGATGTCCCTTATCTGACTTGATCCTTGGACACCTTACCCTGTCATGCTCATTGTACTTGATTGTCAATGATTTTGCTTGGGTGCATCTGTTGGAGAGTTGTTTTTTTGTATATTGTAGACTAATTAACATTGCTGGAAAATGCCTAATCCATTTACAATTATCAGTTCCATATATATATATATATATATATATATATATATATATATATATATATATATATATATATATATATATATATATATATATATATATATATACGGATGACCATCATATGATATATGGCTTTCCTCTTCTGTCCCTATTCTGGGATCCCTCCTTTCAAAGAGTGATCTTGGCTTTGGAAAGAGCAGGAAAGAGTGGAATACAAAGTTTAGACTGGGAAGGCGTATAGCCTTGAGGAATACGATATTCTGCATCAAAAAAGGTCTTGTGAATGCAACGATCAGGCAAATATTCACTCGATTGTGTCTCGTTCTTCATATAGTAGTTTCACATAATCCCCAAGGAGAGGTATAAACAGTAAAATCCCTTCTAATACATATATCCAAATAATTGAATGATCTCTTAATAGACTGTCTATTTTTCATGGATTCGAATAATTTCCAACGTTATTCGAGCAACTTGAGTAAATAGTAACTAACAACATTGTTCTCCCTGACAACCCCCCGTAATATATTGGAAACCATTGGCAAGGAAAAATCTGCTTTAATTAATTGGCCCTTTTTGAATCCATTGCAAGACAAGCTACATCGAAATTTCAATCTTATGCTTGTATGTTGGGATGTCTTTTACAAGAGTCATGCACTTGATTAAACAGATCCAATCCTTGACCGGCGAGGGATTTGCCGTTTGGATGTTCGATATATGACCTGTCCTGTGAAAGTTGTGATTGCTTTTGAACATTTCAAAGGAAAAAGCTGTCGAGTTCGAGCCATACCCGCTATGTAAATTCCGTACAAGACATCAACTCTTCCCGTCGACTTCCCTTGACACAATGTCCCTGACACATCTAACCTCCCTGCCTCCAAGGCTGTATCTATCAATCATTGTTCTATGGCCACACGCTGCGTTCATTGGCAGTTTTTGAGAGCAAACAAGACAGCTCAATTAAAATTTGAGGGCAGAATATCCGTACGGGATGTCCACAGCAAATCCAACGGTGGTCCCGATTTTGAATTCATTGTTTTGGAAAGGAAGAGAAATTAACCGTTGGAGATTCCTCCAGATATGTACACTCGGTGCTGATAGGTTTAGGGATTAGGAAGACAAAAGTAGTTATAATGTTTTCGCTCATTTCATTTACCCTAAATATTTGTCATCTGCGGAGACCTTATCAGAATAGTGTATAAAGATATGAACACGGATAAAGCTTTGTTAATCTATCCAGGCTGTATATTACAACGCATATAACAACACTGGTTCCCTCTTGCAGTTCATTCAATGGCTTACTTCACCTTTCATAGAGTAACTTCTCGGACATTTTTGTTCCTAACTTGTACGATTTGTCCATTGGTCAGTGACCCTTGATCTGGGGAATAGAGCTGTCTGTATATATTTGGATGCGCTAGACGATTCAATCACTACGCATCCTTAGGTCTCCATCTTTTTTTAAGCACATAGTTATTTTCATTTTTCCTGCAAGAGAAGTTGTTTTTTATTTAAGTTTTGTTTTTAACCCCTCTTTCGATCTTTATTTAAATCAGTTGACGTGTTTTGTAGATCTCTGGAAGCTCTTTGGCAAATTTTTTTTTGTTTTTTTTTGATAATGTCCGTCTATGTTCAATACTATTTCTTCTGCGCCAGTTTAACAAAAGATGCTTTCAAAGATTTCTTGACATGATTCAGTTCATATGATATCCCCTTGTTTCACACTTCTTCTAAATTTATATTAGTTTTTTCTTATCTTCACACAATTTAATCATCTCAGTGCTGCATTCGTAGAAGTTCTGAATTCATTGTAATAATCCTTGTTAACACCTTGGCCTTGTCCTTGCACTGAGTTGAAAACGTTCATATGTTCCACCAAGTCAGTACACTGTGCGTCTAAGCTGTAACAAGTAACAGATGTCGATAACGTAAAAATATAGTTGTGAATTTACAGTTAATTATGAATTGACAATACTAGTGAAATGCTTATGAAGAGATTATAATACATTTTGAATACTTGTTTGAACCAAAAATGTATAAAACTGTGTACGAATTCCTCCGTCCGTCTATCCGTCTGTCACTTCCTCTCTCTATCTCTCTCTGTATCTTCTTCCTTTTTCTTCACATACAATCAAATCAAAATAGATTTGCACAAAGCTATTGGTAGGACTATAAAATAACTTCAAAACTTGAACACCAAAATTGGTCCATTTTAGTATTGATTTACTATGATTATCAAACGTTTTTTCAGAAACATATTTAAAAGGTCAAATCTGAAAATTATGTTGCCAACAACTTGTTCTGGGCTGTTTGCAAAGCATGAAAAAAAAAACAAAAAAAACATCGGGTTATGTTTATATGTTGAATGTTACGTTGTATGTAATATGATCTAGCATATAGATGGATAGTTTTTTTTGTGACTTATAATACGATCCATTTACAATTATATATCTATTCTGACGACCAAAACTAATTTTTTTTTGTTCACAGTTGTGCTTAAAAAAATTTGAGAAACACTGACGTCTTTCATATTATCTTTGTGTTGCAGTAAATTGAATAGATACATGAGTACATGACTACAGCGGTCTGACCAATTCTGTATCAATGTGGGTGCATTTCTATTACCACAATGTTTCGACGTGACATTTTATGATCTAAAACATAGAAACATTTCAAATCAAATATCCCGTGTTAACTCATTTGTCTAGACGGCCACCTGCGTGATGAACACGACGGAAGACATTCAAGATTCAAATGAATTCTGCATGTAATGCAATCAAATCCCAAACGACACAAACCAGATATTACGAACACAGATATCAATATATATTCTTACAGCTGCGAGGTGCTACAATGGATGTCAGAATCAGGAGAACAAATTTACATTCCTGCTCAAACTTGTTCTCTACCCACCTTTGCGGACATTTTTTGGAGAGAGTAACCTGATTCCCTTGAGCACTGTTTTACAATTTTGTACCTTTGTGTAATATATACCAGAAACATTGTGAAATGAGTATACAAAAATAGTGGGGCGGCGAGTCACGGGTTCAAATGTAATCCCTTCATCCTGATCATCATCAGTTAGTTAGTGTCCATCATTTGACAAGGACTTTCCCCAATATCCACAGAGCCAGAGCTTTAAGAGTCTAGTTCATCAGACAATGATACTTTCTGTTGGCCAGAGCCTCACACCTGATATCTTGGGATCCAGGTTGTGAATCCTGATGCCCAGCAGTTGTCTGAGATTCTTCCAACGTGTTCTGCGCATGGCAATTTGAGTTTTCTGATGAGGTCTACGATGTCTCCGACTCCTGTTTTCTTTTCTTTTATACACTGTGACGTCTTGTGATCTTTTCATGTGAGGTTGAGCATGATACTCTCATGTACAAGTTGCAAAGCTCTCAGTTTGAGGGTTTGGTTCAGTTCCATGTTTCAGCAGCATATGTGACTATTGGTGGGATAAATTGGTTATTCACCCTTCTCTCTAGGACTTGTTGGATGTTCTTGTTCTCAAAAGTCAGGCTTGCTCTACAGAAAATTTGCCAACCTTGTGTGATTATTTACTTTATCCCTTTTTTTTTTTTTGACAACTCCATGGAGTTCCACTGTCCTAGGTATAATGTATTCGTCTGCCTTTCCAGCTCAGCATTTTCGATTTCGATTACTGCGTCTTTGTCAACGGCATGTTTGTTTTACATAACATTTGTTTTGCTAAAGATTAAATTGATGACAACTTTATTGCTGTCTTCATTTTCATCGCCTAACTTTTTTTCGGAAATCGTGAAGGTTTTCCGTATAAATGGCGATGATGTCAGCAAATCGGAGGTTATCCAGGCATTATCAGTCTGTTCTGAGTTTTTTTTTGTGCTCCAATTTTACACTTCATAATTTCAACTCAAAGCAGGGTGTTAATAGTTTGTATGAGCTGGTATCCCTTACCCTTACTCCTATACCTCTTAGAAAGGGCACTGAGTCTTTATGTAGCCTGATGAAGGAACCTCTGAGTCGGTAGATAGGTTGCAGTGGTCTGATATTTACGGGGTCATCACCTCGATGTATTATTGCATCGATGACTTTGGGGATTTCCACTGAATTGGAGGCCTTTTAAAAGTAAACAAATGCCACACCTGAAAGCATTCTATTTCATACTGCTTTTTGAAAAAAAATCAGTGATCGGTTTTCATCCGGCGTTTTGCTGATTTGGTTGGTGATCACTCCACTAGAGAGTTTGCAGATGCAGTTAAGTAGGGCCATTAGCTTGTTATTGTTCAGATCTCACAGGATTTCTTATCTGTTTAAAAACATCATGAATGCTGTGTTCCACTCCTCTGGGATTTTATTTTGTTAGAATCCAACAACATTGATCTTTTTTATTTTGTGAATTCGAAGCAAATCACTTTGTTTTATCTTCTCTCTTCAATAGAAAATGTTTGCTGTTTGTGTTGTTAAGTTCCTCTCCGGGTCATCTCATCTCACTAATACCAATAATATCCAATTTAACGTTGTTGATTTCATTTTCGAGAGTTGCTAAGTGCATGTCTGTGTAGAGTTTCCTGGGACTATAGATTCCTATGTATAGTGTTGTATTTTTGTTGATATTCCTGGGCTTAAATTTTTGAAGTTGCATTTTGGAGCACATCAACCCCACAGAGTTTAAGTGACGAGGCTGGGTCTTTTGAGACTGTTTGTCCAACGAGAGCATATGTTTCCCGGTTGAAATTCTTGGTATCGTTTGGGAAATCACCTTCGGAGCACATCACCTCCACCCAAGGCAAGTGATATGGCTGAGCCTTTTGGGCCGATGACCCAAAAAGAACAGCCGGCATAATTTGGTCTGGAAAATCATTGGATGTTTCATGCTATGCCCTTCCAAATTGTTTCGCGATGTGCTGGATGGGGTCAAGGTATGATGTGGTAGGTTGCACTGGGTTAGATGGTTCTAGTAGTCGGGATTAATCCCTGACCTGACCTTACGCTGACTGCTAGTATTCGTGAAAGTCTATGCTGGAACCTCTGTAAATCCCCAAAATTGGTACATTGGAAAGATGCACTTTTACACATTACATGTGTCTTGATATCAAAATATTCCAAAATCTGATTCTTTTACAGTTCTTGATTCTAATAAAAATTGCTGCAATTTTTGAAGAGAAAATCTGAGTATGATTGAAAAATGACGAAAGCATTATGAGTCATCCAGTGTTCTGAGTAAGTTTTTCCTCGAATTTAAGTATTGTTGTAGGTATAAGCAATTACTTTTACACACCAATAATGTGTTGTTTTTTTTTTTTCAAGTTTGATATCTTGGTCCCACTGTTAAATTGTTTACGTTAAAGGTGGTTATGGACTCTCTTGGGCTGAAAAAATATATTTTTCTTCAGTTCATTGTATACACATCAAAGGAAATGGAGTTCATCAGCCATGGAGCAAATGCTTCCTTTGATACAGAACTTAATGCAACTAATAGAATTTCCAGGAAAAAATTCAAAAAAACATAATTGCAAATAAGGAACAGTGTTTTACTCAATTATTGCATTAGTCTTAAATAGATCAGAAATATTGTTTTCATCAAACGATAGTATGAACGAACCTTTAGAACAAGTGTAGTTTGTAAGACAAGCTTTTTTTCATTTTGAGCTTAGTTTATTCTGATCATGTGGAACCTATCGAGTTGGCATCTCATTTTTTGTGTAGGAGAAGGAAATAAAACACTCACTTCTCTAGTTATGGTTGACAGCTTCTGCTATATTTGATTGTAAAGGAAATAAATAAGAGACGATTCGAATCCTCGGGGGTTTTCTTCAACATTGATTGATATCTATTATCGTATCATATGAACAGTTATACCACGAGCATTTGGGAGCCGAGGAAGTGATTTCAATTCATCTAGCTATGCACCTGGATATGATGTTTCCTAAAATTGATTCACCCGAATTAGTTAAGGTACGAAGTATGCTCATTTCAGATTGTTCTACTTTTGGCCTTACTGAAAGTTATGGATAAAAGACCCAAGCAAGAAGAACCTGTTTGGGTGATTGTTAGGCGTTTTATATCGAAGCAACAAACTCTTCACCCATTCTTGAGTCAGGTTTCTAATATACGTGCTCTGGCTTCAATTGTTCACACGTGTTACTTGTATTCTTTCTGAACATATCATCTTTTGCGTAAATACATTCACACACACACATGCACATACACACGCACATACACACACACATACATATATATCAATGTTGCATATTGCAAACAAGGAATATCACTGATGAAAACAATTTTTTAACGTATCAAAACACGAGAAATGGGGATGATTGTATCTTAGGCTGATATAATTGTAGGGTATTATCGATTAAAAGATTCTGCATTCTGATCCTATAACTGGTCACTTTATTACAAACACTGATCAGATTTTTTTATTTCCTTGTTTCTAGTAAAAAAAAATTAAAAAGTAGTTCTGAGCTGGGAAAGTATGTACTACCTGATAGTAAAGTTATCAAGATCTCATCGATTCTGCTCCATGTGTTTTTTTTTGTTTTTTTTTTCATGGGAAAAAATCTTAAGTTAAAGGAGGCTCCAATCAGATATTCAGAATGATGTCAACCATCTACTATGAATGACACTTTTTTCCGCCAATTGAATTATCTTGTTAACCCAGCATTTTTTTTTTTTTTTATTGTGATTGATGGCAACTCTTTTGTATTTGAGAACCAGGGCTTTCATATAACAATTGGTAATATCACGATGGATGATGTCTTCTCTTTACCATATTCCAAAGTTTACGAGTTCATAACACAAGACATCCATACATGTACATAAGTAAAATGAAAAATACTCCTCGTATAAATAAATTCTCTTGTTTTTGTCTGAGGCACAAGATCAAATGAATTGTAACTGTCTCAGCTTAGGTATGAACCATGCCCACCGATTCCATTCCCCTTACTGCCAATCATTATGCCACCTGAATGTTCGGTAAGGCTTTTCACGTTATAAACAGAGTGTCCAGGGAAAGGCAATTTTGGACATAAAGATTCGCATGACGTAACAACGTGTTAGTCGAGCATTTTCCCAACCTATTGACGATGCTCTGATATATGCGAGAATTCTATCTGCTCCCGAATTACTTATCTATTCTTTTCATCCTCACAAGTGCGTCTTCCAAATTTCACATGTCCTCTCAACACGCTTCTGCATCAGAAATTACTTTCCAACCACTTTTGTTGCGTCGAGCAATCAAAGGAATATAATGCACTCGGCTTCATACAATGTTACCAGCGCTTAGATGAAGGTAAGTGCTTGTGATGCCAACAGCGCACGCACAAATCCTGGTGTTTTTCGGGCAGAGACTAATCCATTTGACAAATTTCCCTACACTCCTTTCAAATGGGCAAAACAATTTAGATAATGTATCTCACGCTCATGCCACAAGTCGTTTGACTATCAATGCCGTTTTACATCTGTTGTTCCACTTTAGGCGAAATTGTTTGCCTCTAATCAAGGAGGGTTTCTTTCCATTGATTTACGTCTTGTTCTCTCCGTCTATTGAAAAGTTTCCCTTGCCCTTACTATTTTCTCCTTTCTGCGTTCGTCATCAAATCTGTTTATATGAGTCTTGCCAAAAGATTATTTCTCTTTTGTCACAAGATGGTAATAAAAGCGTTCAGTATCAATTGAGTTGATACAAAGGAAATATTTTTAACTTCATTATCGCAGCTATCATGTCAGCCTGTTTTTGATAAAGGTTAAAAATTTGTTCATTATCCAAGCATTAAAGATGGACCATGATAAGCAGAATTAGCCACCTTTAAGTTTCGATACGGTTTCTATCAAGTGATTGACCATTGCTGTTACTGTTTCTTTAATTTGAGAAAAGTAATAATTCATATCAAACGATGAGAATATTGCCTGGTTCATGTAAAAGTTCTTTCACTAGATATCACATCTTTTGTTGCAATATTTACAGCAGGAAACTTTAAGGATAGCTTCATTTACGAGTTCAAAAAAAAAAAACATCTAGAAGGGTTCTGTAACGAAAGATTTTTGAACGTTGAAATTTTGAATGGAATAAACATTTTCTGAGAGGATGAAAATTACCAGAAAGTTGAAGAAAACGATATTATGTTGTCCAATTAAGTTGATATATTTGATCAAGGATTCAGTTTTTGGCTCAGATAATTGCTTCAGCAAATCGAGTTCAATCCTGCTGTGGCAGTTCCTGAAGTCTTGGCATTAATGCCCAGAGGAAAGGCTGGATCCACTTCTCTGTAAAACAATGATATTGACTGCCTCACAGCGTACCCAGACTAAATGGCTACATCTTGGCTGCCTTGTTTTGCTGAACAATATTCATGCAGTCAAAACGGTATGCATGAGCTAATCTCAACTTTGAAAAAGCGTTGCAAAGGCTGGGGGAGGGAAAATGGGAACGGTTTACAAAAATAGAGAAAAATATTTTTTTAAAATCCCAAATAAAAGTGAGCAATTTCATATAAGAAATGATATACAAGAAGCAAGAAAAAAATTTGGAAAAACCATAGAATACATATTCCCAAGCACAATTGGAATCTTTCAATTTTCTGACATGGAGCAAAAGAGATCAGGTTTGTAAGTCAATCTATCAATGTACAGTTCCAGGGGAGAACACAATCTTCTTTCGGTAAATAAACCTTTTAAAAATGATACTAATAGTGCATGGAGATGTCTGTACAGTTTTTAATGGAATTTTACAAGCGTGTATGTATGTACGCCAAATTATTTGTCTTGAATAGTTTCTCTTGAATTTTATCTACAGAATCCTGTGAAGGTTCCATTTTTGAATGTCTAAATATTTTGATTACAAGGACCCCCAGGCTTCCTCTGCTGTAACTGGATGCTTTAACCTGTACATGATTACACTTGGCTTGATTTCTTTACCCCTGTCTATGCATCCAGTGAGTATTTGTGCCGAGAGCTTGATTTAAAATATTTTTGTTCATCTGAACTATCGACGTAAACTATGTAAGAGCCGAAATATTGCATTGAAAAAGTTGTTCAAATTGGATAAAAAATACGGATTCTGGGGTTGCTAATTCTCAGCTATTTTTAATATGGTTTACCATGCATCAAAATTCAAAAAATTTCTTTTTTCAGAAAAAATAGTTTTATGTTAGTCTGTACATATCATTATTAGGCAGTAATGATAAAAATACCACTGACTGAGGATAATAGAAGTGATCAAGGCTTTCAGTGATTCGGAACTTGTATCTTGAACTTCATCAATTCTATTCGGTTCGTTAACCAGGGATAGAGTTATCTAACTTGACACCACCTGCAACAGAACTTTGGGACAATGGCCCAGGGGCTAGCAGGAAGGACTTATTCACATTTCCTGTTTGTGGAACAGG
>OY735223.1:15205204-15237704 GCA_963457665.1 Thysanoteuthis rhombus
AAATCATAACGGGGTGTAATTGAATGAATTCCAAGCCTTCTATATCCATTGGTGTTACCTGTACACATGCTTCACAAATAGCTAGTAACCTAGACAGACCAACTCAAAACACTGAAGAGAACTATGCTTGAATACAAATTGATTGTCTTTGCTGGATCCTTACTCAAAATTGTGGCTTGCGTATTTACGTTCTGTCTTCCATTCTTGTCAGTGTACGTAGGTCCTTTTAATTACGAACAGTTCCACGAAACCATTTATTTATGTTCACTGAGCTGCAATTACGTTTGTGCGCTTGAGAGATACGCAATATGTATTGATTGCATCTTCAAAGACTGTTAATATTGTCCATCAGGTGTATCTGGGAAATGCGAAACCATTAGATCCAGGACAACGGGAATTTTCCCCTTCAAAATACCAAAATGTGATCTCATTCACGTATTTCTGGTACTTCTTTTACTTTTTTCCAAAAAGATCCTCAATATTTACTTTTGGATTCCAAGGTGCTGCCTTTTTAACTTTGGTTGCGATTAAAATCAACCAAAATTAAGATTGAAAAAATCCCTAGCCAACAAAAAATGATAATAATGGTCAAAGATGTTTAATCCAATGATAATAAGTACAGATGGTGGCGATGTAAAACTCTGTTAAAAGATTGATGCAAAACCACACCATCCATATTATGATTAAAATTATTGTTTTATCATCTGATAATTATTGGAGTTTTGAAAGAAGTTGATTCATATCAAATTCCTATTTTTCAACGAAGATGTGTATAACACAATTACGAAGTGGACGTTACTCACTAGTAGTAAAATATGTTCATCGAAATCAGTTCATTAAAATGATAAAATCCATGATTGATGAAATGTAGATTGCTTCTAGAAATTGTGAATGTTGACGGATTGATCTGAAAACTCCATACTATATTAGAAATGAAATCTGACTGTGGAAAAATACAATTTTCGAAGCACATTTGATTGTTACTTAAATGCAAATTGATAAAAACAAAAACTCTACTTGGAGGCGTCTTTTGATGTTCCCCATGGAAACTTATAAACAGGTTGATATCATGTACTAACAATGGCGTCGAAATGATCGATAAAATAAACAATACTTGTACGGAGAGAGACAGATATCTGCCATATCAATCTCATTGGATACAAACCAAGCTTTTAAAACCAAGATCAACTTCAAACGCAACACAATCAATCGTATCTCATCTGAAGATTCAAACTTGAAACTCCCCCCCCCCCCCAAAGCTCGTGTACGTTGCACAATTCACGTAGGAAATAGTAAGAAAATTCCAGAAAATCAGATGCTTGATTGTCAGTACAGTTAGTTCTTATCAGCAAAATATCCAACTGCTGGTTCTATTCTATGATGATCCTTACAATTTAACCATTAATCTGCTAGTTTGATGATTGGATAACGTACTAATTCTTCGTCTCAAGCAGAAAAAAAAACAAGATAGTTTCAATGGATATATGAGATAACGATCAGTTATCATTTAAAAACTGTGTTGATGTTGTACGATGATAATGTCTGTTTTAGTTATTTTTTCATCCATATGACGCCTTTCATCCTTGTTGATCAGTGCTTTCGAGCTCTTTCAGAAGGGTGATTTTAATTCAATAGTCTGGTTGAGCTAAACTTTTAAATATCATAGAAAGGACTTTTCGTTCTGTCATTCCAGTTTATATTGCATCAGTTCAACTGAATTTTATAATTCAATTTTCGATGTGATTCAGGAAAGTTTCTCTATATTTATTTAAAGGTCTATCATTTTTAATGATGAGCAGCAAAAAAATAAAGAAACACTGCTCATTATATAGATAGATAGTGTACTTGAAACTCTGCATAAATTTATCGCTCAGAGTGCAAGCCAAATATGACTAAATACTTTTTACATGTTTACTTTCCTTCAGTATCATATGTTATGATAAAACAAGCTAGACCTTCATGAAAAAAAGCAAATCCCATTAGTCTTACGAAAGAAAATCAATAACCAATGCACCCCCCCCCCTAACGACACTTATGGAGTTGATCCGGGTGGTCAATCCAAAGATTGACTTACAAAACCAAACAACATACTTGAAAGATCATCATACTTGACATTACGAGGAGGGAACACGAGAGAGCACATTCTATACAAAAAAATTGCAAAAAAACAACAAAAAAAACCCAAAAAAAACAAGCAGTCAGTTATATCACAGAAACCATTAAAATCTCACAACAATAGACGTAAATAACGACGTTTTTGGCTCAACTGGTATTGTATTAAAAACAGCTTTTGGCACTGGAAGTAATAAATGGAAATACTCCTTTCTTTATATCATTAAAGCTTACAATGTTTTTGAATCAATTTAAAAAGAATCAAATGAAATTATCCTATGGCATAATAATTGTTGATTTACCTGCATATATATATATATATATATATTTGGAGTTTGAAAGTTTGGTTCACGATACTTTTTTGCATATACAAGAAGAAAGGTGAAAAAAGTGTTTGATATTTGCTTTCCAGAGGTTTAAAAAGTATAACATATTTTTAATACCCCCACTTCATCCAAATCTCTTGCACTAGCGGCTCAGCATAAAATACAATCATCTATAACAATTTTTCATTTGTCCATGAATCCTGATAATGTTTTATATATAAACTAATCGTAACTGATTTCACCATAATGCCGTTCAGGTTCTCGAAAAACTGGGAAAGGAAAATAAGAACAAACATCGAGGTCTGGGTAGCAAAGGTAGGAAATACGTCACTGTTTTGTTAGTTTTTTAATCTGTTTTCCATATATATCACCATTTTTGACGTGCTTTTCCACTCTTTACAATCCACTGTCATGACTTCACTTCCAGTTTCATGAATGCACCAATGAACATCAACAAACCATTGTTAGTTCACAGACTTTTGATCTGCTCCAGCAGACATAACAAGCGCATGAAAGCAGAAAAAAACACGGTTAAGAATCTTTGAATACATTTTATGCTGTTTGTAATAACAACTTGTCTCTACATTTCTTTGGCGATTTTTTCTCCTTTACTAACTTACCTTTTAAAGATCGAATTTTTCTCCCTCAGACTCGTCATTATCATTGACACGTTGTAACGCTATATATATATATATATATATATATATATATATATATATATATATATATATATATATATATATATATATATATATATATATAATACATATATATATATATATATAAATATATATATATATATATACATAAATATATATATATATATAAATATATATATATATGTATATATATATATATAAATATATATATATATATATATATATATATATATATATATATATATATATATATATATGTTTGTGCGTGTGTGTGTGAGTGCTTGGGATGTTTATCAGTGTAACTATCAATGGTGCATGTGTATATAGAAGTATCCATCTGAGAACTATTGATTGAAACCTTTTTTTTTTTAATTTTTTCATTCTCGTATTCTTACAATAATAAGTAAAAAGTCGCTATATATTGTCTTTAATCACGTAAGTTTCAATGAATTCATGTATACATATGTGTGTGCTGTTGCGCAGGTCACATGCCACGATAGCATATTAAAAATGCTCCACTGTAATATATTTACCACACCACTGAACGTATACTAATGATTGGTGTATAAAAGGAATTTCTAAAGTTGCATTTGTTGCTATTATTAGTTGATTTTGATATATCCTTTCTATTAAGTCTCAATCGTCGGTATCATGGCGTTATGATGACATCAGTATTTTATAGTTTACAAAAAAAAACACGTGTTTGTTAAAATGATAATATGGTATTTTTGGAAACAATTTAAGGCAGAACATTGAGACGGATATTGAAATACAGGAGTTAGCATGAAGAGTTTTCTGAGTTATCAGAAGGAGAAGAATAAGGAGGGAGAGAGCAGACAAAATACAAAAAAAAAATACCGAGAAAGGGATAGATTAAAATGGTGTGATATAATACAGAGATAAAAGTTAGTTAAAGAAAAAAGTTTGCAACAACAGGAAAAAAAAAAACACCGTAGATATAGGAGAATGTGACATCTGTTGTTTTGTTAAAAAGGAGATACTTTCGCGCAAAAGAAAAGGATTCTTATCGTGTTTATTTTTTGCTATTTATTTTCCCTATTTGCGTTCTTTTCGTCTTGGTCTTCCATTGCGAAGTTCATGAAATTATTAGTAAGACGTAAGCTGAGCTTGGAATGGAAAGGCTTCCTGATTAATGTTTAAATACCGTCTGGAGATAAGTGACAATAGGTATGACAGCGTAATGTATATACGTATATTGTGCACTAAGGCAACAATTACATTAGTTTTCATTTGAGACGATAGACACGTTTTTTTATAATGTAATCAACTTATTTTCTTTATCTATCAATAAACAAACATGAAGAAAAAACAATATAATGGCCAGCTGATAGTTATTTTCTTTCTCTCAATTATGGTTGTAATAAATTATTGTACCTTGAATTCATAGTAGGGTTTGCGGGTCTTCTCCCAATATAAAAGATTCATACTTGTCACCGATCTCCTTATAACACTACTATTTCTTCTTTTACTGACTGCAACATCTTCAGAACTTCTGATCAATAATATATTTCTGCCTCAAGTATTTACAGTACATTGATGTTTATTGGAATGAATCGGTTAATCAGGAGAGACAGATACAGTCGAATAAACTGCATATGTTTGCAGCTATCATTTTGTTAGTCAGTGTGTAGACAGTTGTTTGGAAAATGGGGGGGGTAAATATGTCTAGTGGTAACCTATTTCATGGTAATGTTCCAGAATCTTTTCATAAAACACTATACATACGTACACACACACACACACACACACAAACACACACACACACACATGCACACGCACACGCACACACACACACACACACATATATATATATACATACATATATATGTAATGTTGGTGGGCTTTATTTTAAAAAAACTGTGTGATAAAAGGAGATGTTGTTTGATCATCACTGCTGGGATGCCATGTTAACGTACGTTTGTTTATTATAAAATCCCTCAAAACAGTTAAATGATAAACAACTTATATTCCCTGCAAGAAACAATTTATACCTTATTCAATGATAACAAAGTATAGGGGAAACAGGGAAAAAGCACTTCGGAAGATCGCATGAATTGCATTGTCAAACATTGTGAAATGGATGACTGTAGACGCAAAAAAAATTCGATGATTTTTTTTTTAACGTTTAATGTTTAAAGCGGTTGAGTTTTTCAGACTTCATATATATATATATATATATATATATATATATATATATATATATATATATATATATATATATATATATATAAATAGAGAGAGAGAGAGAGGGGGGACAGGAGTCAGAAAAACTCAAAATAACTGAACATCAAAAAGCTTTCTTCACAGGATTTTTTTCGTCTCATTTCAGTCGCTTATTTGTCAATATTTGTCAATGTAATTTATGTTATTCTTATGAAAGAGAGTTTTTCCCCCCTTTCACTTTCAATTTGCTATTATGGCATGATGTATGTATTTTCTCTCGTGTGAATCATTAGTTGATTACCGTGTATCAGTTTCGGCGATTTAAAAACAAAACAAAACAAAACAAAACATTTATATTACCATTGTACCCCAGCAGTGTTGATTAAACACGATCTCCTATTTTTCTTGTATAGATTGGGTCATATTTTTAGTTTTTCTATTCTATATGAAGTAATTTGCATTGTAAATCGATATTATTTCACTCTACATAATATCATTTTTTTCAAACAGGGCTTTCTCACGGAGGTTACTCAAAAAAGGACCTAACAATGAAATATCAGTAAGTAAGTCGTTTTTTCATAATTTTTGTTGAAGTTAAACTATATGAAACCCTGAGATATACCAAGACCTGGCGAGGGATTTGCAAATGTTGGGGGTTATGAAAGTAAAGGCAGTACCACTGTTCACTTAGAACCGTATCAAAGACACTGAAAACGAGCTTGTGATAGCTGAGAACGATATGAAAAGAGGGGTGCTAACCTGCATTCCACTCAGCTTTCAACGATAACGACCGACATGAAATCCACAGCTCGGGTACGAAAAGAGTTTGAAAATCGAAAACGTTGCTGTTGTATCAATTAAATCATTATTTCAAGTGGTGGAAAAATTATTGGTCTCACCATAAGACAAGGCAAAGAGGATTATGGTTTTTTGGGCAAATGTACAATGTTACGAGGCCGAAGTGTTAGCTAGTTATCCAAACATTTCCCAAATTGACTCAATCTACATTTTAGGGATAAATGGCAGCTCAGATAACTTGGCCTACTTGGTGTTATGGCTAAGTCGCACAAGACAACCACTAGTTGTTCGATCACAGAAGCTTAGTAAAATAGGGTCAGAACGTACGTTGGTTAATATTTGGCTACCAGCTTTTGTTAACATATGTGAATCAGGCAAAGAGCTTCCGATTGTGATACTGTTACTCCCTTTCGTTATGCTGAAAAGGCATAAGCCAGAAACACCCTTCCCTTTATCCCTTGAACTAGCCTGATAGCGTGCAACAAGATACGAATCAATGTTTTGATGTTACTTTCTGCAACATTCCTTATTCCGAATAAGTCCAATATGATTATGTCTTCAAGATTCCTATCCCACTTATGTCGACCTCCTTTGTTTATACTTCCATTTTTTTATTTTAAAAGTTCCATTCCCTATGTGTAAGCTTTGCACGAGACTATTTGCTGTTCATGATTTTTTTTCAAACTTTGATACTTATTCATAAATCGTTTTGATTGGTATAACATGTGCTTATTGCTATAAACTGATTATTATTACCAAATGATCCAAACATGTCGTCCCCTCTGAATATCAAATATGCAAATATCAAAAAAGTTGTTCATCTCTAGTAAAATGTTTATGATATCAGTTTAAAAGGTTCAATCAGCTACAATTTTAATCTCCAAACTGACATAACACCTATTCTCTTGCTTATTTATTTACGTCTACATGAAGTGGAGACACAGCTGCCAAGTGAGATACACCTTTGCATTTATCTGTCGCTGATCGACAATTAATAGTTTAGATTAAAAAGAATGATAACTTCCTCTGTATTATCCTCTTTGTGGACATGTCACTATACAGGAGGTGAACCATATGTTAGTGTCCGCAGGTTACATGCAAGCATTCTTAATTTGGACACAAAACACTGCTGCTTTCATGTTAGGAACAATGATCGGCAGCTGTTTGTGATTTGAAAGATGGACATTGTATTGTCTCGGAAAATTGATGAGGGAAATGTGTTAGAATAAAGTTTCAGTATTATGCGAAAGCATAATTTTGATGACGATTGAATAATCGTCAGGTTTTAGAAAAGTATGTAAAATTAAGACTCCAGCTTTACAATTAATCATGCTGAGATTTACAGAAAAAACGATAGAAATTTGTTGCTTTTATTGATAATCATTTAGGTTTTGACAGTATTTTTATCATATTCAAGAACAAGTCCATATATCTTTGACCATTAGAAAATCACTTCCCTTACAGGTTTCTTCATGTCCACTCGTGTAGTACAAACTGATTCATGCGTGAGTTTTAGATACCTGCGTCTGTAATAGCTGAGAAATTCCCAATCGTCATCAATTTTTGTTGCTGGCACGTTCACTTATATCAATCAACGAGACATGTACGAAGTATATTGTATGAAAATATTCATTATCAATTTCATTTCGGATCAACTCTGTTTCCCAGCAGGGATTTTGTTCCCATTCCTGGTAAC
The DNA here is from genome assembly GCA_963457665.1 of Thysanoteuthis rhombus. Classification (NCBI taxonomy): domain Eukaryota; kingdom Metazoa; phylum Mollusca; class Cephalopoda; order Oegopsida; family Thysanoteuthidae; genus Thysanoteuthis; species Thysanoteuthis major. The sequence continues at coordinate 15,212,980 of OY735223.1, forward strand.
AGTGCTGGCTTGCTACGACATGTTAGATGTCCTGAACCGGTCAGGAAATTGTCAAAATCTTGGATCAAGGTAGTTGATGTGACTGAGGGACAGAAGTTTATCTACATTTACTATCGTGAGATGCTTATAAAACTCGGAAAAAAAAGGATCATTTCGTCTCTACTGAAATTGTTGACTTCTGGAAGCTTCAACCGGGTACGTTTCCTGTCACAAGAACAAGCTTTTGGTAAAAATAATATCCCTTTCGTACCACCCTTCACTGCGCCGATCAGAAGGTTGCAATGATTGAATAAAAAAAAAGTCGAATCCGTGACCGGATTATATTGTTATGAATTGTTGATAAGTGCGTTGTTAGAATAGCAATTTATTTGATCCAAAAGCAAAAGGCTGATGATGGAATAACAGCATGATTTCTTAGAACTATTGTCACATTTTAGATGTTCATTAAAATTACATCCCAAAAATTACAATCCCTCACTTGATTTCTTAGTGGACATTGGCAGACTGGGTGATCACTTGACCTTCACATAACTCTGAGTTGAGCGTAGTTTGTTTTAGTGCACGCATGCACGTATATGTATGTTTGTATTCTTGCAAGTGGTAAGCCAGAAAGTAATTTAAGTAGCTAGTGCGTCATCGCACACATGAATACATTAATCATCTACGGATTTTTCAGTTTGGAAAAAAAAGCTATTTGGAGGAGCTGAACAGACTACGTGGAAGTTGCCCGCAAACATTCAAAATCAGGAGATTACTACAATTATTATAATTAAATAAAATAAATCGTTCTTCGTTTTCCGTTCAGTGAGTTCTTCAATAGCTACATGTTTGTTTGGGAACAGGAACAATCAGCGAGAGATTTGCAGCAATGACACGCACATCAAAGCAATGCTTATTAACACGTTCGCATCGTTTTTTTTTCGTTTCATTTTCAAACTGAACCAGTTGCACCCGATTTTCTGTCATCATCTTTTGTGATCGGTACCCATCCGAATGGCAAATAACACTTTTTCTTGATCGACTCTACTCTTATGCATACATTGTTATGCAGTATGTTTTTGCTCCGTAATTTTGAATGCTCATAATGCATCATTTCTAAAGAGAAGCACATACAGCTTAAGCTGTTGTTGTCTTTCTATGGAATCAGCATGTTATTCTGTGGTTTTGCAAATATATATTTCGCAGACATCTTAACTTGCAGCTGCTCTTTTAATGTCTCATAAAAATGTTGAAAACTGTAAGATACTGCACTGAAATTGTCGCAACTGAAAATTAGTCGTTAACCTCTCTTAACAAGCTTCAAGAATCTATTCCGTACAGTAAGGCAATTAAAGGGAATGCTCTCAGTGAGAGCATCAATTACCCCTGTTACAATGCCGAATCCATTTGACTGCATCGAAACACCGAATCCTCACAAAAAGTCTGTCTGGACAACCAACTTAGTGGGGTATGAAATCTTCTCTCTTTGTTCATCTGTGTAACTGCCCGGTGTCTATATGAGTCTTTAAAGGCTTACGGTCTAGTTTGGAGGCAATCACCTTGATGATCTCACGAATGGACATCATCGATGTAGATTTGGAGGGTTTTCTTATATAAACAGACGGGTTCGTCACGTTCATCTAACAATGCAAATGAAGATATATATTTACAAAGATACCTTTTTTAAAAAATTATTTCTGGTAAGAGTGCATGCTACGGTTGTTCTTTTACGGTAATATATATATATATATATATATATATATATATATATATATATATATGTGTGTGTGTGTGTGTGTGTGTGTGTGTGTGTGTGTGTGTGTGTTTAGATTTTAGTTTGAAGGGATGGATGGTAATCTTAATCTGTACCATATGTATTACATATATATATATATATATATATATATATATATATATATATATATATATATATATATATATATATATGATATATATATATATGTGTGTGTGTGTGTGTGTGTGTGTCTGTGAAATTGTCATGGATTTTCCATCAATTCTTTTAAAAGGGTATCAACTCATCTTCAATTAATTCAAAATGGTTGGATACTTCCCGGACAGCAACTCCTCAGTTTATTCGAAAGTTTTTTGTAGAACAGTTTACTAAATGTCTCCATGCTTACCCTTGCTCAAACTGCAATCTGAGTTTGACACGATGATAAATCGTTAAAACAATGCATGTGACCCAGCGCAGGTGACTTTGCTAGACGTTTCGAATTATCAGTAGCCAGCGAAAAAATCACGAGGATCTGCGATACACATCTATGTATATAAAAGATGAATAAACTGTGAGCAAACAGGAAAATGGATAAATAAATGTAATAGCATTCCTTTTTTTTTTTTAGTACTTTGCGACGAGTTTTGGTCTGTCAGTGGAGAGTGATCGAAATAGTTTAAAGAAATTGCGTTGGTGTATAGAAAGAGTTGTGAATAGAATGGAGACCCATTAATGAATACGGACTAAATTCTTGAACAAGGCAAAGGACCCAATAAAAAAAAGTAATTCCTCCTAACGGTTGACATAAACATACTGAAATGAATAACCACGATTACTTAATTTGGAGATTTCCAAGTAGTATCTCCTTGGAAGAGGAAGGTAACACTCAAATAAAAATGAGAAAGTTACTTCGACCAGTTAGATTCAGTATCAATGTACTCGGAGAAGATTGTGAAGTCATCACTACTGAATTAGCTATTCTATTCCAAAAAATGCACATAACATAATGATGCTATCTATACAAGTAGATGAAGAAGTATTTTTCAAATGTAGGTGCAAAATGGCATGAGGATTAAATATGGACTTGGTTGACTGAATATGAGAATTGCCTGAGGCTGTATACATTTATATGTTACATACCGTTTGGAAATGCAATGAGTTCATGGTTCTCATTTCTTGGTAAGTTGCATGATAGTTGGGGTATCTTTAATCTCTGTAGTCATATCATCATTATCAGTATTTTATCGTCCGTCGTGATACATAAATATTTCCCAAGATCTGCCAGTTTTCTTTATCAGGGGCGTCATGGACCCAGTATTTTCTGAATTTGCCCAGTTCATATCTCCATCTGGTATTTTGTCAGCCTCAGTTTTGAATGTGATCTCTTGGGATCCATGTTGTGAGTCGTAATGTCCATCTGTTGTGCGTCATTCACGCAATATGATCAGCATATTGCTATTTGAGTTTTTCCAATCGATTCTTTGATGTCTCTTCCCCCTGTATTCTTTCTGATATAATGTGATGTCTTTCAATCTTTCCATGTGAGATCGAGCATTATTCTCTCATGTGCACGGTTCATGCGTCTCAGTTTTTGCGTTTGTCTCTTAGTCAAGTTCCATGTTTCAGCTCCATAAGTGACTATCGAGAGGATACATTGGATGTATGGGCTCATTTTTAGGATTATTGGGATTTTTTGAGTTCGCTCTGCCAAAGGATTGCCATCCTAGGGTGATTTACAACGTGATTTCTTAGAGCGCCAGTCTAGTAGTCATAGGATTGAAATAATATCTTTGAACTAGGTAGTCGATCTAAGCCCGAGTGAAGGAATTTTTCTGCACTATCACTAAGTCAACTCAGACAAATTTACGGAGATTCCAGCAAAACTCAAAAGCCTAACATTCACAAAGCACCTTAACAAGGAACTATACAGAATCCATTATCTACTGTTCAACTTTTCGTGGTTTTTGTTATTTGAGTTTAACCCTTGGATTAATTTTCCAAACTTTATTTTTCATGCATCGAACAGAAGAAGTGGCGTATTTGCTTGATTTTTTCCTTGTTTTTTTTTTTAATATAAAAAGAGAAAGCATCGTATCCTCACGATGGTGAAATGCATGATGAGGACGAATCTTTTATCCTTTTATCTTCAAGTGGAGAAAGATTCAAGCAAATTGCTTGTAATGACTCATTATGGAGATTAGAAGGGAGCGGGGAAAATGATATTATGGATGAAAGAGAAAATTCAGAAGAGTTTTGAAAATGATATGAAAAACAGGAAAATATAACGAAGGGGATAAACAATAAAGAATTAAATAGGATTTACAGAAAGAGAAAAAAACAAAACAAATGAAAACAGGGAGTAAAGGATGAGGAGCAAATAAAACAAACGAAAATATGATTTTAAAAAGATGTGAAGAAGAAGGCCTTATTACTGCTTGGTGCAACTCCATTCCTACTTCTATTCAAACAAAAGATGATTACATCAACTTCTGCATTGTATATATAATACATAAATCCGTATATATAGAATACATATAGGATGAAGGAACAAAAAAAGTTTGTGGAAATAGCTTAATGAATTAAATATAACGAAAGAAATCAGAAAAAAAATTAATTATCATGTACAGCTTAATTGAAAGAAATGATGAATCAAGAACCAAAAGAAAAAGGCGGAAAGAAGTGAAGGAAAGGAGAACATTTTGACTAGTTGTACTTCTTTCTGCATTTTTTTTTTTTTTGCGCTATCATAATGGATGGTGTATAGCCCAGAAAGACACATTCTGTGACGATTTCAAAACACAAAACCATCAATCATTGTAAATAAAACGTGAAAATAAAAGGGAAGTAACTTGAATAAGCCTCCCGTTTATGCCCGTCTCCCCCCAAACTCTTCAACGAACACAAAAAATTTGAGATGGAGAGATATAGGCAGCAAAACATAAGGGTTAATTAAATTACTTATAATTTCGTATTACATTTCTTTTTTCGCTGTGATATTTATCCAACATTTTTCAACAGTGTAATTTCAATATCTGGTATTACTACTTTCGTAGTTTTATTAATGGAATAGTGCTATTGGATCCGTCTGCAATGGTCGCCTCAGTCTGTATACATTAAATAAGAATGTGAGAATATTCTTCAATTTTTTTTTCTTTTATTGGATCATTTCAATCTACCAACGAGATCTGAATGATGTTGTTCTGAATGATTCAAATTCATATGAAACATTTCCTTCAAATCCATTTGATTATATTTCATTCATCTCTGTCTGCTTGTCTGTCCCTCTGTCTGATTGTCTGTCTGTCTCTCTGCATATGTCTCTTTCTCTCTCCCTTCTTTCTCACTCTCTCTCTCACTCTCACTCCCACTCTCTCTCTCTTCAAATTCATATGAAACTTTTCCTTCTAATCCATTTGATCATATTTTATTCATCTCTGTCTGCTTGTCCGTCCCACTGTCTGTCCGTCTATCTGTCTGTTTTTCTGTCTCTCTGTCTGTATCTGTCGCTGTCTCCCCCCCCTCTCTCTCTCTCTATTTCTCTCTCTCTCTCTCTCTCTCTCTATATATATATATATATGTATGTATATATATTGAGAGAGAGAAAGAGAGAGAGAGAGCGAGAGGCCCACGTGGTACTAGTTGAACTGAACGATTACGAATCTAATCGTCGTAATATTGATGTTTTCAATCAAACTTCTCCTGTCAGTAAACGCTTGCATTATTTCAAAAACATAATTCCATCTTTTCCAGTGCAGTATATCATTTACTAAAATCCTCTTGTTCCGTTTTATATGCTAATTCTAATCTAAGATATCTGAATAAAAGTAAATCAGCGCAGAAGCATACAGCTATCCAGCTCACATGAAGTCATGTGAGCTCACATGAAGTCATGTGAGTTCACATAATCGTTAGTAGTACGTTGGCCAGTGTAAAGGTTCTGTAGATTGCTCAGAGACACCCTGCTTCAAAAGTTGCAAGACACGTAATATCCTGAGCTTTAGCTGGCCTGCTCACGTGATTTCACGTCTCTCATTCCCTTTTCTTGTACACGTTATGGGGGATGCATGATAGAGTGAGATTCGGTACAGATTTTTTCAGGAAGATTGTGCATTATGTCATATCAGCTGACCATGAAGGAATCACGTGGTGATGAGCAAAACAGGTATAACTTTTATTGCTGATTTCAACGACATAAACTTTTGCAGGTTCACATGATTTCATGTAAGGTAATAGAAAGGTGTTCCCGCCTTCAATAAGATTTGTATATGAATATTCCTTATTGCAAATTATGAATGAACCAGACAATTCAAATCCAAAACAAATATCACAGAAAAAAGAATGCGATCAATCGTTTGAATAATTTTCTCCGTAGAGTTTAATAAATTGTACTTAATTTTGTAAACAGTGAACAAATTTCAGTTAACAATGTAAAATTTAGAATCATTACCTTCATCAGTCCCTAATGATTGGAATTATTTGAGACTGTCTAATCTAAGCATTGTGGCTTTATATTTGGTAAATCTCAGGAGGGTTAAAAATACCAACAAATGTCTGCTTTTGTTTTAATTATTCAATTGTTGTTTACTATCTTATTTTGTATATCCTGAATTGATTTATAATCGTTTTTTGTAGCCCAGCCAAGGCATGTAGTTGTTCAAAGATGGAGCTACATCTTCTATTCTTCAACGCTACAATATTCACCAACTTGACTGTCCATATTAACAATACTCATTTTTAATTCGAATGTCTTTGATGCTAATTTTGATTCCCTTTCATCACAACTATTATTACTCAGAAATAAAGAACGAACTCTTGCTGAGGCTTAAAATCGATTCTGTCTTATCTCAGGAAACCTTTCCTTTGTATGACAATGGGTTTACGAATCGAACTACCCAAACTCTTACTTCACCATAAGTTCACCCAGTTAAATGATTTTCATTGCTGGCGGTGTGGTTTGTTACAATGAGAAGCAGCTGAAGTTACGATGAAAAAGATACTTGTAAGAAGATTAGGAATGGTTGACAATGATTCATCTATCAATGAATCAAGATATCATTACTACTTGTCCATTAATCGTCTATTAGTTTCAAAAAGGCCATTATCATTGTTCAGACTTTGAGAGGTCAACATAAAATTTTATTTATATCAGCCAATACCAATGACGAAAAATAAATGAGACAAGTTTGCGAAAAAAATCGTCAAAGAGGGAAGAAATATATCGTTGCAATAGCCGAATATATCTGTAAAAAGTAGAACACATTATCCCGTGGGGTTCCAAATAACCAAGATATCGCCAGAAAATGAAAGCAAAGGACATAAATTTGCCTAAATACAATTGTTTCAACAAAGTGTCCATTTTATTGGTCAATGACGGATAATATGAGAATATTCATGCATTCTCATATGGAATCAACTGTTGTCAACAGGATTTTGAGGATGACATTTTTACGTCTCACGCATGAAGTAGATAGAATAATCTATCAGTTGGATTTTGTGGAAAGCAACAAAATTGATTCGTCCAACTTTGTGGCCACAACCAAAGAATGGATTTGGTAAAATTAGCATTGAAACTGTTACTAAAAATGACGATATTCCTTTCTCAAAACCATATATTACGATATTACTTAACTAGGAAGTTAATTACCACAGTCTTTGCGAAAGTATAGATTGAAGTTCGACTGAAGAGAGTTTTCGTTATTTTTCTGTTTGCATTTTCTTATTTTCTTTCGTCTATTTTACACCCCGTATATCACAGGGTCTAGTAGATGACATTAATTGAGGATTCAAATTAGCATTTCAATGGGGATAATAACTTGTTGTATAAAATTTGCTTCTTCCATCTGTGAAATGTTAGATGCTTTTAAAATTAAGTGGAATTAAAAGGAAGCATTCCTCTAAAATGTACATAAAATGGGCAAATAAGCTAACTTTTAAAATGTCTTTAAACTTACTAAATCTAATAACTTCAAATGCTGACTATTGAATGCTAAATATTTTTCCAAATGGTGTTTTAAGTTAAGGGTTCCCCATTCAAATGGAATCGATTCCAAATGTCTTCACAAGATCATACAAAATGTCTCAATGATCCATTTCTTCAGTTTCATTTTCAAGATAGTTTTTAAATATATTCATACCATAAATATCTAAATGCAACAAGCCTGTTTGCTCTTTAGCTTAAACTCCACTCAGTGTACCATCCCAACCAAAGAGACTACAAATTTTGTACCGTACATATAAAGAGATAGATTTGCACATTTGTAAAACTCGTCAGTTTGACTTTGGAGGTACGACAGCTGCATCACTGATTGCATTGTCGATATTTAGAGTCATTGCGAGGGAACATAATTATTATGGATCAGTTTAGTTTCGGGGACAATGTTAACATCGCTGAATTAGGCCTGGATTATTTTCGTTCTATCTTTGGAAGAGAAACAAACTCACCGGAGTTTAACAAAATTCATATTAGTTTTTTTCAAACAAAGTGTCTTTAGAATATGATAATTCAAAAAGTTACCGTCTAGATTTTCAAAGTAAAACACTGGCAGAGCATGATTCTACTTATTTGAAAACGAAGTAGTTACACCTTCAAAAAGTTATTTGAAGTCCAATCTAACCACCCTGCTGAGTGTTTGCAATACTTTTGGTAAAATCATATCCAGAAATCCTTTATACATTACAATGTTTCATTGAAAATAGGATAATCTAAGTAACATGAGTGTATATTAGTGTTCCCTCTGTGTTGTGTCGAGGTAGCGAATTTTACCCCGAAGGAAGCATAAGAAAAAAAATTATTCTCTTCAAAAGAACCACTATAATTTTCAATCCTTCAGACTATATTATCCACTGCATCTATGTATCTAGTGTGAGAGTTTGCTAATCTGTCTGGAGACCATGTCTCCATTTTCAATGAATTATCACTATTTTTGGCAACGATGTCCCTAGGCATCTTAAAATTATGTATGGACTAACTAAACCTGCGTCAAACGCACAAAATAACAATCAATGTGAGTCTTTTTTTTTTCAGATGATTTTTTTAACCCAAAAGTGATAAAATCCGGGGAGTTAAATCTATTCCTGTATTTAGTTGTTTCTAGACACTTCTCATATTGAAGTATGCGGTTTTCAATCGAAGGTAGACAAGTCAGCTTTTGGATGGAAGTGGCGTTATAGATTATCACATTATTGCTGTGAATGCTACCCCGTCCAATCTTTCTCAAATAATCGCATCCTATTCCCAGACTTACTTTATTGCATCTTGGTCCACTCAATCTTTTTCTAAATACAGAAACCATGAATATAAGTATTTTAAGCTCACTCTTTCTCGTAGCTATAATCCATCCTTCTTAACCATTTCCTAAAATAGTTTTCACATTTGCACATGCAACTGTATGTGATCATAAATACGTTATATTACTCCGAAAATTTATTTGAAACAACTTCGGTAATACACAGTGAATGTTTCAAGTGGCCTTGACAGTGAAAGTAGAATAAACAATTGAGGGAAATGGGCTGCTACAGGAATCGAAATTTTGACCGTAGCGTCACCCTTTCAATTGAGCTAAGTTAAAGCATTTACCCACCGGTTCGATTCCAGCAGCCGTCTTATTTCCTTCAAGTCTCTATTCTATGTACACTATGTCGATCAAACGATAAATTCATTCTATATTACCGGGAGATCATTTCGAATAGAGTTCCCTAGAAATATGATACATTTATACTGATTTTTTGTCAGATCATCTATCCTTTTCTTAGTAATACGGCTGTGTACATAAACGAATTGAAGTTACTATTGAGCTTATTTTTTCACTCTGTTTTCTATGTCTTCAGACTGAATTCTGCGGATAAAAAATCTGAAAAAAATCTTCATGTATGATATCTTGATGATCATTCCCTTTTTGATATCTTGATGATCATTCCCTTCTCACATACAGTTTCATTGACTTTAGCAATGTAATATTATTACGATACCCCTTTTTAGAAGGATTTTTAGACTGTTCGAACAAAGTGTAATCGATAAAATCGACTTTTTCTAAATCATTTTTTTATTTTTTAGCATTTGCATTTTCTATTCAGATCAATACAAAAGTTAAATCCTGTCACCATTTATTGAATTATGTTTGTTTGGGATTGAAACATCATTGCCCCAAATTTCGAATAGATTGTCGAAGTTGCAATTATCATTAGTTGTATTTGAATTATATCTTTATTTACATTATATATATCTTTTTAAACATTTCTCATCCCTTCAATCGGTCACATTGGAAGAGACGATTTCTTCATAGAGGCGACGTTACAGGTTATTGCATTATATGCAGCGTGTTACATACCCTGCAATTTCACAACAAGCGTCTACAATATTCAGCTCAAAATACTTTAGCTATGATAATGAACAAGCATCAGGGGTAGACATTCAAGCTTGCAGGAATTGACCAGACATGAGCATGTTCCTCTCCTTGCCAGTTCTATGTCACATGCACACGTGTGCTGATAGCTTTCCATCAGAGCAACAAATTCACTGGTCAACAGACGTCGTATATCCAATAGCTCTTGCTGATTAGAACACTTTCCAAGAGTTTTCTGTTTTACGTTTTGCATATTACTTTAGAATCTGAACAAAATATAGAAAGTGAAAATTTCTTTTTTCTTTTCATTTAACCAATCAACACATTGTATGGATAATACAAACGCAGTGTTCACCGGGAATCTGGCCAAAATCAAAATAGTAACTGGTCTTAATGAATTTTTTATACTGATGTATCAAAGACGAAGAGCAAAAAAATAATTCCAAATATTGGAAGAGAACATTTCTTTTTCGTTATGATTCCTATCTCATTTTTGATATCTTGATGATCATTCCCTTCTCACATACAGTTCCATTGACTTTAGCAATGTAATATTATTACGATACCCCTTTTTAGAAGGATTTTTAGACTGTTCGAACAAAGTGTAATCGATAAAAATGATGGAAAAACAATTTTTCTGATAGTAAGTATTTTTTTCTAAAGCCTAGATCATAATCATTCGAAAATAACTCAAAATGACAGGAAGAAAGATCTGTATCTTTTTTTTAATCTAAGAAATAAGATTCCTGAACTGAGTGATTCTGGGCACTTTTCTAACTGATGAGATTAACCAATATCTCAATGGATTTATTTTTTGTATATGTAAATATCAATAAAAACAGCAATGTATAATAAATCATCAGGATGGTGATAATCATAAGAGGGAGAAAATCTGATGTTTGTTATGATATTTTTTTAAAAATTCATCAAATAAATGTCATGATATGTTTTTTTTCAAAGGTGTCGATTTCCCGTAGGAATTATGTTCATATTGTTCACACGTAATAAATACTATGTCGAAAATCTTCATTTGCCATAGCAGCCTGAATAAAACTGCACATACATCTACGTATTTAAAAAAATGCATGAAATACCATCAGACAGGTCATTAAGGTTTAGCACAAAATACCTCCACATTGCAACGTCGATTATCTCTGTTATATATATATATATATAAAATAATGGACTATCAACTAGTGAAAACTTCATCCTTTATCCTTCAAGATGTTTCAAAAAATTGAATTAGTGTTTCAAGTGTTTTTCGAGATCTCTATTGGTACGGATAAAACTCTGCAATTTTTTCACTTTCAGATCAATTTATTTGATCTTCATATTGTAGCCTTCATCTTTTACCTCATATCCCAAATTTACTACCATATAAGATAACTGGATGATTTCCTGAAGTCAAAACTATTTTTTCAAGTAGGGAGAGATCAGCAGTTTCAGCAATGTTCCCTTTCAGAATCTCAGATTCTCTCAGCAGGGAATTAAAACATAGTTTCATGAACTTCTTTCATTGCCGATAAAATCGATTATTTTCTTTACGAACAATAGCTTTTGTTACATTTGAAGGGATTATTAACCATTTTTTTTTTTTTGCAAATTTCGACTCACTCTTTGAACGAGCTAATCAATTGAAATTTGTAGTCATATGAATATCATATATGCACGTATAATACATGAATCTTTATTTTGAATAATTTAACCCATTAACTGTGAACAGCAATTACTAATACATTGCAAGATAAATAGCCCGACTCAAAGACGGAACTGAGCTGCTGTAAATCACAAGGAAAAGAAAACATTTCAGAATTACCGGTAAAACTGCAATAACAAAGATGTCCACTATCTATTGATGATGGCGTAAATCTTTGATTATGGATGATAGCAATTCCAATTTTTTTGACATTTCCACTTCTCATTTGAAAAACATAGGCCCAGATCAGTCAAATGGGCCAATATATAAATGGTAAGACTTACCAATCGTATTTGGTCGTATTTTACATAGTCATTTTTTTTAGCAGCAATGGCTCAAAGGGGAAACATAACCTATGTCTTTCATTCCCACATTGGCGGAACATTGAGGAAACACAAACAGATAACAGTCGGATATGAAGCGAATAATTGCAAAGCTGCAGACACACGGAGACAGAGAGTGAAAGCAAGAGAAAAAGAGGTCGACCAATCTAGAATGAAAAAACAAAGGTAGAAAAAATGATATATTTCGGTCAGACAATGAGGAAGGGGCAAAAGATGGATTAGAAGAGATTATCTATTAGCGACAAAAAATGACACCAAAGAGAGAAATGATATAGTGACACGGTGACAGGTAAGCGCGTGATGGTATGAAATACGGAGAAAATACAGGGTGAGCTACTTTGAAATGTAAATTACATATACACGCGTATTTCGAAACAAATTTTAAAATGAGCTGATATTGAACACTCAGAATGCGGCAACTACCCGTATGAGTTTTATCAGTGTTCCATCTCGAAGAAGAATATAGCATTGTTCATATTGAGTTTGATATAAGAGAGGCACATGGAGGACAGAGAGGGACGAAATAATGTTAGTCACGAAATCAAAAAAAGGGAAGTTTTTTTTTGTTTTGCAAGGATTGAGCGAGACTCAGGAACAAAGAGCAGACAAGGGACGGTGGGTGACTTCTTCGCATTTCAGAGAACAAAGAAGAAGTAAAAAAGAAGGAATAACAACAGAAAGAGAATTTAAAACTCCTCATCCATAATGCAGAGATTGGAGAAAAAGAATGCGTAAAATAAGAAGTAATTCTGTTTTTAATTTCATTAATAGCTGATTTGCAAATAAGCGCAAAATAATCTGGCAGCTGATCAGAAATCCGAGCCTTGGATAATCAATTTAACTTTCTTCCTTTAGTCTCCGAGAACCACATTTGCATGGACCCTGATTCACATTGTGTCATTTTGCCAAATATTGATATTCCGTCACTGATCAAATGAATCGAGGATCATTCAATATGCTAGCGAGGATTGTGTTTTAATTCCCCTTCTAAATTTCATTCCTCAAACTCTGTATTGGAACATTATGCTTTTTTGTATTGATGTCCGATTGCATCTATTTCTTTTGTTTGAATTTTGTTTGTTTAACCTAATATTTTTTGAACATGTTATAACTTTTCCTCACATTTCGTTTGATATTTTTGAAATGCTAATATCTGTCTTCTAGTTGTTATTCAAGATCCCTTTCCCTCTTCTCTGTTCCGTTTCACTCTTCTTTATTTTCTTAGTGCAACTTTTTTTCAATCCTCAGTCTCTCTGTCTCTGTCTCTGTCTGTCTGTCTCTGTCTCTCTGTCTCTCCCTCTTTATGTTATCATTTGACCACGTTAATCCACTTTATCCTTCTTTTCAACCTTGTCTTCTTCATCGTTTGTAGTTTCTCCGCTATTTTTCTTCTTTCTCTCTTAAAATCAGTTGCTTGTTTTTCATTTTCGGTTCTCGTGTACATCTATCAAAAAACAAACTTTTCTTACATTCTCCAATTCTCTTTGCTGTCTCACTTCTTACTTTTATCTGTTCAGTTCAATTAGGCAACTTTTTACAAAACAAAACGACGCACCTAATTGAATCAGAAGGTAATTAAGCAACACTATAGCGATTACTTTTCTCGCTAAATATAATAACACAAACATAATCATTATAATCAAATTTAGCTTAACATAAAGAACCAATTAATTAGTATACTCATTTGAAGATATTTCTTCATTAGTTGAAGGAGTAGTATAAAAAATGTTAACACATCTGATGGTGATTTTATAGAGAGAAAAAAATATCATCAATTTTTTTACCGCCGTCAAAGCAGCAGTAAGACATGTCAATCGATCAAAGTTTACAATGATAATCATAACACTACTTCTAAGAAAAACAAGAACAAAACATTAAATGATGCGTCTACTACAAAATGTAAGCACCATTATTTCCAGACCAAGGGACCCTGCGTAAGTGATGATTCCAGTCAGGGAGCATCTCATTAAGGGAAACTTTTTGTTATCAAGTTCCCAGTAAGTCCCCTTTGAAAAACTTGGAAAATCGATTACAAAACCGAGATTAAACGCCATCATCTTCGTAGTGAAAATCATAATATCGATGACACTTCACAACTAAGTTTCAAGAAAAAAATCTGATTTAAAATAGCCAAGAAACAATATTGAGACGTTCTGACCAATAGACGATCGACGGATGAGAAAAACGAAGCATGCAGTACAGTCATCCTAAAATACACTAAACACGTATATTAACACAATATACTGAAGGTGTAAATAGTAGTTGGCGATTATAAAAAAGGAAGGTATGTACAATGACAACTTTGGTCGACTGAATATAAAAAAAGCTGATTTTATTCCTACAATGTATACGTTGTACATATATAAGTTATATAGCTTCTATAATCATATTCCCAAGTTTGTAGAGGCCTGGTATCTATTTACTATCTGCATTCCCACTGGAGCAAAATGCAGCACATGGTCAACTTGACTCGGGAAAAAAGAGCATCCCATCACAAAAAATGTGAACAGACAAAAGTATACTTAGCACATGCTTAGAGATTGACAGCCTCTGTTGAGGTTTCCAAGTCGCATAGCAAACAGTATTGTCATCACATCGAGTTATATAGTGATTCAACCACAATTTACTTCTTAATACAACCGACCAAACTGTCCTGTGCTACCAGCTGACAGCCATAAGAATATGAAAATTCAATTTATTACATAAAAACCAATATATCATTGCAAAGAGAGTATTGATAAGTTCTGATCAGAATTTACTCTTGAAATTTCCATCCCCAGTTTCAAAATATTTCAGATATTATGTGTGTCAGTTCAACACAGTCTTAATTTTTAAAACGTGGCAGTATTGTTTTATCTCACTAGGACAATTAACCATCAATTCCTTTATTTTCATTTATATTTCGACTACTCTGCAGTCGATCTAAAATTATCACAATTGGCTTTACCATTGTGTATTCATTCTCATACAAGGAATTACACCGTTAAGTAGACCTGTCACTCGGAGTCACACATACATACATACAGAGAGAGAGAGGGGGGGATAATTAGTATGCATCAAGATGGGTCCATTTGGTAAAAGTAAGGGAAAGCCACACTGGTTATTCTATAATACCTAGGATATTTAGAAAAACAAATTTGGTGTTCATGGTTGGATTTTTTCTGTGAACCAAAAGATACGATTAAAAATACTGAAGTCTTCTTTTTGAATACCCAAATTATTGAATATGGAATAATTCTGATCCAGGATTATTTTTCTTTAGTTCTTATATATTTTTTACTAATGTCTCTCCGTGTCAATCTGTCTGTTCCTCCGTCCATTTCTCTCCCTCTCTCTCTCTCTCTTTCTCTCCCTCTATATATAAATTATATATATATATATATATATATATATATATATATACATGAATAGCAAGTTACACAACAAGGCACATCCAGAATATGTCATTAAGATATAAATCATTTTTTGGAAATGAAAACCGTGATGCAAAGCAGGAAACTAGAACTTGGTTACTTTTGTGAAAATATAATCTTTTAGAGTCTCACCATCGCAGAATACATTTGCAGATAATCACAAACGTATACATAAACAAACTCACCCCCCACTCAAACACATACGCATAAACACACACACACATATACACATATACACACACACACACACACACACATATATATATATATATATATGAGCAGTCACAATAATACAATGAGATGAAAACACATAGATCATTGTACATATACATAAACAAAAACATCTGACATCTTAATTCAAATGCTTGAAGCACATCTATTCTTATATCTGTGCTTTTCTCTGAAACTGCATATTTCAGTGAATATATTCACATATATACACACATACGCACACATATGTAAATATACATATGTGTGTGTGTGTGTGTGTGTGTGTGTGTGTATCTGTATATTCATACACGTACACATGCATACTGTGCGTGTGTGTACACATATGTTGGTGATTATACATTGTGTTCTTTATACGTAGATACCTTGCATCCTTTGCAATCCTTTAGACAAGTTTGAATCACCTGTGTTATGTGGTTATAAATAAAAACCAGAATTTTTTTGAATATCAACACAAGGTCTGCATTTTCTTCTTGGCATTAATATGATCTGCTTAGATACAAACACTATTCTCTCATCGTCGAATTTTTGGCTTTTGGAATTATTTCATCTGAAATAATCTTGAATACAGCGGAACTGATTCATTTATCTATTTTATTCCAGTATTTTTATATATATATATATATATATATATATATATATATATATATATATATATATATATATATATATATATATATATATATATATATCTACCGTACTAGCTGAACCTATGGAAATTTTACAGGTGTTG
The DNA here is from genome assembly GCA_963457665.1 of Thysanoteuthis rhombus. Classification (NCBI taxonomy): domain Eukaryota; kingdom Metazoa; phylum Mollusca; class Cephalopoda; order Oegopsida; family Thysanoteuthidae; genus Thysanoteuthis; species Thysanoteuthis major. The sequence goes on from OY735223.1 coordinate 15,229,450, forward strand.
TTGGTATCAATCATTTTGTGCATCATTCAAAGTCTTTGTTTCCCGTTTTTTATCTAAAGATCAAACAAACATGGATTTCTTTTACGTGTGGAAATCTCTCTACTCTGGCTGTAATACTCTAATTGAACAGCCTGATTCTGCTCGTTTGCTTTTCTCTCTTCCAATTTGCTCCTAAAACTACCTGACTTCCGCTTATTGTTACAACCGAGAGAGTATCAGTTAAATGCAGACGAGCAAGATCATCATCATCATCATCAGCAGCAGCAGCAACAGCAGCGGCAGCAGTGGCAGCAGCAGCAGTCTTTTAACGTCCATTGTTGGACATACACCTTACCAAGGATATGCCACGTTCCTCTGTCATGGATTTCACATAGGCAGTATTTTCTGAATCAATGTGGTTCATCTCTCCATTTTGTATTTTGACGGCCTCAGTTTTGCATGTGAAAATTGGAGATCCATGATGTAAGTTGTGATGACCATCGGTTGTCTTCAATCCTCACATCAAGGCAAGCTCCTTGCCATTTCGGTTTTCCTAATAGATTCTATGATGGCTAGAGCCTGCGTTTTACACCCTTATAGACTGTGCTCTCTTGTGATCTTTGAATGTTAAGTCAGGCATGATACTCTCATGTGCACGCTGCGTGCTTCTCAGTTTGCAGGTTTCTCTCTTGGGTAAGTTCAATGTTTCAGTGACTATTGGGAGAATGCATTTGGTGTATAATGTTTTTCTTTTTAGGATTATTTGGATCGTTTAATTTTTTAAAGTTGAGCTTGCTCTGTCGAAGTCTGGCCATCTCAAGGGGACTCTATGCTTGGTATCTTCTTTCCATAGAGATTTGTTGTCCTGGGCAGATGTCTGCTTTCAACAGTTTTGCATCTTTGATTTGGACGGATATCTCATTATTAACGATGTAATCGTTGCATATGACTTTTGTTTTTCAGAAATCCATGTGTGGACCGAATCTTCTGCTTTCTTCGTTTAGTTCATCTAGCATTGGTTGGAGATTGTGATGTTCTCTGCGAAAAGGTTGATGTCGTCTACAAATCTTAGGTTGCTCAGACATTTGCGCGTCTATTTTTATTCCTCAGTTCTCCCGTGCAAGGTTTCGGAAGATCATGTCGAGGCACCTGTGAGGACTTTGGGTTAGCTGTTATCACACCTTCCTCACTGTTTTGTTGAAGGGTTCAGAGACGTTATCGAATCCAATAAAGGACTTGCTGTGATTATACATGTGTTGCATTGCTTTTACATGTATAAGGTCTACACCTTGTACTGTGATGGTCTTCATTACCATGGGAATTTCTACAGAGTTGAATGCCTTCTTGAAGTTTATAAATTCTACAGCAAGTGCCATTTTGTACTCTGCTGCATTCTCTTCCAGCTGATTTATTAAATGTAGATGGTGCATGGTCCAGTAGTTCCTGGTTTTCATCTGGTGTTTTAGTGATCTGGTTGGTGACATTTTTTGTGAACAGTTTATTGCTGCGTTTGCGCAGGCTCATAGGATCTCAGATGTTGATGTCATCGGGGTTCTCCTTTTTATCTACAAACATTATGATTGACCTGATCCAGTCTTTCAGGACTTTTCTTTGTTTTAAACACAATTTGAACGAATTAACTTTTTCTGTAGACGATCTTACCAGCTTTTGCGATTATATCTATCTGGTCCAGGGACTTTTCCTTTTTTTTTTTCATTTGATGTCTTCAAATTGTTTGCTACTGTTTTGAGTATCCCACCTGTTGCTTATTTGCCGATGTCCTGAAGAGGACTATTCTTGGTGGAATTCTTGGATAAATTTGACCATTCTTTCTTCGCCTGTTGTTAAGTTTCTATTTTGGTTGAGTAGGCTAGTTATTTGTTTCTGTCCTATCTTAAAAGCTTTGTCTATTGCTCTGACGCCCTGCCGTTTTTCGAAAATTGTTTTGATGATTGCTGCTGTGTACATAATTTTGTCTTTTCTTAGATTCTTTCTATTGTTTTGTTGTGTTCGACCTCTTCTATTATTTCCCTTGTTGCTGGTGGTGGCTAAAGGTTTCTGCACTTCTAGACGACTTTCTTGATTTCATTCAAGAATATTTTTAACAATATCTTTTGATTAATTTTGAACTGTTTAATTTTAGTTTCTAAAGCGTGATTCTACTTAGAATACTTGAGGCATTAATTAGAATATATTCTGAACAAGAAATTTGAGATACATTATAATGCGTTAATGAACATGAAAATTCGATGGTTATTATAGAGGAAATTATTTTTAATGAATAAATCGTGCAATTTTTTTTCTCTTTGATACAGTTGGAAGTAAAAAATCGGTATTCAATTTCCGCCAATTCTTTTGATTTTCAAGGACTGAAAAATGTTTTGTTTCGAACTTATCAATAAGATTGGTCGCAATAACATGATAATACGGCTAATTCAAATTAAGTGCAATCGGGATCATATTTGTACATGAATACAATACACTTACAGCAGTAATCGTATATTGGTTTCGTATTTTGAAAAAATATTTAATTTTTACTTCATGTGCATATTTTTAGCATTGAGTGAAGGATTTACAATTGTTACCACCTTTCATTGTATCAAGAGTTGACTTTGTAAATCAGCACCAGATATATTCCTTTTTTGTTCATACACAGTCGATTCCAACGATAGTTAAAAGTCACAAAGATACGATCGATTTTTTAAAATCCTTGAGAAAATAAATGAGAGCAATAGAGACTGAAATTTCAACAGGTCCCTGGGAAGTTGTGGAGGAAATCTTTTGTACTCCGCTGATTCATGATTGTAAACAAAACGAGACCTAATTTCAGTAATGTCTTTGTCAATAAGCACAGACAAAATGATAAAGTCCATTCGTTTTTGACATATTTCCGTTAGCAAGAATCCAATTTCACCAAAACAACAATCATAAGGAAATGCGTTGCTGTCTAACACTAGCTATGTGGTATTCAAAATTATTGCTTTAGTAGGATATATGAGATCAATAGATTTTATATATTGTCCAATCTTCCGAGCTGACGTCCATATATCCAAAATACTGAACCCTAAATGGAGAAGCGAACCATTTTTATTTCCTCACCAACGAAAACCAAACTCTCTGGGTCTTCTACTTTAGTCTACGTAATGGAAGCGAAAAAAAAACGCCAAGTTTGATTCCTAGCCAAGTTTGGGGTCTAACGAAATTGATTTGAAACATCAATTATCACTTGTTATAAAATTTCTGGTGATTTTGCAAGAAAAAAAAAACTTACCTTCTTCGGTTTCTGTGCTTCAGACAGATGTTAAGTTTTGCTGACAAGTAACAGAAAAAAATCTATGAGTTTTTGTCGACAAGACAATTCACAATAAAATGTGTACTTCACGAAACATTTTTGCTTGTTGCGAACAAAGAAAAAGAAATATTTCAATTTAACATTTCAGTTGATCAACTCAAAGAAAGCAAAGCTGTCTCTGGGAAAAAAGCATAAAGCTGGTTCAAAGTCAGTTTAGATCTGTAACCACAAATACAACTATCTATTCGCTTGTTTATGTTCCTTTGAAAGAACTGTTTAGGACGCACATAGAAGAACACGTCCCTCTAAAAAAACTGATCACCAACAAATATTGGCTTCGATTCTACACATAGATAAATTATGGTGTTTTAAAGTATAACATTATCCACCCATTTATGTTTTTTCTTTGTTTGATATACATCTTTAAATTCTTTCTGTCAATGTCAATATTGTGTTCAATGTCATTCATTCGTCAATTTATTTTGCTTCATTTCTATCTTCTTTTCATTCATTTTTCTTCTTTTTTTTTTTAAGTACTACTATCTTTATCCTTTCAATTATTCAGATTTTGTCACCGAAATATCAACATCAGTTTGTACATATCGTATCTTGTCTGGCTGGCTATGTATGAATGTATCATGTGAACAGGTTTCACTGTGTAAGAATCGCTCTTTTTTTTATTCCACCCTCAATTGAGTGTTAGTGGGAGCTGAGTATACAATGTTAATTGATATCTATTTCGTGCCCTCCAATTAAAAAATCTGTTTATTTTAGTGGTAACTGTCGGAAAAGAACGCAAGAATCACCAAATTTATCGTCACCTCTCTTTATAATATCTATGAAAGTCCATCATCCTAAACTCGGCATCCTGCTCATATATGTTAGTCAAAAAGTGGTTCCTATGCAAACCAGTTGTTTCTCATCCATTTTTTTCAAATTTCAATCCGTTACTCACCTTACATTCTCCCTCTGTTTTTTGTTTTTCTTAACTTTCTTGTTCATTTTGTTCTATACATTGATTTCCGTCTGATTTCATCATCATTCACTTCATTATCTCTATTTTTTTCTTTCATTTCTTTTCTTGTGTTGCATTATCCCTTTTTCATACATAGTATTTATTCACTTCTCTTTATTTCTTACTTCCATTCATTCATTCATTATTTTCCATCACAGTTTTCCACCCAAATGCATTTTTCTGTCCGCCTTACATTTGTATTCAGTATCTTTTCGTTCTAAAATGCACAGGGGGAAAATGGTGGATGCGAGTCTCATATGGGGATTCAAAATTGAACCTTTATTTTTTTTTCAGCTGACCGAAAATACGTATATAGTCTTTGACTGGAGACTACACTGATCCCCATTGAGACACAGAGAGAGAGACAGAGACAGAGAGAGAGAGAGAGAAAGAGACAGAGACAGAGACAGAGAGAGAGAGAGAGGGGGTGAGAGAGAGAGAGCAGGCTTGCTGAGAGACAGGAGGTGAGAATTTGCTGTCTCTCTACAGTTCACAGCCAGGACCACCGGCACGTACACCTTGGTACTCTGCGCCTTTCTAATCTGCCTGCTCCTCTGACCAACGTTCGATTACGTTTTTGAAGGGTAAGGTCACTTTTCTCTCGCTACCTTTTTTTTACAAGATTACCTTGCCTTAGAATTTTCCCTGATAACAGAACTAAATGATCATCTACCATTTCCCCAGCAATTTTTTCTCTGCTTTGTTTTATTCCTCACGCAACTGAACTTTCAATCAATTCATCTTTTTTACATATCATACCAGACTCTTTATACAGTGTCCCTTTACTATTCCTTTCCTGTAATGTCTTATCATTTAGGTGTCCGTTGCTTGCTATCCATCAGCAGGGGTTCCAAGCGACCATGCTTTATCTAATCAATAAATCTACTTACAATGATTTTGTCTGGCGTCTGAAAGGGGTTAGTCAGTAACCTTTCCGATGGAATATTTTAGTTTACTTAACTTATATCCATGCTTATAGTATTTTCTACAAAAATATGCTTATCAAAAGTAAATCATGATGTTTGAGAATAAAATTGATGCTCTTTTTGAAACTCCCATCTGCCTTCATTTTGTAACAGGATGTTTTGGAGGTTAACATCAGTAGTTTTAAAAAAGGAGAGGGAAGGGATTTAGGTTTTCAAAGAATTGAGATCTTAACTCCAAAAGTAAACAAATGAAAAGATGCAATGTTTTCCCAAAGCATATTGTTTTGTACTATTAATGTATTCCTCGTCTTTATCAGATTGGGAAGTCTATTAATGGTTAAAAAAGTATTTCTGGCTCTATTTTATTAATAGTGAGCACTTCATGTAATAAAACAAAGAAATCCCCCTTAAACATATGTATCTATACCTAATTACCGATGAGTTATTCAATATTCAAGCCAAGATTCAGAAAAATAATAATGTACCGTATGAAATAATATCAATGTACACTACCAAATATGAAATGACAAACAACACGTATGGGATTATATAGTATATAGTAAACTACTGCTGGAGAGGGGGGTATTTTTGCTCATCACTCTAATTGTGCCATTTATTGTAACTGTTTTGTTTTTAAAAAATCACTGAAACGGTTATACGGTGGAACGCTGATGAGCTTTCTAAAGGAGTATATGTTTATTCCTTAGTGAGCATAACTATACTCCATCTGAATTCCAAAACCTTGAATATTTGCATATATGAATTTGCGTGGATTAGGAGTCTTCTGCCTGCCTAATCTCATAAATGGGAAATAAAACCAGAACCAACCTACCAACAAACCAATCAAACAAAAACAGTTTGTAAGCCGGTCAGAGGAGTACAATCCCAAATCATTTCGGTGCCAAGATTTCCACCGGAGGGCACAATGCTAACATCAGGTTGAATCAACTTTGGCTTTAGATAACGAAAAAAGGGTTTTATCTTTCGGTCGTCCGTTGGATTTTATTTCCTCTCCAATGACAATCTCAATGCACTTGCAAATATTCATGTGTTTGTGCATGTGAGTGTGTGTGTGTGTATGTGTCCATATGTATATATATATATATATATATATATATATATATATATATATATATATATATATATATATATATATATATATATATATATGTATATATGTATATATGTGTGTGTGTTTGTGTGAGAGAGAGAGAGAGAGAAAAAAGAGAGAGAGAGTCCGTGTGAGTGGTGAGAGTTTGTCCTTACGTGTATGCTACAGGGTATAAAAATACAGTAACGTTATAATAGCTGAATATATATATATATATATATATATATATATATATATATATATATATATATATATATATATATATATATATATATATATATATATATATATATATATATATATATATTCAGCTATGATAACGTTACTGTATGTATGCACATACTGTATATATATATATATATATATATATATATATATATATATATATATATACTAGTACATACTATATATATATATATGTATATATATATATATGTATATATATATATATATATATATATATATATATATATATATATATATACATATATATATATATATATATTTGAATGAGGAATATAAAACAAAGGTAAGTGACAAAAATATCCTTTTATAAACCATTGTGGTCAAAATTGTCACGTAAATGTCAGAGTATTTTTATATGTCATTAGGTAATAATTGTAATTTAAGATATATTCACTTGAACTTATGAATATATATAAGACAAGTTCTGTCGTAATTGGCCATTTCACAAAGAATGTACTAGTCTATCGATTCAAAATATTGAGAAATTCTGAATAAATGAATAAAATATCCAACTTTAAAAATATGAAAAAATGCTATAAGTAAAGCAGCAGAAGAAGGATAACATTTCCGAGACATAAAGCGATATTTTTTCCTATGTACTGGATTTGAATTCAAGACAATCTCTTATGGGGAGAGGGAATTTGTTAGAGTACATTTCCCACGCTCACTCCGATTAGGAGATCACTTAGTTAGTTTTCATCTGAATTGAAATAAAATAGCTTTGTTATGTGATATGTATTAGTAAAGACCAAAAATGTATCGATAATGATTTTCTTGGATTTTTAAATTACTTTGGACACTCCCAAATCAAACAAAAAATACTATATTGAAAAATATTGCGTCCAAAATATTGTTACAAAAAGGAATTGACATATAAAATGACATTATTAGGCCATTGTTATGAATATATATTTGATAGGATTGACACAAAACTGTAAAAAGTACCAACAGAACACGAGAAAAATATACTTCGTATCTACATCATATTTTTCCATCGACTTGATGATGTATATTTGCTTAAAATCTTTAATTACAAAGACATCTTACAAAATCTACCAACTGAATTTTTAAAAAAAGAAGAGAAGCTTTTAGTAACACATTGATTATGACCGATGATACGATCTTTCTTTCAAATCATGTACAAACAGCAGATATTCTTACTAAAAATGAAGATGTCGAAGTTGATATTCTAAAATTTGTGTGCTAGGCGATGTAATTATGTGATGAAAATATCAGTCACATATTGACAAGTAAACTAGAGATTGCTAAAATCTCTAAGTTAGGGAAACTCACCAAATGTCCAAATTATAGAGAAACAAGTTGATTCATGATAGTAAATGTTCAAATTATATGCAAAAAGAAAAGATTTTTTCTGTATATTCATTTCATCTACGTTGGATAGTTATCGAAGCATACAATAGCGTTCAACCGGAAGGGAAAAATCTTCTCAGATTGGTAAATTAAAAGTTCTACCACGTACAATGCTTTGGAAAGCAATTATTATAACATTTGGGCGCTGAAAATTTCCAAGTTTCAGCAGATCTTTTGGAACTTCAAAACAAATTCGTTATATTCTTGATTGACAGATCAGCAAATAATGAAGCATGATTATGTTGGTTTGAAAGGATTTCACGTATAACATATGTACTTGAGAATCAGACAATATTACATACGTGACAAGCGTGG
>OY735223.1:15240204-15292704 GCA_963457665.1 Thysanoteuthis rhombus
TATATATATATATATATATATATATATATATATATATAAATATATATATTTGACACTAATATAATTAATGCTCGTCTATTCATGATTTAGCACTCTTTAAGTGAGTTAAATCATCTATTGTGAGCTTAGGCAATGATCTTCAATAGGAATTGGGCACTCTGGTGGATGAAGGATTTCTGTATGATTTGAAATATATTGCTCAAATTCTGCCTTAATGACTGTCCAGTTCCGTAGTCAAGAAGTAGGATATCGGCCTATTGAAAGTCTCAATTCTGCCCTGCGGTACTGGATCGGAAAATGGAAAGTCTATAGCCACACTGAAGAGATGTAATATATCAAAATAGCTGTCTGTGGATGACACAATATATATATATATATATATATATATATATATATATATATATATATATATATATATATATATGTGTGTGTGTGTGTGTGTGTGTGTGTGTGCATATATATGTGTATTGAAACTCATATTTGATTGGGGAACACTCTGTGCGTACAGGGAAGTGTGTGCATGCGTGCGCAGGAACGATATCCGTTGAAATCCATTTTGGTAAAAAGCATCAAGTTGATTTTCTTCCTATTTTCCTAATGATTTTGATCACTTTCTTTTGGTTGGGCAAAAATTTCATTAACTGTCCTCATAATTGGATTCAAAATATAACAAGTGCTATTCTTTTGTCGTATACATAATATTCAGGGGTAAAATTGCCCAAAAAGTTTTAATTGGCTGTCATCACTTGCACTCAGATGCATGACTGAACATGTTACGATGACTATCTCTCCACATTTACTAATAAATAAAATAAAACAGAGAAATAGCTCAAATGTACTTTTAAAGACAAAAGTTTATATCAGTTGAAGATTAGTAGAATTAGTTTCAGTACGAGTACAGCTAAAAACCACATTGTTATCTTTATTTGGTGAAGTTAGGCTATTGCAACATTCAAACAGATCCTTAGTACGTACCTAGAAAGGACCCACCTCTGGTCCCCAATTTGAAAAGGTGCAAGGCCCTAAAATGTTTCAAATATGAATACAGTTTACTAAATTATTGCAAAATCCATTTTTTTTCTCGAACATCAACAAATCTGATTTCCAGTGTGGGTCTCAAATTAATCTAATGAAGTGGTTTTAGTTTTTACTTAGTTATATCGAATGGTTTTGATCTCAATGGGGGTCGTTAATGGCGCTGATATTTACATCACCCACAATTTGGTCAAAATATTTGGCTTCTCGGCTCATGTAACACAACGAATTAATAAACACAATACAGATGTTCTCCCTACCTCCAGAGTTCTTTTTTGCGCAACTCAGTTTGCTCTTTTCAAAAACAAGAACTCAAAATCCAACTTGCCCGTTCTCCTCTGGAGATTTTTGCAAAGTGTTTTATATACTACTTTTGTACGTACTTGTTCGACGCAGTCACGGCCATCGTATGCACTTTCCAATGAGTGTGATAAAAATAACAATATTCCTACAACTGGTACTAATAAAATATAATAAATAAGAGTCCATCAAACTGATGGATTTTCACAATAGCTACTATAATAAGATGGAGTAAACTGGGAATAGAATTGATCATTTAATAGTGAAAAGAATCTTGGCTAATGTATTGGGGAAACAAATCAATAAGGCATAGTGAAATTAGCGAAAGATGATAAAACAAAAATCAGTGCGTTGTGACAAAACGACAGTTATTAGATGTAATAAACTAGCAATACAATAATATCAATAATTGCGAGTGTTTTGACTTGCGTTAGGATAACACAATAAAAATTAGATGAAGTAATAATAGTATTTAATAATCTTTATTCCAAAATGACATTAAATAAGACGAAACCAAAAGCTGCTGATAGATCGGCGTACCCCAACTGTTTGTAGGGCTGTACTTGAAGGTAAATAAATGATGATTTACATGGTTGACAATTAATTTCACTTAAGGTACTGGTTTTTTAGAAAATAGGTGATGTTATTCAACCCTGTGATGAAGGTTTTGAAGCCGATAATGATAAGGAAAAATAATCGAACCAGACGTTGTTTTAAAAAAAAAGAATAAGATGGATCAAATTTAGTTATAAAATAATTGTAATGTAGTGAGTATTATCATCATCATCATCAGTTTTTTAACGTCTAATGTTGGACATAGACCTTCCCCATGATTCACCACACTTCTCTATCATGGAATTGCAGAGCAAATACTTTTTGAATTTGTCTTGCTCGTCTCTCCATCTAAAATTCTGTCAGTTTCGGTTGCACGTGTGATCTCAGGGGTCCGTGTAGTGAGTTCCGATTTCCATTGGTTGTCTGCCATTTTTTGGAATATGGCTAGCCCACTGCCATTTGAGACTTTTAATGGATTCCATAATGTGCCTGACTCTTGTTTTTTCCTGGATGTACTGTGCTGTCTTGTGGTCTCTCCATGTGATAATTTTTTTCATGACCACATTGCATATTTCTCAATTTGGAGGTCTGTCTCTTGGTTAAGTTCCATGTTTCAGCTCCATAAGTGACTCTCTGAAGCATGCATTGGTTATACACCTTTCTTTTTAAGATTAATGGGATCTTCTGATTTTTGAAGGTTGAGTTGCTCTGCAAAAGGCTTACCATCTTAGAGTGATTCTTTGCTTGATTTCCTCTTCATTTGAGAGTCTCATTGAGATTCGTTGTCCTAGTAAATGTCCTGATCTACTTTCTCCTGTTCTGAGTCCTCGATGCTGATCTTAACGTTTTTATCTCCGATTTGGTTGTTGTACATGATCTTCATCTTGCTGGAGTTTTCATCGAGTGTTTTTGTGATTCAGTTGGTGATGATTTTTGTGAAAAGTTTGTACACGCAGTTGAGTTGGGTTATAGGCCTGCAGTTTTTCAGGTCCGTTGGGTTTCCTTTTTTATTTAAAAGCATTATGATAACAGTGTTCAAATGAGACTTTACTGCGTTTCAAAAACACATTGAAAAAGATGGCCAGTGATGATTATACCAGCTTTTGGGGTAGATCGATGATGTTGTCTGGTCTAGGGGCTGTTCCTTTCCAGGTCTACTCAATGGCTTGTTTTACCTACCATGGGGTTACTTCGAAGTGTTCGAGTTGATTGCTCATGTCTGGCGTATCTCGCTCATTGTTTTGTAGTCCTTCTTTGGACTAATACAGTTTCTGGTAAAATTCTTTGGCACATTCGACAATCCTGTCCCTCTCCGTTGTTAGGTTTCTATTTTCCTCGAGTATGCTGGTTATTTGCTTTCGTCCTGATTCGAGGCCTTTGTTTATAAGTTTGAAGCCCAGACCTCTTTCAAGAGTTGATTCGATGACTGCCGTCGTCCATTTTCTTCTGTGTCCCCTTTGTTTTTTCGCGATAAATTTATTAGTTCGGTCTCTTCAGTTTTCTTCCTTGTTCTTGTCGGTGATTTGAGGTTTTTGCATGAGAATATATCCACCCATTACTTTAATAAAAATTACCAATCTTAAATGTAGGAAAACTACATGTTGTTGAAACGATGGTTGTGGTGGTGATTTCAGATTATGTAAATCATCAGCCAGGTCTCATCTTGAGACCATTACCTGGCAACCTTGGAGAAAAGATAGGGGAGAAATTGAGGGGCAAGGTTTTAACATATACAGATAATATGAAACATACTTTCATATTTACATAGGATGATGTGTGCTAGATGTAGTACATAAGTTGAGAAAAATTTTCTTATTATGCATAGAGGGATAAGGGCTTTTTTCTGTATTCCATGTGTATTTGGCCTTCAAGATTCACTCGTCCCTTTTTCTGAATAATTCAAAGGCTCTGAAAACAATCATCATCATTCTGGTCCTGAGTGGCCACATTCTACTAATATCTAATCGAAGTGTTTTTTTATGATTGTCATCATCGTTGTTGTTATATATATATATATATATATATATATATATATATATATATATATATCATTTGCCCATGGCCTGAGGCTAGCATTTTACCTTTTCCCTACTGGCCAGTCAGTAAGACCGTATTCAAGCAATACATTCACTTACGCACGATTACCCATCCACCTGAGTTGGAAGAACTCTGGAATGTAGCTTACGATGAATGAGTTGCCCTACTTAAAAACTGCTAAACCCTCAATAATAATAATAATAATAATAATAATAATAGGTGTCATCAACAGACAGCTGTTTCGTTGTATCACAACTCTTCAGTGTGGGAATAGTCTTTCCAAATCCCCATATTATTTATGGGCTTGGAGTCGTTGTCGTTGATGTACCGAACAAATGTGATACGACAGGAAGCAAGAAAATAGGAAGGAGTTTAATTAGCTATGAATAATAGGAGTCAGAATGTTATATCTGAGATTAGAAAGAAAAGAACATATTGAACTGATAAATTTGATAAATTGTAGTTAAACTCATGTCACTTCGATTAATTATTCTTCTAAATCATGTAACATCCTTCCGTTGTATAATTTACCAACCATGCTGGCCTTGGTGCTTGGACTTACATAACAGTCATTGTTGACACGAACCGATAATGATGATCATTTCTGGCTCATTCTTTTCCCCATCGGCCAGATTGATAAGAAAAGACGTTCACAGATAACTATCTCAAAAGCTCAATAGTCTGCACACGTTCGGTGCTATTAAGAGGCAAATGTATGGTCGAATGGGGTTGGGCCATGTAATGAGATAATCCATTACCTTTGAATAATGCTTAAATGACTAGACATTGTGCTGGGAGTGGGAAGTTTCAGCCTAACTTAAAACATAGCAAATAAAATGGCTTCTGTCTCGTCCACTGATGTTTTGAACTAATCACAGGTCTATTAGAATTAAAGGAAAAGTGGTTGGACACTCAACCTTGGAAACTTGATTAATTTGATGTCTAACAATTGAAAACCAAGCAATTGAAATATTTTGATTTTGGAGTAAGTTTATTAGATAGTGTCTAGGCAATTGAAGAGATCTGACCTCATTTTCTGTGTTTGATGAAAATAATACTTTTTATACCTTTGACGACAAATCTTTGGGAAGTACACGTATCCACTCGTGGCAGGGGAAGAGGCATTGCAGCACTGCCAGTTTAGTTACGTCGTTGAGGCACTATCGTTCAAATGCAACGGGAGGTCCAGCACAGCCGTTTCAGTCATGAGCTGCATAGAACAAAATAATATTCAGTTGAAAATTTTAAGATACTTTCATGCTAAAAAGCAGGATGGTGGTTTATTTGCAATTAGATCTTAAGGCAATCCCGTATGTTTGATATTCAAATGAATAAAAAAGATCTCTTTTTTAAATGAATTTTCAACATAATTTCATGATGCAATGGGTCAAAGATTTTCTTCAACTAGATTTGGCTTGAAAAAATTCATTATCATGAATTAGTTGTCGTTGTACTGTCGACTTATTTTCATAATTTATATCCAGTTTTGTGATTTCTAACCTCGCAGCAATTTGAGAAAAATCAAATTTTAAAGACTTTCAGATTCTACAGAAATCGATTGTCATTGCTACATGTGAGAGCGATTTTGTATATGTTTTAATATGCAAATCATTGAAAAACATTTTATGATATCTGATGAGATTTTGTTGAACATTCATCAATCGATTAGAGGTGGTTTCATCATATTTGGAAGCCTCCTATTCACAAAACAAATGAACTATACTTCAAAAGAATAGATACAGCTATAATACCCAGCTTTCACTTGGATTTTATCATCATCTTTTTTCTTTGAGCAACTTTTGCTGGATGTACCTGAGCCATGATTGCCTAATCAGCCTTGACCGGTGAAAAAGAAGGAAAAAAAAAATGAAAGAACAAATCCAAGGAAAATTCAGTAGAAAAAACAGGCCAGGTAGTTACTCAAAATTAATCGTCAAGCGACAAGTATCTTCTGATGGCATACCCACGTTCGATGATCAGTTAAAACAATCGGAAAAATGCTGATCAAAGAATGAGCTACATCTTTCATCTTTTGTAGTATCATTTATAAAGAAAAAAAACAACCACCAAAAACACTCGTACCGAAGCTGCACAATACGAACCAAGGGATAAATCGTGAATTGAAGCCTCACTAAAAAGCCTATCCATGGGTGATTTTTTGATAAAAAGTTAATCAAGATAAAAGGGGTGAATGGTGAAATATACATACTTAAATAGTCTTACAGTCATCTAGTCAGACCGATATAAAAACTCTAGAAACCTTTTGTGATGATTTTGAAAATTGCAAAAGTTGAAAATGTGATAAGTATTATGATTGGGTATGGCTCTATCTTATTTCCATAAATCATCTTTTCCCTTATATACAAATTACCTATCTATGCAACAGAAATCCACTCGTCATTATGATAAGCCGTGGTCACCTAACATCTGTTCCACTGTTTGACTGTAATGATAATACAAGATTTGATAAGAAAATGTGGAATATCAAAGGAAAAAAAAGCATCACGAAAGCTGCTGGAAAAAAATATCTGCCGGCTTCAGAGATTCATCTATAAGGTCATTTTTTTTGTTTTTTTTTCATTTCTGCCTGTCATTCTCTTCGCACACACACACACACACACACACACACACACACACACACACACACACACACTTATATATAAGTTAAACTAAACAGAATAAGTTTGTTGAGTCAACTTTTGAAATATTTGGTTACTTTCAAAATATATAGAGCTGTATATGTAACGGTATCACCATATGACAGATATTACACACACACACACACACACACACACACACACATATATATACATATATGCATACATATATATATATATATATATATATATATATGTGTGTGTGTATATATATAGTTGTAAAGATCAATAATGGTTGATTACTCTTGCTTTATTTGTTCATAGCACTGTCATAATGCAGTTATTTCGTTCATGGACATTAGTTGCATAGTACTGATTTTGATGAGGGCAACTGAAATTGACATGTAGTGATTATTTGTAAAAATTTTTTAGGTTTAACAATTTAATACTGATCATAGATAAAATCACCGGAAACAATCGGTAGGAGTTCAATTGGTACATGTGGATATACAAGTTTTGTCATATTTTATCAATCTTTTGATCTTTGACAAGAATGACAATGGGTATTACAGCATATACTATCAATATTGGTCGACTGGTGGCGATAGTTATGGTGGAGAGGTATACGTAATTGCTGGAAACAATTCAACTGAGATTGCGTTGAATTCGATTCAGACCTGTCTACAGTGCATTACTGCTAAGTGGAAGCAGACACCCTGTAATACGAGTCATAATCACTTCAAAGCACTCGATCCATCTTTGAACACAAAGACACACAGTCACAGACTTTTTGTCTCTCTTTCTCTGTCTCTGTCTCTCTCTCTTAATACTTAATATATATATATATATATATATATATATATATATATATATATATATATATATATATATATATATATATATCACACTCACATTGAAGAAAGTTTTTAGCGGTAATTAGTTTAGAGGGAATTAGTTGCAGGATTGGTCAGCCAATCACACTTTTGCTTACTGTGAATCATTGGTCGTCTGGCTAATCAGCTTAAAAGTACCTATCTCTTTTATTGGCTGACTCTCCAGACAGAGATACTATGATGACAGCGTCAGTAGAAGAGACAAACCAAGTATAGTAGCAGTCGGACGAAAACACTTTGAACTGAGGGACATTACTGGGTAGATGTGAACATGGCAATGTTGAAGACGAGCTAGCTATCAGGGTAAATCGGATGAAAATCCCTGACCTACATCAAACGGTAGTAGAGTCTCAGATACACATATCTCGTCCTCAAAACCTTCATTTTCAATGATAACATTTTTGTCTGGCTCCTTTGAGTCTTTTGTTTACGAATCTTTTTTTGCAAGTTTATTCTGGTGACTTCAATACACGATGTTTTTTTTTCTTTGGACTTTTTAGCGTCGCGCGTAAATTGGTTTAGCAAGCGGTTCGACCACACTTATCTGTCGCTCAAATATTTTCTACATCATTGACTTCGTAATCTCTTGAATTCAAGGGAGAGAACAGAGTATTTGAGTTTGGTTGGAAAGAAAAAAAAGCCAATGCCAGAAACAACTAACCCACCTGTCTATAAACTTGACAAGAAAGAGCATCTAAATGCCGACACCGAAGGCGTGAATGCAATTTGCCAAAAGAAAAAAACATAAGATGGAATAAATGTATGAAAAAAAAAAAGCATATTTACTGTGTGTCAAAATGGGCCACATGTGTCCCACTGAGTGTAAGGAACTCTGTTTGTTGTGTAAATGACAGCAATGCTCTCCGCACGAATCGATGCTGAATTAATGAAAAGAAAAACGCAAAAGACCTTTTGGAACACTGAAGTGCGCATGTGTATGAGGGAAAATAATTGAGGGATGGATAGAGGAGAGGGGAGACGACAGAAAATGATGGATACATCTGAGGTGATTCCATGGAGGGATGAAAAACATGGTTATGCTTGCCAGAAGTAGATAGAAATATGCAAAGGAAGCCCAAAGAATGACCTGATTTGATGTATAGTACGGATCCAAATGTGAATTTGTATGTGTGTGTGTGTGTGTGTGAGTGTGTGTGTGTGTGTGTGTGAGTGTGTGTGTGTGTGAGAGAGAGAGAGAGAGAGAGATAGGAGGAGAGAAGGACGAAGAAATGGAGTGAAAAAATATGGTACTCACGGAAGGAGCGTGTACAATGTTGAATATTCTGAATTTGGTCAGCATTGGATAAATTTCAAAATTAAATGAAAAAGTGCAACAGACACTCGAGTAAGAAATGGATCAAGATTGGATGTGTGGAAGATGATATGAAGCCTAAAAGAAGTAATGATACCTGAGAAGAACACAATACAATCTTAACAAATATGGGACATAAGGGGTGGGGAGGAAAGTTATCGTTTGAATGAAAAAAATGGATGATTAAAGGTGAGCAGTTGAGAAAAATAAAAGATACAGCCAATTAGAATGAAAGAATGAAGAAAACAGAAATTAATCATGGAAATGAACGAAGAGAAAAAAATCAGACTTGAGATATGATGAGAAAAGCTTCCCAGAGAAAATGAAAGAAAGAAAAAAACTAGCAGAGAATAAACAACAGAAGATAATAGAAAATGATACAAAAAAGACATAGAAAGGGTTAAAATAAGTACAAAATTAAGATGATGAACAATACAGATTTTGAAGGTAGCATTGATAGATAAGAAGATAGAGATAGGATAAGATAATAAAAGGATTGAATGCAAAAAGAATAACTGAAATACAGAAGAGAAAAATGAAATTTCAGATAGAAAGTAAAATGAAAAAAGGGAGAAAAAGCAGGGTGAGATTGTAGAGAAAAAGCAAGATGAGGAAATTCACAAAAGGCAACAAAAATTTTTTGAGGGGCAACTAAATGTTTGGTAACAAAAAAAATAAAAGTCCAAAAATAACAAAAAAGTTAAATTAAGTCAAATGCATCAAGCCATAAAGATGATATGTTTTATGTCATCTTCGAAAGAAGTTTATGTCCATTTGAGGAAAGGAAATGTACTTGTGACTATCACATAGAAATATCATGACAAGTATGTTTACGATGAGAAAGACGTATTCATTTTTTCTGGAATATATCTATTCATTGTAATTATAAATGGCTATATTGCCATGTTGGATGTCTTCGTTCACTACTCACCGTTTTTATTGTAGTTTATGACCAACCGATGATTTGTTAAACTGAGCAAATAACAGCACGGTTGGGTGCAGGGAGAATTGATTCTGTGAGACCAGTTAAAATTTCGATTTGGACATATTTTCATTCAGTTTGGATTCATGCCTCTGAAAAAATATAGCCAATGTGAGGGCACAACGTACTCAGAGAGGCAAATGCATCTCTTTTTTTTTTCATGGATACTTTTTAATTCAAGCAACACCCATCTTTGCGGAAGAAATCTATTTATCAGAAATACAAACCGTGGTCACTTTTACAGGCATTCCGTGTCAGTAAAATCGGGGAAGCAGCAAATACAGAGAGAAAAAAACAACAAAAAACAACTTGATCACTCTGCATAAAATCACTATTTATCTCCTGAAGCTTCAGCGATTACTACTGGCCGATACACCTGAAAAGAAAAGAAGAAGTTTCCAGATTCATGGATTTCCGTGACGGGTAAATCCTGCAGAAAATTTATGACTAAAATGTTCACTGGCCATTGGATATTTGTCGTTGTTTTTTTTCTTATCACATGTTTTATCCGTTGACTCCTTGTTCCTTAGTTTGTTAATCATTTGGTTACAAAGTGTCGTTAAACATCTCCGAACCGGGTTGGTTATCACATCTTTGTCCGAGTCAGTTTGTAAATATATTGTCCCCACTTGCTGTTGACAGACATATATAGATTTTGAAACAGTAAGAAAAATCAATCAAAAAAGCTATGGACAAAGTGATCTCGGAAGAAGAAGTAACCAACAATTTGCTGAACAGCCAAGGCTCAAGCGAAACAATTTGCTATTCCTCCAAATACTGTTAGAAAAAATTAGATCAAGTGTAATGATAGCAGCGACATTCTGTTACTTGTTTAACACTACTGAAAGTTATCTCACTTACATTTCAGATCTCAAATTTTATAGTAGGAGATACACTAAAGAAAATATACCTACCTGTTTTCAATCCAAAACTTAATTTGTGAAATAAGCCACTTATCAGCATTTTATGACATAGATCAAAGCGTATAGAATAGAAACGTATATCGAATTCTGAATGAACTGACTTTTGCACAAAACTTTCCAGATGCTAAAAAGCAAAATCCTACTTTCGATGAAAAACTGTGTAAACAAGAATAAATCCTTCACCAGGTTTCCTTGGTTTTTCCTGATATTACTGAAGCAAGTCATACATTCCACGATATTCTTTCCCAAACATTGAATTTTGGCGGTTCAGTAAGTTTGATATCTGACAATGGTGAAGAAATACATTATATGCTATGCATTCAACCCAAAGTGACAGGTTTTATTTTTTCAGGGAGAAATAAATTGGCATGTGAACAGGGATATCATCTGACCTATCAACTCCTGAGAATACTGGGGCTATTATGAATAGAAAGCGTTTTAGTGCTAACTCTATGTAGGAGGAACAGAACACGTGTTGAGTTCGGAAAAGCCAGGTTTTATTCCGAAAAAAAGATTTGTTTGATACGTGGTCAGGAGATTTACCCGATCGCCTTCTTGCTTAAAATCTTAGAGACAACAGAAAAGTCTCCTCCTTTACACACGCAAACTACTGCTGTTCTCAATAGTGTTTGTCTTGTGCGATTAGCAGACCGTTCTAACAATGATACTTGGAACTTATTGAGTAATAATAAGAAAGATAAAAAGCAAGAATCAAACTTATCTTTCGCATTACTCAGTTCTCTTCTTGCACTGTGCGATTCAATGGCTCGACAAATTAAACAACGCTGAACAGATTTGGATTAGAAATAACCCGTCCAGTCATACCATAATATCATTGATTATTGGTAAATAATCGATATATTGATCCCTGGATGTCTGGTGATTTTACAATGTCCGTATATGGTAGATGTGGTGGAACATAGTACGAGATAAGGAGAATTGATGATGTTATTCATTTATATCTTTCGTAAGTGCAAACTAGCCTTGCGGTTACAATTTCGAATCTTGGAAGTAGTGAAACAAGTTCATATTCAGTTTGAACCGAAATATTCAACCCCGTATACGGTCATATAGTTATAGTACGCAGTCAGGATTTTAAAAAATGTCGTTTTAAAGTTTGTGTATGGTTTGACGTGACGATTAGAAAGATTATTATTATCGGTGAGCAACTAACCATCCCTTATGATTTTGAATTCAGGGTTGACCTGAGCTTAGAATAGTTGCTCTACCCAACTATTGTACTCGGAGATGGAAATTGTTTGAACCTCCTTGAAATACATTAAATGAAGTGAATATACCCGTATATACTCATTGATAATCGTTCCCGAGCTTTTGACGCCATATTTGAGGTGCTTTAGAGAGCAGTGGTAGTATCCCTGAGAGTAATATTATATCGATCTTCTTTTGCAATGGATGGTGAGTTTTCAACTTTTATCAATTGTTTCAGTAATCAATGCATTATTATTTATATCTACAGGTTGGAATGGTTTGATTTGTTAAAATCTCGTATCTCAAGCAGCATCGTAGCTTCACGGATACCCAGACTTTACATTGCAAAAGAATTGCGAGTTTGAATTCCACCATTAATTTCTGGTCAGTTAATCACAAACTGCACATCTATAGCCTGAGAATTTGCAGCAAAAAGTAGTTGACATTAAACTGAATGAACTGCTACGGGAAATTTGCTATTGGTTGACAGATCATCATCTAATGCCAAAATAATCCAGATAAAGATGAAATTATAGAATATTGACGCAGATAACTCTAAATGATTCCAGAATGACTGACGGTAAAGGAAGATCCCATGGTTTATAAAAAAAAAAATATATCTCGTGTCCTGAAGCGATGGTTTATTGGTCCCATATCAGGAATTTAGCAAAATTAAGGAATTGGCATAGCAATTACCTTTTGATTCTTACCTCGAACAATTCAAACTGAGATAGCGATATGATACATTTTCGGGCGTGTTTTTTTCTTATTACCCACTCATTTTTCGTGTCGATAGATATGCTGGTCACTTAACTGGTTGTGCTTTTTAGTGATATACTAAGATAGTGGAATCAATCTTCAATGAGTATCTTATTGTTGAAATCTTGTTCTGAAATTGCATTTGAAATCGATCATTCACTTATTTCAAAAAGAAAACGGAGATGTCAAGGAACTACTTTCTCATCTGTTGTGGCCACGGGCAATCTCTAAAATGAGTCTTGATAATTTGCAACTGCAAATTTAATACATCATTCACTGGTAGAATGGAAATTTAGTTTCAATAAGTTGTCTGTACAATAAAAAGCTACAAAAGCCTTTGAACATGTTATTTCCTCCACAAAATTGATGTAAAATATCTCCTTACCCTTTCAAAGATACAGTAGTTATCATTCGAAAGTAAACAGTTTAACAACTGTGCTATAAAATGGTGATATTTGGATTCACTTAAACTAAAATTCATTCCTTGTCCTGAAATATTGAATACACTTCATAAAATGATGGGACCAAAGTATCAAAGAATGCAACCATAGCAGCTTGTCAATGCATCGTATCTAAATCCAATGTCTTGTAATAATCCAAAAAGAGGGATGATTCATTTCTGCTCCAAATGGTCAATCGTTCGACGGAAATCTTTGATTGTCCGCACAACAATGACTATGATGCATTGCCCTCTCTTACTTTGACATAGGCTCGCTTCAGTAAATAACTTCAAGAGTAGATACTTGCTGAAGCAAGAGAGATTTAGCACCAGATGGACAATACCATGTAAAATGGAGAGAGAGAGAGAGAGAGAGAGAGAGAGAGAGAGAGAGAGAGAGAGAGAGAGAGAGAGAATATAACATGGAAATAACAGTTGTGTTTCGGATTAGCTTGAATTTAGACGTATATCCATACTGTTAATCACATATACATAGATATATCTTTATGTGCTCGAATAACTTAATATGGAGATTTATATGAACAAAGTTATATAGAGAAAATTATATATACGCAGATCAAAACAGGCGGATTTCGTGGAAACCTCTGTTGAACTCGTGGAAAAGTACCCTGTGTTATATTTTTTATTATTGATATTACATGATTCAAGGCTTTCTTCCCTCTGAATCATTAAACCTGAGTAAAATTCATTAATTGATAAAGATGTTTATGATACAATATAATCAAGTCGCTAAGTTTCTCATTATAGTTTCTAAGTGAATAGCGGTACTGAATGGAACATAGCCATGGAAATCATTAATTTGTAAGTAAAATCATTCTTATCTTTCCAATTAAAAAGTAATTTCAAGTTATGTTTCCATAAGGGCTGTTAAGGTTTCCTCAATCTACACACAAAGATCTTTTCAAACTTATGTCTGTGCATCTGTCCCACTGTTTTATTTATCTTACTCTGTCTCACCTCTCCCCATCCTGTTTTTGTCTCTCTCTATTTCTCTCTCTTTATATATATATATATATATATATATATATATATATATATATATATATATATATATATATACGTGCGTATATGTGTGTGCATATGCATGCGTGCGTGCGTGAGTTTAGAAACAATAATGAGACTAAAAAACCAGGGTACTGAAGCATGGATTCAGTTATATTGCACCCGAATCAACTTCTTTGTTTGGCAATTCATCGAAATAAGAATGTGAGATGGTCTTATCAAACCCTGCGATCGAGAGTGAACGATGTCTTTAGAGACAATTTTTACTAGTTTTTTTCCATGTAAAAATTTGATTAAATTCAAATACTCACGACAAAAATCATATATATATATATATATATATATATATATATATATATATATATATATATATATATATATATATATATATCCATATATATATGTGTGTGTGTGTGTGCATGTGTGTGTTTAGAGAGAAAGGGAAAGAGAGACATAGACAGATATATATATATAGAGAGAGAGAAAGAGAGACAGGCAGACAGGCGGACAGACGGACGGAGACAGAGAGAGAGGGGGGAGAGAGGAGAGAGAGAGACGTTGTAGAAGTGTTTATGAACTAAAATAACCTGCATTCATTTCTGATTTATCTAATTCTTCATAACATTCCCAGAACAGAACTAACCAGATCCTGTCGTGCCAGGAGGTAAACGATCATCACAGACTTTGAGACTTGCTTGTCGGGAGGCTGGGGATGAGAATCACAAAAATCTGGCAGCTACAAAAGAGATGGAACAAATACGACTGAAAACATAGAATAGAAGTATTTGAAAATCGTTTAATTCTCTGGCAGGATTAGATTGAAATGGATTGATTTATAGCAGGGCTCCAACCTGAATTTCCTATCGTTGCTTGAAATAAACTAAACATGTCGTCTTTTTGTTTGATGTAAAGTACTTGTTCGTGAAAGTAGATGGAATTCATGGCGAAGTGCAATAAGTAAGATAAATAGGAGATTAAATCAGAGGAAAGTGACTGGAAATTAGAAAAAGGGTCAAAAGAGGGTAAAAACGAAAAGAGGGGAGGAAAAAAGTGTAGTAAGTAAAAATAGGAATGAAATTAGAAGAAAGGTAAAATTGAAGGAAAAATAAGTAAATCATATGATAAATTGAATAATGATAGAGATACTGATAGAAGAATAAATAAGGTCTCAATGGAAGTACTATGGTGGAGTACGGGGCTTTTGACCGAATTAGATAATCTTTCCCTGATATTCAGCGGTTGGCAACTCTTTGAACACTCTCAATATATGTGTGTTAATTATAAAAAATTAGTGACCAATAGTTTTAAATGGTGGTTTAAATTATCACACTGTATGTTACTAAGTCTGAATAGATTAATCTCAAAGGATCAATTTCATGCTCTCCAAAACGATCACACTATTCAGAAATATCGAACCAAATTTTTATGACATCACTGAACCAAACATGGTTGAATCAATTAAAAACACAATCAGACCAACGTCTTTTTAAACCTGACTGTCGTGTATTAAAACCATCTCTCCAAACGGAAGTATCATAACGACCATTTAATGATATTGTTTTGCATTTCCCTTTGAAACATCCTCCATATTTACACTGGCGCTCATGTTTTAAAGATATTTTTTAGTATAGAAATAATTTTTTTCTCACAAAGAACTAGTGAACTATAAATGATGAGTCGGGTGTATTTCTAAATCAAACTACAACTGAGAGTAAGAATAATGTCAATCGGTTGTAGGAAATTGAAGTTAACTTCGTGTTCTGTCCTTTGCCCTTCGTGAACTTTCATTAGAGATACATAAGTCTTTCAATTTTTAATTTACCCTCGCTGAGTTAATGAGATTATATATTTTTGAAAGTGATTAACGTCAAAATGAATAATCAGCGCTATTCAAAATGCTGAAACGAAATACAGTTTACATTAAGTGTAATAGAAAGACATAAAGATAAAAATGAGAAAAAAGCCTCATTCCTCTATTTCAATTGAAGGGGCCAGTACGCACCATTCATACTTACATAGCCAGCCGGAACAACTTGGAAACAGGAGAAACTTTGACGGTTTTGAAACATCTATACGTTTCTCTTTTCTTTGATTTTTTTCAATTGATGTTTCTTCCTTATTTGTTGTTGTTGTTGTTGTTGTTGTTATTATTATTATTATTATTATTATTATTATTATTATTATTATTATTATTATTATTCAAGTTTTCAGTAATATCATGAATAGAGTTTATCCTGGCCATATTCATTCTTTTGTGGGACTCCCAATTTAATGACAATAGGATGGGTGAAAAATGTTAATCATCATTGAATTTTGAGGAGCTTTTCTCCAACCTTATTCCACTTGATTGTTATTACAATAAATCACATTATACTTTCTTCAATTGGTGTCCCTCGTGGCTAAAATATTTTCAGCTACTAGAGATCGTAATTGAGAGGGATACAATCTGAGTAATTCCCACGAAATATAGAATGGATGCTTAACAAGTAGAATTGATAAGGAAGAAAGATTGAGCTTTGATTTGAATATAATTTGGTATTTCCTACTTTAGGAAGTTTAGAAAAAAGTCAGTTACAGGCCTATAAAAATTAAGTAGAGTATAAGTTGATACTAAAACAAAATTTATTGTGTTAAATCATCTTCCCTAAGGCATACTCGGTACAGGTGTCCCAGCCATCGTAAAAGTGTGTTCCCAAGAAGTTGTTTCGAGGGCCTATCCAGCGTTTGGCGATGAAGAAATAATCATTGACTTGTTGTATAAGAACTGAATTAGTTGATGGTACGTTTAGTCGGGTCGTTGAATTTTGAGCTGGAGAAAGTACAGGGGGATAAGGGTTAGGTGAGATGGTATTTAAGATGGGTTGTGCTTCCTCTACGAGGGTTTGCAGCAAAACTTATCCCGACCACCTTTTTAGGTCTTTGGAATTTGGAGTTACAAAAAAAGAAACGTGGCTTCCGAATTTAGGTTTTTATCCGGCCAATGGTTAAAGAAGGGCAACTACCTGGAACACTAACTAAATGCTGTATCTAAGCCTCTTTCCGTCTCCCGTCCCTTCTCCCTCATATATATATATATATATGTGTGTGTGTGTTTGAATATATTTATATATTTGTCAACCACAAACAGCTGTTTCGTTGTATAGACTTTCCATTATTCCATCCCGTACCACAAGGCACGATTGGAACCTTTGTTTAAGACCTGAAGGCCAATATCCTACCTCTGAGCTACGGAACTGTACAGTCATTAAGGTTGTATATAAGCGATATATTTATTAAATAAATTCCACATCCAGCAAATTATTCTATTCCTATGGGATAGCATTGAGAGAGAGAGAGAGAGAGAGAGAGAGAGAGAGAGAGAGAGAGAGAGAGAGAGAGAGAGAGAGAGAGAGAGAGAGAGAGAGAGGGGAGATTCTTTATTCGGCAAAAGAACAAATTGGTTGTAAGTTTAGGAGATTTGACTGTATAATTGATCGAAATTCTTCCTAACCTTGGAATTCAGGAGTCATCAGTGGAAGTTTGTATTATATAAGTTTAGCTGTATTTTCCAAAGAATCAAAAAAACAAACCCAGGGCAAAACATGCTTTAAAACATGACACAAAAAAGATGGATACTATTTGGATCCCAAAAACCCATCAATGTTGAATCAATAGCATCAACTGTACAGGTACGAATTCAAAGTGTTGATGGGGAAGTGATTTCTAAAGTTTATTGACCCGTCTCAAGGTGCTCTTTGGAATGTGCATTGATATTTAAGTGTGTTTTTGTGCTTGTCCTCCACACAAGTGCAACCCTGCCTAATTTTTTTGGATGAAATCTCCATGAAATATTCCTACTTTGCAAAGCTGAATATGCCGACCTATATATATATATATATATATATATATATATATATATATATATATATATATATATATATATATATACAAATGAATGTACATATATATATATATATATATGTATATATATATATATATATATACATATATTTATATATATATATATATATATATATATGCATACATATATATATATACATATATATATATATATATATATATATATATATATGTAATGTTTTTATTTGTCATTTTTTTTTAATATTAAAAGTTTTCGTGATGGAAACACGCTAAATTGAACATTACATTTACCGTGCATAATACATTCCTACAAGAACATCACTTTTTCGTAATTGAAAATCTCATGTCGTGTGGAGAAAAAAATGTCAAAACGTTAATGTTCGAAAAAAATATACGATGATTACTAATGATTATCATTGTCCTCGATTATATCTTTTCACAATTTTTTTCTTATATTTGAGTGGCATAACTGGATTTGGTCTTTTTCCTACCAATTACAGTTGGGAAACTAGTTGTTTGCTTGTTTCATTGTTTATATATTTCTATGATTCTTTATAAACATTCATTTCCTTGCTTGCACCCTTTTAATTCATCTAGTTTCTCTCTGTTTTGTGTCATTTTTCCTTGCTTGCTTTCTTTCATATCAATACGCTTCTTCCTTACTCTTATTTTTATCTTATTTTCGCTGTTGTTTTTCTTCCAAATCTATTTTTTTAAGCATTTCTTAGTTTGTTTTTATCACTTTTTATACTCATTCCTTTGTCTTCACTTTTCTTGGTTTTATTTTTCCCTTCTAACCACCTTCTGCGTTTTTCTTTCAAAAGTTTCTTATTTCCTTCCTTCTTCATTTCTTCTTCCTTCCTTTCCAACAACTTCCCACCTTGCTCTATGAAGTGTCTCTTTTTTTTTGTTATTGTTTCTTTGTTTGTTTTTCCCTTCTTTCTATATCCACCCTTTTTTCTTTCACTTCACCTGGCCTAGATTTACTTTTTCTTGCGTTTCTTTCATTCTTTGTTCTTTATATTCTTCCATTATCCCTTTCTGTTTTTTCTTTCTGAAATATTCCTGTCCTTGATATTTTTTTTCTTCCGAAAACCATTATTTCTTTTTTAAATAATGTTTTTCACAGAGGTGCATTTCTTCTTACGATCTCTCATTGGTATTCATTCGACATTCACACGTTGCTTTTCTGTCATTCGTCCATTCCCTTCATTGATCTCCTAAGCCTTCCGTTCTTTTTGCCAATTATTCATCTATTTACTTGATAGTTCATCTTTTCCATTCGTTGTATGTCTTATTTCTCTACCAATTTATATGTAGCTCTTTTTTCCATCATGGAAATAATGTTTTTTGATTTAAAAAAAAAGAACCTAATCATTTTCCCCTCACACACAACAAAGCTAACAAAAATAGATTGCATGGGAAAAAATGGAGAAAAAAAAAAAGAACTGGTAATGAATAAGATAATGAATCTACATTAGGAAAAAAAAAACAAACACCAATCCAAGGCTCACCTATGGATTCCCACCTCGCCCATCGAACTTCATAAACCGATCATAAAAGGTAGCTCACGTTGAAAAAGCAAATCACAAATACCTGAAAGATACTGAATGAAAAAAAATGATGAGATAATTGAGTTGATATGTAGGCATCCTGTCTAAATTGCCGCACCAACTTCCAGTATAACGCAGATTATTAAAGAAATCGTAGATATGCATCAAAAGTTTGGAAAAGCAATAGAGATCCAATCTATCAGTCTACACATTTCACAACCATTTGGGAATTACATGGATATCGATTCTTCATGAACTTATGTTAACCAACAGCCGTCACATTAAATAATTGGGTATCACCTTTGGTCCAATCCCGAAATTGACATTATTTCAAAGATGATTATGGGCAGATAAAAATATTTTTGGATAAAATCTGAAATGAAGAAAAAATTCTCAATTAGAATCATGAAAAATCTTCAACATCCCAAAGTAAATAGAACTCACCTAAAGTTGGTGTTTTTTTTTTTTTTTGGATTCAGAGGAATTTATAACGATAAATAGCTGGACCCAATACTAAATGTTACTTAGAAACTATAAATTGAGTTTGTGCCACGTTTGATTAACCCCTTTTTCTTCCTTGAAGCTTCTCTCCCCTATGAATATGAGTCGCTTTTTTTTTCAATCTATTTAAGGAAATGGATAATAAGCATAAAAAATAGAAAAGATATAAAATTCTGTGACATGTAATGAATAAGATGGCAAATCTCACGTCAAGATACATAACTGACCCGATGTTGACTTATTGGCACTCACTTCGCTTTCCAAAAAGCAAAATCAACCAATGATGACAGGTACGTATCAGATTCAAAAAGGCACTGAAAAAAACCTGACAGGTCTAGAATGAAAGGAAGCAGATAGTTGTTTGGAGTTTGCTGGGAAAAGTTACAATGTCATGATGACACCCAAATAATTGTAACCACAGTTGCCAAGTCAAAAAGTATTTTCACGGTAGTTTGATCGCCACGAAAATAAACACTAAGAAGCACAAGACTGCAAAATAGCTCAAAATGCCAAAATATCTGAAAACAAAAAAAGCCACGGAAAATATGGTAAAAATATGCCAAAGCATGTAAAAAGAAAAAAATATCTGCTCTCTTCACTACCCGGAAAAATTGAAAGAACAAGCATACTAAATTAAGCATAAAATACGCTACCTTCACATTACTGATTGTCACAATCTTTAAAAAACGATTAAAGCCTCTAAATAGAATCGGTTGTCAGCCACTGAAAACCTAACAGAATGAATATTAATTTGTTTTTAAAGTTTCCCATTTATCAAAAGCTCATAAAAGCAACGTTGCAAAACGCATGCTTACTTTGATATCCATGATGGAAACGAAAACTGTCAGTCAAAATATAATCTCATGACCTGAATAGAAAACAATCATTGCAAACATAGAAACAAACATACCCAACACTTTTATATCTAGACACTGGATATAGATGATCTCAGATATTGATGATGATGATGATGATGATGAGGATGGTGGTGGTGGTGGTGGTAGTGATGATGATGATCACTATCATCATTATCAGCATCATCATCATCATCATAATCAATCTTTTAACGTGTTGATAGAGATAGACTCCCCCTTGATTCGCCAAACTTCTCTATCGTGAGCATTGTGAAGCCATTACTTTCTGAATCTGTTTAGTTCTTCTGTTTACCAAGTAATCTGCTGGCCTCGGTAGCACATGTGGTCTTTTTGGATCCATGGTGTGAGATGTGATGTTCATCGGTTGTCTGTTAACTTCGCAACATGGCTGGCACATTTCTATTTGAGTTTTCGATGGATTCTATAATATTTCGGACTGTTATATCCTCCCAGGTATTTTATGACGTCTTGTGGTCCCTCCATGTGAGGTTGAGCATAATTTTTTTGGTTGCACGTTGAATAGTTCTCAGTTTGCAGGCCTGTCTCTTGGTTAGTTTTAAGGTTGCAGCTCAATAAGTGACTATTGGGAGGATGCATTGGTTGTATATCCTTTTTTTGTGACTGGTTGGATCATCTTGTTTCTAAAGTTGATTTTTCTCTTCCATAATGGTGTCATCTAAGTGTGATTCTATATTTAATCCGTTCTTCTTTTGATGGTCTCATGGATATTCGTTGTCCTTGTAAATGTAATGCCATCTTGACCAAGCTTTGCTTCTTTTATTTTTTAAATTTCGTTTTCTTATTTCCGGCGCAATTATTACATGTGATTTTTGTCTAGCTATGATAGCCAACTGACTTCATTTAGTTCCTCTAGCATTAGTTAGAGGTCATGTAAGTTTTCAACAAAAAGGGCGATCTCGTCTACAAATCTGAGGTTGCTCCGGTATCTTGATTCCAAGTCTGATTTTAGAAAGATCATCTCGAGGCATGCGTTGAATAGTTCGGGTGAGCTGGTATGACCTTGTCGTACCACTTTTTGGAGTTGAATGTCCCAGGGTCTTTATGTAGCCTGATAAATTTGGATTTCAATGATCAAATCTTCCAAGACTTTATTTTCTTTTATGCATAAGTTGAATACAACGTCCAGTTTCTTGGGTATGATTTAACACACTTTTTTAGTTAGCCAATAATAACGTTGTCTGTTCCATCAGCCTTTCCTTCATCTATTTGATGGTTTGTTTCAACTTCAACAGGTTTTTTTTTTCTAGAAAACCCTCCAATGACTGAAAAGTTCGTCCAAAATCTTCAAACACGACAAAAATGTTTGACGAACTGGATGAAAAAGTGAAGAAAATGTGAACTCAAATGAGACAAATGTCATTTAAGCAAGTGTATTCAAGACACAAAAGCTGAAATCAAAAATGCAGAACTATAAGAAGTAAACCAGCACCTTCAGATGGGACAGCAAATCATCATGAAAGGAATGAAAAAAAATCAAAAGAAAAACGAGCCGGAACTGGAAAGAGCAAGATCAGCATTCAAAGGCAAAAGAGTGTCTTTACCCAAAAAGAAAAAGCTCTGGAACCAATTCATCTTATTGATGGTCACCAGGAACTTATAATGAAACAAAAATATTGTCTCTCAAAAAAGGAGCTATCTAATGCACATCATCATTGCTATCACAAAAGATTACACAGCTTTAGTTGAGAAAAACGGAATTCACAGCTATAGAATCCCTTAAAACTCAAACAGCCTTGTGTACAAGTTGTGGCAAGAATGACAGATAGCCCTTGAACATCAAGACTCACATCGAGGATTCCTTTAGAGCATGACCGAATTATGGAAAAAAAATGGTGTGGTATTTCAGACATATTCA
Source organism: Thysanoteuthis rhombus (assembly GCA_963457665.1). Taxonomy (NCBI): domain Eukaryota; kingdom Metazoa; phylum Mollusca; class Cephalopoda; order Oegopsida; family Thysanoteuthidae; genus Thysanoteuthis; species Thysanoteuthis major. The sequence goes on from OY735223.1 coordinate 15,262,935, forward strand.
TGAGATATCCACGCCGAGAGGGAAAGAGACAGGGAGAGAGAGAGGGAGTACTTGCAGGGTCATCAATGTTCAACGACATGTCAGAATGCTGCTGTTGATGATGATGAAGATGATGATCATTAAAAAAGAAAGTTGAAATTGTCTGCAACGCATCAATCCTGGGTATATGCTTAGGCTGACCAAGTCATAAAGCATTGCTAAGTCTTTTAACGGATGGGCATCAAGTGAGTATCAAACTCAGTACACAAGGAAATTATTCTGCTACACACACTAACAAACCATTGCACAACGGCAAGCACCTGAATCAGTAAACAGAGAAAAAGCAATATAGCCATTCACTCCTGTAAGCTACATCACTAGACGAGTATTCTAGTTACCTGATGGGGATGAAACTCAATGATACAAATAATCTAACTAAGGTAAGCAACCGATAGTTCTAACGCATATGCAATTGAATGTACACATAGTGCAGTACAAGCTTGACAAAGGGTGCACAGAGATGAAAACTTTCTTTCTTTTTTTTGAAGTTACACCCAAACAAATAGAAAACTAACATCGGAGTAGGCAATTCTAGACTTTCAGACTGTAAAATATTTCCATAAATCTGAATATTGCCAATACTTGACTCGAAAAAATAAACAAAACACATCTGAAATGGCACAGCTGTGCTCAATGCAACTACAGAATCGGGATTTGAATCTTTCTGATTTTCACTTTATGTTATGTTTCCCTTATACCGAAAATGTCTCCCCTTTCAGGAACGAGAATCTAAATTCATGCATAGAACTTTGATTCTCCAAGATTCAAAGAAATAAACACTTGAATTTGATGTTCTCGTTTGGCCAATTCGCAAAATTACGAACCTAATCCAAACAAATTTTTGTGCTAAGTAGGGAAAAAGTATTCTACTTAATGGAAGAATACTTTGAAGGGAAAACTGATTGAATAAAGGACCTGACCGTCAGCTTGGATTTTTGAAAATTGATGTATCCATTAAACACGTTCGGAACTTATTTACTGGTTGATTGTGAGTGGAAGATTAAAAATGAAAGAAAATTCCAACCGATTTTAGCATACGGGTGAGATCAATTGAAAATTGGTATATTCTTAGTACCTCTCACACTGAATATTTAGAGCTATCACGTACACACGATATTTCCATTTTCTAAATATGTACGGAAAACTTCTCCCAAAATTTTGGCACCTCGGCTCATATCATCTTATCAAAATGATGATATAGAGTTCTATGGCTTGATATTACCATTAGTCAGTCAGTCAAATCATTTTTCTGCTCATCTTGGAATATCAATGTGTAGAAAAGTTACCTTTATATCATTAAAATAATATTTTCAACTTTTTTTCCATACTTTCCAGCTCCCCAAGTTATTGTGAATCCTTCTCAATATCATGTATATTCAATACATTTCTGCTCCCACAATTTATTCTAAATCCTTGTCAATATCATATATTTTGAAAACCAAGAGTGACGAAAGCTCAGTGCATGTTCCACCACTGCCGGCTGCTGGCTCCGTTTTACATAATGAAAGTATTTCTTGTGCTCACAGAAGTAACTGACATACGCTTGTGTCTCGTCAATCTCATGCAAATACTCAACTGTATAACGACTTATGGCACCCCCTTTCCAAGTCCCCACAAAATTTTATTCGGAAGCCATTGTCGAATGCACTTTTTATATTACTTTTGAATAGAGTATTTTCACTACATAATTCGTACAAAAGTACCAGATTGATCAGTCTTATATCTCAATCAGTATTTTGTAATTTAGAACTCATTAAAAAATCATTTTTTTGTTCAATTTACGCAGATGAAATGTGTATTTAGCGTTGGTTACAAATACTTTGTATTGATAATTCAATTTCTTACAATGACATAGCAATTTTAAACAATCTCTTACTTCAAACAATAGCTTGTTTGACTGTGAATAGAAGAGGGAAGGTGTAGCAACGATAACACATATGTTCTGCAAGCCCATGCCTTATTGAGTAACCTGTCGAATATGAATATATATCTTCATTATCAGGTCCTTTCCAGTTTGCAATGATATATATTCATGTATAAAGAACGTTGTATAGAAAGCACAATTTCTAATTAGCACTATAAATTTATAATAGAACTAGCTTTTTAAAAATCTTTAGAAGTTTATTTCAAAATCGCCTACTTTAAAATGAATTCCCGGGTCACTCATGTGTGTATGCCTAATTTTTCCTGAGTTTATGCACATGTTTAAATGAGGACACAGTAGCCAGTAAAACCGATGTTTTATAAAGTATAAAAAATTTTATCATTTTAACGCTATAATCCACTCGGGAACACAGTCAATAAATCGTAACTTACCAAATTACTCGTCAGTTTCTTTCAAAACCTTTTTGTATCTTAAAAACAGGAAAAAAAAGTATGGAGACAATTAGTTCAGTAACACTAAAACTATTGATTATGCAATTAAAAAAAAAAATTTAGAAGCTTCTGATATTTCAATTCCATATTTATGTATAACTTGAAATTATAATTTTGAGATGAAATATTGCATCATCGACGATAGAGGGAGAGTGTGTGAGAAAGAAAGAGAGAAATTGAGAAACAAACAGGCAGATGGGGGTAAAGAGAAGGACCCAACCAAGAGTCTTAGAAAATTCAACAATAACCCATTATAATTATAGATAGGCATGAATGGATCAATTCTCTCAACCACTTATGGATAAATACTTGGACAGTTTGAGACCTAAAATGGTCAGCTATGATTCAATATCACGGAGCTAGGGCACCTTCAGTCGGTTGGATACAAAATATGTCTTGATATACTCCATTTGTGATTATAAAAGTAAGGGTGGAAGGTTGATTCAGTTGCCTGGGCATTTTATGTCTTGAAAAACGTAAAGAGGCTCTCAATCTATTATAATTCAATATCAAGAGATCAGCTAGGATAGAATCTGTAAGTGGAAAGGTTACAAACAGAAAAAGGCTACTTGGAATTGTTGTCATTTTTCTACCACTTTGCTAAATTTTTCTCTGAAATAATGTTTGGACATATATATATCACATTCATCTCCCTGGGGAGAGAAAGAGATGTGTGTTTGTGTCCCGTCGAGAGCTCATTGTTCATTTTTTATCTGCCCTGTTCATCAAATGTTCTAAACTGACGGTCTTTGTGATTGTTATGAAGGTAACTAGAATCAAATTGAAAAAAACATCGTACTCAAAACTATACAAAGAGTAATATTATCATATTGCAATATAGAAGTCCTAGTCTATTGCAAGATATTATAGAGCATGCAACTCATTGCTAGTTATCCATCGTAAGATATTGCCCCTGGCATTTAGATCTTAATTAAAATCAATCTCTATAAATTGGAGTTGGCTATTGAACTGCATTTATGGGCATATTCTGTCATTTGAATTTTATGTTCAATTAATTGTTGAAAATACTTGAAATAAAACAAACCATGATAACATTACTGCTTACCTCTATGATATCTACTGTAATCTTTTGTAAGAAAAGGTTTCGTGCAACTTAATCTATACAAAGTTCTGGAAAAGACATCTGATAAGGATTACAAGAAAAAACGACTTACATCTCAAAAAAAAGAAAAAAATGACTTAATCTTATCGCAGTAATTATTAGAATTGTGAAGATTTTATGACGTCTATTATTTGCCCTTGTGTTCCAAACTGACTATCATTGTAATCATATGGAAATCAGTTGAAAAAAAGGACACAGTTCATCTACCTGTACTACTGTTCCTGTCAAGAATATGAAAATATATCTTTGTTTTATAGGTAGATGAAAATTGTATATTATCAGAGAGGTAAATAAGAAATTATCAACGAAACAATGCGTACATTATTTTTTACCTTATGGCACTGTTGATCTTAAAAAGATACAAAATGCAGGTTTAAAACTAGTCAAAAAGGTATCTAGACATAAAATGTTTTATAGATGAAGGAAGCATTGTCAAACATTTTTGAATTTTATTCATATTTTTTAATTCCAGTTCCATTAGTTAAATGAAATAACAACTGATCAAAAAAATAAAGGATGTTTCATATGATCAAAATGATCTCAGAACAATAACATTGTTGCAACTAATATGAATGTATTACAAATAATAACAAATACTGACAAGATATAAACGGTCAGGTAAACTTCTTGGGCTTCAAGTTTAGGTTTGATCTCATGAAAACCTTAGAATCCCCGGCAGCTCAGCCGATCGAATACAGTATGTAATTAGGCAACACAAGGCACCTGGTGCTCGTTCTTCATGGTCAGTTCGTACTGTCTACTAAAATACAGTTGACTGATGTTGTATATGATTGCAAAGAAAGCCAACTTCAATTAATAGAATATATACTAGTCGATAACTACAACAAATTACAGTCGAATTTTTTTTTATACTCATATTACTTACTCATCTAATCAGAACACAAACATTGTTAAGCTCTTGATGATACAAATGCAAGTTCGAGCGTGGTTGGGGGTTACTTTTTAATTTCTGATCCACGCTGCTGACCTAAAATTTGTAGATAGTAAAATCGAGGTAAACTTTCGATAAATACAACAAGGGATAAAATTAAAAAGACTAGCGAATTTCGTATCTACAATCACCACTGCAATAACGAAAATGGATACGATAGAAAATCCTCAAGTTAAATTGATCATTTGTTGCTGGTTACCTCTTAAATCATAAGCACCCTGAGTTATGGACTGAATCTTCACATAAAATGGTGATCGAGGATTGAGTGGAAGAACTACTATTGCTATTATTTGGAAAATGGTCACATTTGAGAGAATCTGACTGAGTTCCAAGCGAAAGTCAATATCATTACGTATTAAATTCTAGCGTGAATAACTGAAAATGATGGGATATCGCTCTTTTCGTTACAATCTTTTGGTCATCGCTTCATGGATACAATATTTTTGTGTTCTCCCTCATATACCAGATTCATCAGACAGGAACTGTGAATACAGTCCTCCAAACCTGAATAATCGTCGATGTATGATCGTGATAGGCAAACAAAGTGAAAAGTCAATATAAAAACAAAACAAGTAAACAAAACATGATTACAAAGGGAAACAATGAAAATGTCTTTAATTTGATACATTGACGATAATTCCTTTCTTAATTCTCGGAGCAAAAACATCATGAACATTCTTGCGGGTATGTGAAACGATGGATCAAAGATATAGCAATCCAAAACTATTTTATATTAAAAAAAAGGATGTCTTTTAAGGTCAAAGGGTTATCACATTGATATAGTAACAGCCGGCCGATTGTACACACAGATATCATAGTTTTTGAGCTGTTGTTTTCTCAGATGAGAAAAAAATTGAAATTTTCGTTAGGGAAGGTAATTTGGTTAGTGACACTTCGATTTCACCTTTCAACCAAAAATGTTCCCCGACTGGAGGTAGTATAGAGGGAACAAAAATAGAAAATTATCTCAGATTTGAAACTCATCTTAAGAAGTTGTTAGTTCATAGCTAGAGATGAAACAACCCATTTTGCGAGAGTGTGTCATCGCTTTGTTTACGCCCTCCATATATATATATATATATATATATATATATATATATATACTTACTGTTGATTGGGTTAACGCTTTTCTAGATATATGCAGCCATGTTCCAAATATCAGTTTGAGATTTGAGATCTTTATTTTGATTGAAGCTAACACCATGTACATTACAAAATAATTAGTAAACATGAGCCAGTATAATAGCATGCTGCAAAAGCACATAGCTAATCTTTTGTGCACCTTCCTTAGAGAATAGATTGGTCTTTATTTCGTAGAGTACCAGAGAGATTTGAGTTGAATTTACACCAGATTATTTTGCCTTCAACCATGCAAATTTGTGCCGCTATTTGAAATTCGCACCGCTTTACGAATGTACACATTCTTTACAATTCACTGTGAGTGTTTGGTTAATGGAGATTGGGAATTAATCCAACACACATACTTAAAAAGAACCCGTATCTAATTATGAGCTGGTTATACATGTGAAAACTATTGATAATAAATCAAATGTTCACAGATTTCTGTGTGAATGGAGTGTAATACGTTAAAAAACACCTGCTAATTCAAGCCAAATCGAAAACCAACAAAGACATATCTTTTTAGACTTCTTCGATGAACATCTTTCATTTTTTGTATGCATTACGGTAGCAAAGGGCTTAATGTATGTGAAGACGGTGTAAAGTTTACCAATTAGTTTGAACAAATACTTAATCAACTAAACAAATTACCCATCAATTTTCAACGGAAGATGGAAATACAGTCACACAAACAATTGCATACACATACGCATATACACATATACAAACACACAGACACACCCACAAGTATATATATATATATATATATATATATATATATATATATATATATATATATATATATATATATATATATATATATATGTATATATATATATATATATATATATGTGTGTGTGTGCTGGGTGCGTGCGTGTGTGTGTGTGTGTTTGCCTGGGCTTTGTTTCCAAGCCGAAAAAATATAAATAGACAAATCAACTGACAAATGGTTGAAGCTGTCTATTGGTCGACAACGAGTAGCTATGAGAAATCAAAACACACAGTTATTCTTCAATCCCAACATAACACAACTTTTCCACGTAAAGGATATTCTCATGAATCATCAACAACTCCTGATATTCAATAATCATCTGGTACCTCGACGAACCCAGATGTGTACTTCAATACCCAACTCACAAGGAAGCAAGCTGCCGATGCGTTGTATCACAACCTTTCCGATTTCATTATTTATGAGGCGGTGCCTGTTTGTTGCTCCGATGAGACCCACAGCGCTGTCAATTCGACAGATACTTCCCAGGATTCCTCACGCGTTCGACGGTCGAAGTCTTTCGGATCAATCCCCCGACATTTACGGTAATATTTCTTGTTTCTTTGCGTTGTTCAACTGCAAGGCATCGATCGATTCCATATTCACGAAAACCACAAATTGTAAGTGAAATGAAACCAAGCTTACACTTGCATATGCATATGAATTTGAGTCTTTTGTAACTCTTTAAAGCTAAAAAAAAGTTTTTTTTATTACTAATAGCAATGATATGAATGATTAAGAGTGTAAATGAATATGATAATGAGAGGAAAAGGAGGAACAAATGGAAACTATTTCGCTGGGTAGTTGAATTGATTGCTCTGATTTCTTTTGCATTTCTTATGTGTGATATATATATATATATATGTATGTGTGTGTGTGTGTGTGTGTGTGTGTGTGTGTGTGAATGTGTGTGTGAGTGTGCGTATGTGTATATGAGTGCACCAGTGTGTGTACGTATAGATGAAGAGGAGGAGAGAAACAGAGAAGAAAAAAAAGAAAGAAAAAAGAAAGATGGGCAGAAAGATCAATCGATCGATGGATGAATAGTTTGTAATACTTTTAGAAATTTGACTGAATATAAAAAAATCACTTTTAAAAAGATAAAATGTTGGTCATGGAAAAGAGTTATCATTAAATGATATAAGATATAAACTTCACAAGGATATCCGACTGGTGTTGGTCAAATTTTGATACACACGCACACACACACACACACACACAATTTTTCAAAAAATTTTGTCAATTATTCCCAATTTGTGTTTCGGTAATTTATTCAATTTTCTTCCATGTTTTTAGGTCTTACATATATTTTGATATTATGGTTTTACGTGTAAATTTCTTGTTTCTGGTATCATCGATATTTATCATTTATTAGTTTCGAGAATTGTACAAGCTAAACCGTCATATACGCATGCCTCCCAAGTGGTTTAGATGTACACCTTATGCTGTACATGTACGGTGTTATCTCATTCAGAGTAATAGCACAATGTATTGTACACGGATGTCATCCATCAAATCTTACGTAGTTCTTTTTGAAACAGGGCTCAGTTAATGAGATACTTGAAAATACATTTAATTATTGAGGATCAGTTAGTGTGACAACAGATGTGGATCATTTTTTGTTTCACTTCTACTGAGTGTTCATCATTGTGAATATAAAATCAACTCCATCAATTTTGATCTCAGGCTGCATGCAATCAAACGAATGATATCATCATTAAAAATACTGATTACACAGAAAAAACTACTTGCATTTGATTTCCTACCAACATATTCAGCCGAAGAGTTTGACAATTCTTTCCACACTAATCTTAAAGATGGTTTTCCCACGTCGTATTTCATCAATTTTTTCCTCTTTTAGATAATTGAATAAACTATCGTTATTACATGATTGAAACGAGACCAAATCATTTTCTACTGAACCAAAGCCAAGTGTTTTCAAAATTACCTTAGTTCTATCAGTACAATGATCTTCCACATTGAAAAAGACTAAACTTATTACTTTTAATTACTCAATCCACCATGACATTGTATATAATTTAATTTATATTTTGTTCATTTTTTCTTTTGTTATACATTTTTAACATGTTCCTCGTTCTTTGCTAATATTTTATTATACTTACTGATGAAATCAAGCCGTCTAGTCATGGTTATATGGAATTGTCTAAGAATTTTAATGATTCCGCTGCTTAGAGTCTCACAACTAAAGAATCCATTTCCTGTATAAAACCTATATATCTGATATTATGCTAAGCTACTCTTAAGTATTTTAATTATACAGTTTCGTTAATTGTATAAGATGGAATACCTATTTTAAGTGATATACGTACGATGCAATACATATATATATATATATATATATATATATATATATATATATATATACATACATACGTACATATATATATATATATATATATATATATATATATATATATATATATATATAAACTACTGATCAGTATTTTGGGGTAAAGCTATTATCAATTTGTTGCATTGACAATTCTTGTCTCATCAACGTTAGTTGATTCGTAATCCGCTTGAAAATTACTGATAGTTAGTGCTACTTAACCTGAGCTCTTCACGACCTTGCTGTTCTAGAAAGGGTAAAACAGTCATGGCAAAACAATTTTTACGATGTTAAAATAAATAGGCTCCGACAGAAATGCTCAAATTCATGAGATGATCTTTGTACAAAACTATCTCCTCTACGTGTCACTTATGTCAAAACTAGATGATATTGCCAATTTCCTCTTCGTCAGTAAGATATCTCAGAAGGTTATCGATGATTACCAATCAGATTTTATGAATATATGACTTTTAGAGCTGAGCCGTACACATTCTTCCAATCCCACGTCGAAATTGTATCTCAAAACCACATGATATCGCAAAAGTTCCATTTCCATTTCCATTTATACGCTCAATATGCTCAATTTGATGTACCCGAAGGTTATCACTAAATTTCAATGACTCTCTCTGAGAGGATGGACAATAAGCTGCAGATGAGATTTTTATATTTTTGGATTGGCCAATGCAAGTGTATCCCCTGTTCATCGAACTTATATGTCTGGACCACATAATTTCTTCGAAAGTTCGTGATTGTCCACAGGATATCTGAAAGAGTTTAATCATATTTAATGGAATGATGAAGAAAAGGCTAGAAAAAAACGATTGGATGTTGCTTGTATCCGTTCGCAATTAATTTCTTGACTGTTGTATCGGCATAGAAAGAAATAGTTTGAAGAGTTTTAAATATTTTGAAATCATCTGATATTGCAGTCCTTATTTTTCATTTCACATTTGTAAGAATGTGATGGAAAATGTCATTTTGAATTTATTTTATGTATCATAGCGTCATGTTGCAGACTATTGCGTTAGCGACTGTCTTGACAAATAATTGCTTTCGCAGCACTGAATTGCGTTGTATTTAGTTGCCAGACACCAACATTTCTATTGACATTACAGGTCAGCCACTACCGGCGGGGACTTTCTCGTGGTGTATATCAAAAGCCTTTCTCAGACAAAAATTTAGTCGAAAAGTAACTCATCAGCCTCACTCATACAAGATATCTCTCCGAAACAAAGAACTTCTTGCGAGTTACCTTGTAAGAATTTCTCAAACAAAAGAGCTTAATTCCTATTGAGAAGACGTGTACTAGATATTCAGTCAAGTTTGTCAAGCAAAATCAAAATAATATAGTAAAAGGAAGCCGACAGTTTTTTCCGTTTTTTTTTCCATAATTAGTAAGGTATAATTTCCATAGAAGATATTTCATAAGCTTTCCAGAAGATGTTAAAGAGAAATGAATCAAGGTTGAGTTGAACAATTCGTTAGAGGTGCGGATAGCATCATCCTCACCATCAGCTTCCTAGCGTCTGCATTTGGACTGAGACTTTCACTAGGAATCACCAGATTCCTTTATCACTGGTGTCAATACTTTCTGAATTTGTCTAGTTCGTTTCACCATTTAATATTCCACTTGTCACAGTTTTGCATATGATCCTTAGGGACCTGCAGTATGAGTCATGATGTCATCTGGTGATTGACATTCTTGTAACATGATCAGCCCATTGCCATTGATATCTTTAATTGATCTTATTGTATCCCTTAATTCAGTTCGTTCTATATCATATTATGCGGTTTTGTTGTCTTTCATTGGATGTTCAGCATGATTATTCCATTTGCTTGCAGCACGGTTATAATTAATACAGAAAAGGAATCACTAAACGGAGTCTGGAATTCGACTGAGAGTTTATATTCACTTCGCACCAAAGTTTTTAAAATGACAGGAAAGCAATGTTTATTCTCAAAAACCGGGCAGAATAACAAGGAATATGGGTTCCTTATTTCCTGTAGGCAGTCCACCCAAGAGAAGGGTTTTTATGATGAGGAAAACAGTTTAGCAGCTGCTGAGGTCATCTCAGTCTGTTGGGCATAAGACATGCGCTAAATGATATCCACTTGGAAAGTTGACCTTCACATGTACAAGGAGTGCACACGATTAATGCCCTATTGGAGATCTCCGATTCAAGCAACCAAGGTGTGTTTGGTGATGCAACCTGCCTTGTCAAACAAGTAAGCGTGAGGATCGAGACACTAGTTAAATTTATTCTGTGAGGATTCTGGAAGTGGTTCCTGGTTTGGGATTAAATGCTATAAACGTAGTTCTTGATTAGTTACGCACTGACGCCAATTCTGAGGTGCCTATCTGATTGATTTAATCGATGAAATACTTGACCAATGTTCTCAAATGGTCGCTTCTCAGACACACAGAAGCACGTATATAACGACGTTTAATTCCCTTTCCCCCCAGTTTTAGTCAAGCCCATTGGTCAATTGGCATTTAAACGTAATTGTGAAACGACTGGGGAAAGTTGACTCTCTCTACGTTCCATAAAATGAATGCTGTTATTGTGACCTGTGTACTGCAAATTCAATCCTTCTGGAACCAACTTTCATATAAAATTCCTGAATTTCTAACATTGTGCGGAAATATTTCCACAACCTGAATATGGAGCGTGTATTGATTAAGCTTAGGACCATACAGTGCACATAACAATTGTTGGGCTAATTCGTAATCCCCAAATGTCAGATGAGAAAGTCCATATTTGTGGAGCAATATTTACCAAGTTTACCTTGTAGAACCTCAAAACTACATTGGGAATTATATCCTCATGAGGTACCCTAGGCTTGTACCTGGGAAATATTACGAAGTTTTTCCACGTTCAGACACCAAAAATCAGTGCTTGAAGCAAACACAGAACATTTAATTCACAAATGATTGCATCATTGAATGGAATTGGAATGATACGATTAGATTTTGGAAACACAATTTCGACGTCAGACTGAACATCGTTGTACAAAATAAACAAATCACGGAATAATCCAGCTCAAGGGTGTAATTATGTTTTCAATTCGTGTATTGATTAAAATGATCATAACACGGATAAAATTAACGATGGAGGATGTTGGTCCCATGTTCTCCATATCCGTTAGAATGTAATCATCGTCGTCCTGTTACGTTGGTATGTTACCGCCTGTATCGGTCAAGAAAAAACGCTCAAGTGACGAGTAACAGAGAGTGTTATATTGTGCGTGTTTCTTTTTTTATTAGTTTTACTGTTCCAGTAACATCATTGTACCGCTAAAAAAGCTATCGTCAAATGATCTTTTGGAAAGTATAAAGAAACAATATCAAAACAAATGCTGTCTAAGGCAGATCAGTGGCCATTTTCATGTCCAAGAACAGCAGGTTCTACATAAACAACTTTTCTGTCTACTTCCGATGTCTATCAAATTAGAATTCTTGGGATTTTCAGTACAGTTATTTGGAGCATAATCAGTCTTCTCGAATAGATACGTATGGTTTTATTTATTGATAAATATAGTTAATTTGCATGATTAATTTCTGACGGGTCCACCTGATGAGAGCTAGCCTAATAGGAACAGAAGGCAACTACATTTTATACTACTTATATTTTAGCTAACGAGAAAAGACTAATTAGCAATCAACGATAGTTTATCTGACTAGCTAACTTGAACATAGGGTTAAAAATTATTTGATGTGGCTATACAATTGTGATATCTATGTAGACATACATGTGTTCAACGTTATTTTAATTTTTCTTATTTCCTCTCCTGTTTCATCTGGGTTTGATGAATAAAATATGCATTTATATATTCATTTATTCCCACTATTTCCTGCTTGACTGAGCCCTAGGTTAGTCCCTGCATGACCTTCATCGTACCAGGCTTTTTCTTTCTATCGAATAGCCCTTTTTCAGGCTGCTGTTTCGTTGACAGCTCCTATGACGATAAATCTATTGGGGTATGACAATCGCTGACAGAGATAAAACTATTTTCAAGCCTAAAATATTGTAGAAAGTAAGCAGCGAACATATATACTATGGTTCTGAACGTAAGCAATGCCAGATAACAGAGAGCTTTGACAACGTACTGGTCCTCACATGAATTATCTCGTAATTTTTGCATAGTAATTGTTCAATCCACGGATAAAGTTTAGTTCTATAAATACTGTAATGTCATAGATTGACATTGATTGATAAAGGGTTGAGATTGGTTTGCCAAACTCTTTTTGAAATATCTTGAATTAGCGTACATTCTCAATGGAATACTTTAAAACAAAGTGCTTCCCCCCTAAAAAAAATAAAATAAAAAATCTTATTCAATAAATATTTAATAGGATCCAGAAAGCTACTCTTCAAAATTGGTTATTACAAATCACTTTCATGATATTCACATCTATAAAAATGAATTAATCTTGAAAAGGAACGGCGAAAAATTTCAATTTCAAAATTTAAATAATGCCTGGGCTTATATTAAAATATATACTGAAGCGTATCGGACACTTTACGAAAACACATTTCTCTTGTGAATTATGAATTTTGTTCAGTGTTTAAAAGAATCGTTTTTCATATATTTTTCTTTTCGATTTTTAAAGAAATGTTTAAGTGCTTTCTTGTTAAACAAATTAAAAAATAAAGTACATTATACACGGTCCAGAGATTCTAAATAGGGCATTTTTGTAACGAACAAGATTTATGGGCAATTTGAATACGAAATGCTGTGGGACAGATAAAAATGACTTCAAAACTAAATATAAACATGTTAAGAGAATATTCGACCCTGTCAGGGCCGACATCGAGAGTAACAGCATTATGTTGCTAGTGCCTGTGTATATGAAAGAGAGGCTTGCCATTGTATTCACATTATCCATTTACCATTCAGGCAAGAATCGTGTCATGATAAAAATGGAATGTTGATTGGAGATTATGAATGATGGGACAAAAGGCAGGGGAAATTGGTATCATACATTTCCAGGGGTTGTAACACACACACACACACACACACACACACACACACACACACACACACACACATATATATATATATATATATATATACACTCTTCCAACTTAGGAATAGAGCATTTTGGTGGATGGGTAATATATGAGCAAGTGAATATATCACTTAGGTCCAACCATACTGAGTGTCCAGTTCTGTTTAGGGCTAAGATGAGATGCCAGCTTCTTGGTCTGGCCAGCTTCTGGGTCTGACACAAATATTTGATCATTATTATATATAAATATATATATATATATATATATATATATATATATATATATATATATATATATATATATATATATATATATATATATATATATATATATATATATATATATATATATATATATATATATATAAGAATACATTTGGTAAGCCGCCTGGAGATAAAATCAGTACAAAGCATTGAGTTTTCAATGGAAATCCATAAATCGTGTCTTCTTTTTTTGTTATTGAGAGTTCTTCATACATAGCTAACTTAACCTTCGAAAGTAATCAAAATATTTGTATGTGCATGCATTATATATATATCCATCCATATTGATATCTATCGATCCATCAAACTTTCAATCTATCTGAACATATATGTATGTGTCTGTGTGCGGATGGTTTTGCTTTGTGCAGTATATACATATATGTGAGTGAGAGAAAAAAGGTAACTATATGTATATGTATTATTATGTGTGTGTGAGTATATATATATATATGTGTGTGTATATATATATATATATATATATATATATATATATATATATATATATATATATATATATATATATATATATATCGTACATACACATACATACATATATATATATGTGTGTGTGTGTGTGTGTCATGTGTTTGTGTGTTGTAATCTAGGGCTAGACGGAGCATATTTCACTTGGATGGCTGCAATTCTGTATGGAAACTATTATGACTCCTTTCTCCCATTTCTCCAACGTTTTTCAGTTACTGTCTTTGTATTGTCTATATTTCTTTGTCATGTAATTTATCTTTCCCCTCCTCATTTCTTCATTCTTCACTCCTTTTCTTGCTGTCTTCCTTTTATCTTTTCTTTTTATTCTTTTTTCTTCCCTATTCCTCCTAATTTTCTTCTCTTTCTCCACCCGTTTCTTTTTTCCCTCCCCTGATTTTTTCTCAACTTATGTTCTATCCTATTATAACGTTCCTGATTTCTGTCAAAATCTAACTGAGATGTTCCAAAGGGATGTTCTGTAACTAAATTTGATCAAATATTCAGACTTAATGAAAATTTAATGTTGAATCTTGTTTAAAGGAAAAAAACAATTAAGAACTGGGGGAAAGTATCTCAACAGTCACCAGATGTCTGCCATTGAGCTTTCTTACCTTTTTCTTTACCGTTTTTTTTTTTTTGAAAATTTTCTATTTCCCACATTTTTTCCGCTGTTTTCTGATATTTTTTTCCATTTCTGGTCTTATGCATCTGACCTGCGTAGTGATTGGTTTCTGCTTCAATTCATGCTTGCTGGTGTAACGTATCGAGGATGGATGATGATGAGATGATAAAAAGAAGAACCAGGAAAGGATGACTAAAAGAGAGCCGGGGTGAAAATGAAAGAATATGAAATAGAAGCAGATATTTTAGAAAAGGGATGCACAAGAAGATGAAAACAAAGTTTGAGAATTTATAAGAAGGAATGAATACCTAAAATTGGACAACATGAGGATGAGTTGATCGATGAGTGAAGCAAAAAAATGGAAACAGAAATAGGGGAGGAAGAGGAAAAAGACAAAACAAAGAGAGAAAAATCAAAGAAATCAGAGAGAGAGAGAGAGAGAGAGAGAGAGAGAGAGAGAGTCAGAGTTATGTTGATCAAAGAAAACTGAGCGAGAAAATCTAAGGAAGAATTGATATCTAACGTTATGAATTAAAAAATCCTTTATTTGAATTTTAGAAAGGAAGTCGAAAAATCAAGATGGAGGAAGACATTGAAGAATAAAAGACAACAAAAAATGTACGAGTGAGAAAAAAGCAAGGGAAGCCAAAAACACATGTAACGTGAATGGAAAAAAACAACAACTTATATTTCAATAGGTAACTCACTCCGAGAACAGACCACATGAGTTAGTACATGAAGGAGATCGAAAAACTATTGATATGTTCTCCGAAACAAATTCACCGGTCATTGCCCCGGTGATGGTGTTGAACCTATGTTATGCATGCTCTAGGGGGCATGCTAAAAAGATTTTATTGGCATGGACGAAAAATAATCTTTTGCTAGAGATCAATTCAAAAGCTATTACTTTAAGAGTAATGGCATTGGCCTGGTGATACAAAACTTTGATAGAAAAAACAAAACAAAAACAAGACCGTTCATTAGTAACGAATGTCCATTTTTTCAAAGCAACAATATGTTTATAACTAAGATCTCTGAGTTTACTGATATTGCCTGCGATTGACATTCTGTTAGCAACGAACAAAAGGGAAATGACCGTGCTCATTTTTTACAGGTATTTGTTCAAGAGATGTTGTCAGAATATTAAATTTGATTTTATTACAGATTTTTGTTCGTTGAATGGGTTAAAACCTACCTTTTAGAAACATAAACAAGCATTTCAAAAGTGGCTATTTCCCTTCCACATGGAACCCAGGGGAACGTCTATATTTGGGAAAAAAAAATTCTTTGTAGGCGAAATGACTTACAGTTACTTGACTTCACCAAGATGTTCGTTAGATTTCAATTGGTAACCGTCATGAGTTTAAATACTGAACTACAATTGTTCAAGGGATTTTGAAGATCATTTGATGCGTATGTTGCACTGGTGCCCTTGTGGGCTTCCATAGGTTGAAGAGAAGAAAAAAAGATGAAGAAGAAGAAGAAGAAGAAGAAGAAGAAGAAGAAGAAGAAGAAGAAGAAGAAGAAGAAGAAGAAGAAGAAGAAAAAGAAAAAGAAGAAGAAGAAGGAAAAGAAGAAGAAGAAGATGAAGAGGGAAGAGAAGAAGAAGAAGAAAAAGAATAATTATAAGAAGAAAAATAACAACAGCAACAACAGCAGCAACAACAAGAACAAGAATAAGAAGAATAAAAACAAGAACAAGAAGAAAGAAAAAAGGAAAAATAAAGAAATAAAGAAAGAAAGAAAAAAGAAAGAAAGAGAAAATACATAGACTGTCAGAGGTTTTAGGAAGGAATTATAAAAAAAAAAACTTAAACCGACCATACCACCAATACAGAAGTACAGATGAACCCAAGATATCGTCTCCCACCTTTTACCCACACCCTGTTATGTCCTGCGTCTCTGCCTACTTGTCAATTCCTGTTAATCAAGACTCGCATGAACTCTCAGTCGACCAATTTTCATATTTTGTCTATTTTTTCTCATTATTTTCCCCAAGCTTCATCTTATCCAGTCTAGTTTCATTTCTTTTTTCAAATTGTCTCGGCCAGTGTGGACATCAACACTTCACTAACAATTATATTCTGTTATTCTTTTAATTCATTTTCTTCCTAATACATTTTTCAAGTCCATTTTGTTATTTTTTCAAGTGTATGATCACGTCTAGAGCTCACACGATATCACAAACAATCTCAATCACGAGATAACAGCTTGTCTACCGTGAAAACCGACTGTATTCAAAACGTATGTGTGGTATTATTATTTTTATATTCATAAACATTCATACTGTATTCGAGGGTATATCATTCCAAGTTATACCGCTGTCATCATCACCAAAACCATATTTTCTTTATTAGTATTTAGCTGTTTGCATGTTCACAAAAACATAAATCCAATGTATAATGCCAATATCAAGCAGAAGAATAGTATCCGTAATTGATGTTTATAGTATATTTGTTGCGTGGATGTGAGTAGATCCGTAGAAATGAAGTTACTAATTCGACGATGTAGAAGTGAAAATTTTGAGAGCGAGTATATGACACACCAAAACTTCCCACTACCATTAAAGAGACTTGATCCTTCTCATTAAGTTTGCACCAACGATTTTAGATGCACTTAGCCAATGCTGAAGATTGCAGCAAAAATGTTTCCTGGTTTTTATAAACGGATTTGATGTATAATATGCATATACATGTGAAAAAGAGTATGTGTAACTTATATTCTCCGTATTATGAGCGTATGAAAGGCTTGACAATGTATATCTACTATCTATAGACCATTGAACTTATAAAAGGGACGAATTTTTAATATATATCGGCGGTATAATTTACATATAAAGGTAAAACGTGTATGTAATTTTTACCAGTAGTATACTGCATGTATTGTAGCCATTGGTTCAATAAGAAGATCGTATTAAAAAAAAAATCGACCAAAATATGACTGTCGTGTTGTTCATTGTGATTTTTTCTTATCTGTTACTTATCATGAAATGCTGTAATTTACTTCATTCAATGGAAAGGATAGGATGTATGATGATAAGCCTTCAGAACAACAACGTAAACCTTCTAGAAAAAAAGAACTCTCATTGCTCTCAAGAAGGGTATACAACGAATGAATTTTCACGATAGTCATCCATAGACCTTCAATATGGAACCTAACCAAGGAACTGACCAGCAAACTGAGAGCCATACAACGCTCAGCAACACATTGAAAGACCTCACGACGGTACTGAGGTATTAGGGAAAGCAGGTGTCCAACAAAGCCCATTGCCATTAGAAAAGTCAAATGGCAATGGGCTGGCCATGTCACTTGGTACACAGCTGATGGGAACCACAACACACAACATTGATCCCAAAAGATGAAATGCAAAACAGAAGCTAAGCCCAACGAGAATGAAAATCTCGTAAATCCCGGGAAAGATGTATGTCCAATGACAGACAATAGAAGACTGATGATGATGACGACGATGATGATGATGATGAGGATGATGATGATGATGATGCTGATGATGCTGCTGCTGATGATGATGATATGTTTTTAGTTGCACCCGTTCGTCTGTTTGTTTTTCAGTTCAATGATATTTGAAGAAGTGCTGAATGGATTCCAATGGGATTTCGGGGTGGATCAAGGAGTCTTTCTCTGATAGAGTAATATTTTCGTTCCTTTGTATAACATTTAACTGAAAGCTCATAAGTTTTCAGGGAATTTCAACAAACTTCTTTCAGAGGTTGAGAATAAGCTCAAGGGAAAGTCATTACATTTTTGAGCAGATGCACTATTACCTCCTCTATATCGCTGTTATATGTCAGAACTACATATTTAAATTTTGCTTGGAGTGGAACGTATTATCATGTATATTTTGTATTGTGTATATACGTATATATGTGAATGTAGTGTGGTTACTTGTGAGTGATGGTATGAGTGTTTCAAAGAGACATCCAGCATAACATCAAATATAGCTGGGACCACCAACTGGCTGTGTTGGAATTGTGTGTGTGTGTGTGTGTGTGTGCGTGTGTGTGTGTGTGTGTGTGTGTGTGTGTGTGTGTGTGTGTGTGTAGAGTGCCAATTCATATTTCAAGGTTTCATTCGGTTATATAATTCAAGATTTCCCGGCGAGAGATCGTCAGTTGACTTCTTCATGGTGTCGACATTTGTACGTACCTGTACAGCGAATAAACACATCAAATTACAGACATATGGTTTCTCCATTTACAAATCTGTATTGTCTGCATTAATAGAGGGAAAAAAGATACGCACACTTATCTAAAATATGTATATTGAAGAAACACTACTCTTTATCACAATGGTAACCATTTGGATTTACAAAAGAATGAAAATTAAAATCCAATGGTAGAAAATGCATCAGAAAACTTTTTCTTATTTAATAAAATGTATTTGTAGCATTTATCGTGATGTATTCACTCCGTAGTGTTTTCTTATTGTCTTTTTTACACGATTTCAAAAAGCAAATTTCGAAATCTTTCAGAGTAGAGTAGGGAAAAGATAAAGGCTTAGAACAGCGACGAACTCTTAATGTAATCTCGTTTGATCTCGTTTGCTGAATGAGATGTCTTCCATAACTGAAGGTTTCTTTTAAAATTTGCCGAAATACAACTTCAATCTTTTGTTTGGTTTCCGTTAACACAAACATCGCCAGTTTTATGGAATTGATAAAATGTCGATAAATGGGGAAAAAAGTAAATAAAAATAGCATTTGCAAGTCACAAAACATTTAAGTCGTATAATATTTTCTAAATTTCTTGCCGTATTTGCCCACTGGACTATCAATATACGTTTCTATTTACGACGAAGAACCTCTCAAGTACACTAAAGGATGGAAATGAATGCATTTTATTTTAAACAAAGTGATAGGTTGTTTTATATAAAACACCAGTAACTATTTCATAAAAATGCAACCATACTGAACAATAACTTCTTCCAACGATCTCATCATGATCATATCCCACCCTTATAGATATCAGCAAGTTTAATAAATCACATTAAAGAACAGCTTTGACTATGGTCTTCACTTGAGCGATATGAAATTTTAAATGCTGGCAAAGAGAATGAGAAGCGTCAAGTGAATATGAAAGCTAATGCGAATTTTCTTATCTTGATTTTCTGAGCATATAGAGAAAGCACACATCGATATGGAGTTTTATACTGCCTTAGGACATTTCTTTCAGTTTACACATGACCATTTTTTACAACCTTTATGCATGAAGAGCATTACGAGATGACAATATATGGCGGTTGTTTATGTTCTGACATCTCAAGAAAGTGTTCTTCGCTGTTGATAATACTTCAACATCAAGGAGAGGTTAGAATCTTCAGTGTTGGTATCCAGACATCCTCAGTAAAACTTTTCGAACAAGAACCTAACCGCTTGAAATATAGTATTCTTCATTGTTATGCTTTATGGACATTACAGAATATTTGTCAGTGTTACGCTCAAATTCAAATCTGTACTTGAGTATAAGTCGAGTTCAATAGATATTTCGATTCAGGAAATTTCAATGATAGCAATTTTAACTGTAAATGTCTCAACTCAATCCAAACTGATTTGCTGTGGGATCAGACATGAAATCTATTGAGTTTCTAGAAGTAACTTGTATTATGTCATTATATGTAAGGAAATCGACTAATGAGATCATTCAATTCCAAAACAAACAAATAAACAAAGTAATAAAGAGAAAGATGCATATAATCACATTATATGGTTAGGTTTAAATTAATTCTATCAGATAGATATGCAATTTGTTATTCCAATCTTTCCCTCTTTTTCACTTCGATTTGTTCAGATTTCATCTCAAATCATTGTTTCTTCAATCATTTTCGTCTCTCTTTATTTTTTCCTTTCGCTCTTTCTCATTTCATCATCATCATCATCATCATCATCATCATCATCATCATCATCATCATCATCATCATCATCATCATCATCATCAGTCTTTTAGCGTCCGTCGTTGGACATAGACCTTCCCCAGGATTTGCCACACTTCTCTATCATGGGCGTCACGGAGCCAGTACTACCTGAACTTGTCTAGGTCGTCTCTCCATCTAACATTTTGCCGGCCTCGGTTGCGCATGTGGTCTCAGGGAATCCATGTTGTGAGTCGTGATGTCCATTGATTGTCAGCCATTCTTGCAACATGGCCAGTCCACCGCCATTTGAGTTTTTTATGGATTTTATCATGTCTCTAACAGCTCAATCACCAAGCTACATAAAGACTTTCTCATTTACATTTCATTGAATTCTTCTTTGTTTCTGTTTTGATTAATTTCATTTCATTTTCCTTGTTTGTTTCTGGTTTATTTCAGTCTCCCTCTCTGTCCCCGCCTTCCCTTTTTCTTTTCCGTCTGTTTATCTGACAATGAGATTTTAAACAATCTATAAAATCTAGAATCCCTCTAAATTCTCCTCATACAAATTAATGGTGATTTTTTGTCTGATTTTTACCACTTTGAATTATCAAACGCTTTTATATCAAAACTTTTGTGTTATGTAGTTCGAAAGTATGTAATTGACTTGTGTTATTGACCAAATGGAAAGAGAGCACATGTAATAATTCTCAGCCATGTGAAGCTTGTCAGTGTGGCTTGTTTGGTAAGAGAGCTCCTTTGCATTCTTCTGTTTGTGGTTTTGAATCACGGCACGGGAACGTTGTATATGGAATTAGTTTAACGGTACAGGACAGACAGTGAAGACCCCTCCCCCGAGTTAGGTTACAATTCTTCTTCTTACGAGGGACCAGGATAAAATACGGGGAACATCATGATGAATGTGCCTTTTGAAAGAAAATGAATGTAGATAGTGAAGTTTATAGAGAGTAAAAAAGAGTTCTTCAATATCAAGAAAGCAAAAGGAATTCGTAAAAGAGTTTTAGTTTTGGGTATCACGTTACAATTTCTGGTAATTTATCAAAGTTCTTTTTTCTGGTTGCTAGCCTGTGATATTGATCCCTGTCCTCAAGTAACTATATTACAAAATGAGAAAAAAATAGAAAAATATCAAAACATACGATTGTGTCTTTGTTATCGTTGAAAGATAATTAACAACGTTTAATCAACCATAATGACAGGATGAAATTGTTTTTTTTAGCATTTAAGAAGACTGTGCTTTGTTAACGTTCTCAGATGATACAAAATAAAAGGCAGTCAGTTATAGGTTTTAGAGACAATCAAGACTGAAAAATAGAGAAATATAGAAGTCAGATAATTTCATGAACCATGCGATCGGAATAAAACAGCCACCATCACTGCTGTCATCATAATAATTGCGACCTTATCGTTTGAAAAAAATAAATCAGAAATGAGATGAAAATGAAATGTCATAGCCGACAATGGTTAGTAATTAAAAATACTGTCAGGGAAAATATCAAAAGGTATATTCATTCGAATATAATAGTGAAAATTCATAACTATTCTCTGTGGAGATGACTACAATAATAATTACAGTAACATACATATAGCTTCCAGTGCAAAAAAGAAAAAAACAAATAGAAAGAATTGCATGATATGTCATTGAAAGGAGGATCTGATCAGCTTTCTAACAGTGTATTTTGAATTTGGATGATACGATAGTTACTGCTAAAACCATGAAGTGGGTATTCTGTATTCCTCAAAGAACTTGGCAGTAACTGCATACTTCCACGGTGTTTTTTTTTTTTTTGTGTGTGTGTGTATGGGTGTGCGATGTTTTGTTGGCTTTTCAATTAGTGTATCTTATCAATCTGTATCTGTTGCGCATGGGAGGCTGCAGCCATAAATTTGAATCTTGGTATCAGAAAGTTATGGCCGGTATTATGCATCGATTGTTTGTACAAGCACATCGACAACACATTTATCAAGATGTCTATAATCAAACCATATGATTTTGTGCTATGAATCGATTTATTTTAATTTCATTTTTTTGTTTTAACCAAACATCTGTCCTTGGTAAACGTATCCAGCATATTACTAAACATAAAATGACATTTAAGGAAAGGTATTCATTTGATGCGAATGTATGCAAAGGATCCCTCTGTCATGTAACCCACCGCCACATGCTCCCCTAAATACAGTAAACTTAAACCTTAATAATTTGGGAGGTGCAGCTGTTTCGTCAATGACATCACAATTTTCTTACGGCAACTCCAAGTAGTTGAATTTATTTCAACTTCGATAAGATTTTCAAGTCTGTATTGACCAACACTACAATATATCAACTTGATTCTTCTTGGTATACAAGGTAATTTCCCATTTCATTAGTTCGTTCGTCAATACTAGTGATGTTTGAAAACATTGCCTCCAAATGTCATTGTCAAACTCACAAAGTTTGGAAACAGAACTTGAGGGAATTCCAAGGAGCATATATGTTTACGGAAACAAAATATATTCATATATTGACACAGACAGAAACATTATCTTTTTACTTTCAGGGTCTCTGCTGTTGAATCTGAACTAAATATTCAGCGTGAAAACACACTCACACACACAGACACACACACACGCAGAGTAAATATCTTATAACGTATCGTATGAACGTTGAGATATAATCTCCGTGGATGAGGATATTCGTTTGGATAGCAATTGGGAAAAAAAATGAAAACTTAGCTTGGAAGCTAACCTTATGGTAATCACAGGAAATGCTCGTCAAAACACCTATCAGAACATTGGTAGCGGTTCGTTTTAGGATACGAAACGATAGAGAATGTTGAATGCACTGTTCGTCACGTAGAAAGAAAGCAACAACAGCTATAATAGTTGTTGCCTAAGTAGAATGAAGAACACATCAGATGATATAGAAAGATGGAGATCAGAAAGAAGAAGTCACCGAGAAAAACAAGAACAACGAGAAAAATAGGGAAAAAAGTATTCAAAAAAATACAAGAACGCAATTATTTGTTTTCGTGCTTAAAAAATCAGATTTACAATATAATGGATACAATTTTAATTAACAAATAAGTATTATTCAGATGTTTTTGTAATCAGCAAGATAAATTCCAGAATGATTTGTCCACACTTCAAAATTATAATGAGTAAACATCTCCTACATTGTCAGTCCAATGAAAGAGCAATTACTTGATTGTATAAGACAAAAACAGGCACTCGATTGTTATTTAATTTGTTCCACAGACATTCGATCAATTAAGTATTTTATTTATTCAAATTACTGACGGAGCCCATCCAAATAAGTTTGCAAATTTCAGTATATACATTTTCATCCAAAAGTATGCGATGATTTTAAAAATCATTTCCGTTGGCGCTAATCTTGCTTGGCACCGATGATACTTGATTGCACAGTCTGGTTTCCTTCGATTTTCAACAAAGTAAAATCGTTGCTGAGCAGAATATGCTCCTATAAAATGTCTTTATAATCATAACACACACACAACACATACATAAACATCAGCTTATATGATCGCTCGACAAGGCCATCGAAGCATCCGGTGCATTATATGAAGCGTCAACAAACTGCAAACGATGCAAGCGAGAGCAATCAAATAAATAAGTAAAAGTTGAGAAGAAAATTGAACCAATAGATGCTTCAAGTGTAAGAAAAATCAACGGTTGAGTATCAATGCAAATGCAAACCATTGTGAAATGAACTGTGGGGAAATAGTTGGAAAGCTGGATGGGAAGCTTGGAAGAATAAATTGAAAAAAAGGAGAACATGGAATCTTAGACATAAAAACACATTTGGGCAGGTGAATATCGAAAAATTGTCATGTTCATTTCATGAACAGGGTAGTGCAGCTGGATTTTTGAATTTAAATATTTCACCAAGTCAAGATAATTATGCGTCAATAACATATATTTGAGAATATATATATATATATATATATATATATATATATATATATATATATATATATATATATATATATATATATATATATATATATACACACATATATATTATGAATGCGTTGTAATAGTTTAAATTCTGTTTGGAATAACAGGATCACATAGGTCGGATTAACTGCTTTTCCACCCACTTTTCACTTTTTGTTCATTCACCTCCAATGTCTGCGCTAGTTAGTTTCAATAGAGACAGTTATATTGAGACGAAATGGACGTATAATCAGATATGATAACTTTTCAGTATAAATAGCTATAAGTGCAAAGAAATTGTTTCGCTGTGAGAATTGAATTTGCAACTAATAAGGTAACCACCTCAACTTGGGCACCGATTTTGACTATTGAGTTTAACAGTATGGCCGTGAGGCAACTTCATATTCACACACACACACACACACACACACACACACATATATATATATATATATATATATATATATATATATATATATATATGTACATAAATTATCAGCAAAGAAAAAACTTTTTGGAGCTAGTAACAAACAAAGACTTCTCAAAACTGTATATATATATATATATATATATATATATATATATATATATATATATATATGAAATTCGACCATGTGAGAAAATTACTCGCACTGGCGTTCAGCCTTCCTCATTCGCTCTTGAGTTATTGATTGGTATGCACAAACTCTTTTTTCCAAGGCATGAAACGTTGAAACACGAAATTCATTGAAAAAATCAATCCAAAGGCGTTAGATTTTAAAGAAAAACTAAGGCCTTACCTTTCGTGTGGTGCAAACTAATAAAGATAGAAAAAAAAGACACCATTGTCACAAGCATAAGATATGGAAATCATTTTTTGTAAATCATATCTTTTGGTTTGTTTATGCACCGGTTTTCTCTATGCATTGATAACGTTTGGGAAACAATATTTTTATATCCTTCATGGAAAATAAACTTCAGTTTCGATTCATTTTTTGTTAATCATTTTCTGCTCTTTATTTGTAAACAATGTTCATAGTTCATCTTTACCTTTTTTTTATATTTTTTGAAGACACAATACGGTTTAATCAGTTCGGATTTTTTTCAGGACACAGTACGATTCAATCAGTTCAAATTCAACGCAGCCAGTTACACCAGGTGACCTGCAGATATCGTTTAGTTATTGACAGGAACATATTTTTAACCTGTGATTCTACGCTGTGAGACAGAATTCTTCCTACTTGTGTTTGGCTGTTTGTGCCTCCATGGTTACAATGTGACATGAGGGATCCTATTTGAAAGAGCATTTCCGAATCATTGAATGCAGTTGTTCAAGTACGCTATTGCCATTAATCAGGGCCTTGTGGATACAAGCGTTGGTTTAGCGTATCAAATAACCTGCCAAGGTCGGGTAGTGCAATAAAGACATATACTCTCGCTTTGTCAAAGAAGCGGACAAGCGACGGAACAAGTTCCAGTTAACTACATTTGTTTGTGTAGAGGGTTCTGAACAGGAAGATGCCCAGGTATGACAGACGCTGTAGTATGGACCAGCTGATATGTGGTGACTATCATGAACAAAAGGAGTACCGTGATCTGACTAAATCTGTTTATAATTTTAATAAAATTTATTCTAGATATTAAAACAAATGATGTACTTCCAATTGCAAGCAGCCCGATTCATTTTGAAAACAAAAAAAACATGTTTCAATGACTACATAATCTTTTAAATCATATGTTACACGTAGGCACTCACTGATGTATCTATATATATTATTTGTTACCCTTGCGAGAAAGTAAATAGTGTATTGATGATTATTTAAGTTATCTGTGATTGATTTTTGTCTTGGAAAATGCTTTTGAAAATATTTGGAGAAAAATATTTCTGTTTTATGCTTGAATAGTTTCATATCGATCTGAATCCTATTAATCATTACATTTTTAAATCATTCTGTTGCAAGCTGAAATTCAGAAATGAAATATTGTCGACGCACAACTATGAGGAGGGTTTGGTTCTGTTGGAAAAAAAAAGCTCAAAATGAAGAGAAAGATGAGAAATGCATTCAATTAAAAGTAGAGGAAGACTTTTGGTTAGGCGTTTTGAAATCATATATTTTCAGCAAGATTTTCTGTTTGAATGATGATTCAAAAAGAAAAAAAATCAGACATATTCGTTAATTGTTTTGAATAAGTTCACCGAAACATCACATAGATATTTTTGCAAAGGAGATAAATTCTCATCAGGAGCTACTGCCCTCAAACCATTATCAAACAGATAAAAGCTGAGATATCTCACCAATCGAAATTGTATTTTTTTTCTAATGTAACTACAAAATCTATAATTTTGGGTCAGTCTTAGAATTGCAATTAACAAAAAAAAAGTTGAATTTAGTTTAATTTTTGTGATTCTAAAATGAATAACCATTCGAAATATATTATGAAAAATGTCTGAATGTTTCAATTTTCATTTCTGACTCTGTTTCCCAATACACACTGGACAAGGAGAATATACTTTTTGTGGTAAATAGAGATATGCAATTACGATAGAATACATTGTAATTATGAAAGGCTTTGATTAAGTCGACGTCTATTTCTTCTAATTAAAATCAAGTAATTCAATGATAATGTATATCCCCTTTTCATCATATGCATCAGCTATCCTAGTTACACCCTTAACAAAATATTAACATAATGTTTTGGTGAATCTATTCAGAGCAATTACGAAAACCATATTGAAATTGTGACAGAAGTCCAATCATTGAATTTTTTCGTGTAGATGGATTTTCCAAAAAGTATCCATCCTTTTAATATCAACGTTAAAGTAGCCAAACCAGCATATTGTTGCCTTATTTTAATGCGTTCCAAAAGACACCTTGAACTTCAAGTGCTCATTCCACTTTCCAAAACACTCTGCAATTCGAAGTTGAGATTATCATGAGCTACACCCCTGGTCATGCCTCTCATCTCATACCCTTAATTCATTTTTAGAGAACGTATGGGTCATTGGGAGCCCAATACAGACTAGGATCCAAATTTGAAAAATAGTAGTGAGTTATTCATCGAATACGGAAACAAAACAATATATATATATATATATATATATATATATATATATATATATATATATATATATATATATATGTGTGTATGTATGTATGTATGTATGTATGTATGTATGTATGTATGTATGTATGTATGTATGTATGTATGTATGTATGTATGTATGTATTTTCAAAGAGAGAGGGAGAGAAAAGGGAGGAGTAGAGAAATAGGAGAGATAGATTTGAGTTCTCAAAACAAGTATATCACGTACTCCAGCTACTTATATTTATGATAAATACTCTTTGCGTGGTCTTTCTGTACATGCTTAATGCAACCACTCAACATGAATAAGAGGAAATCACGCTCAACCTCACAAAGGGATATATAACGAAACAGCAGAGTATATTAGAGAAAAGACAACCGTCTAAGTTATCATAGAAACCATTTCGAAAATCTAATTGGAATCGGCTTGACATGTGGCAAGGAATAAGACAATCAATGAACTTCAAGAATCAACACCTGGACCATCAGATATGATATGGGAAATTGTATTCCAAAGAAAGTAATAGGTCGAGATGAACTAAACTAATTCGGAAAGTACTGCCAATGCCATGTTGCCAATGATGAAGAGTTCTAGTGAATATTACCGAAGGTCTTCGTCAAACAATGGGCAATAAGTAGCTCATCACATGGGAAAACCAACAACCAAATCAGTTTTCATAGGTTTCTTCAGATTTGAAATGATTCTTGCTGGCTATATATGTATGCAGCGCATGAACAGGTGGAACAAATGGATGATCATTTTGTCATTGTAATGATGAGCTTTATGTATCATTGGGGTTATTGGGGATGATACACAAGGACAGTAATAACTGCTGTAATGAAAAAATGTTTAATGATATTCGTCATTGTGGTCAGAATGTCGAAATTCAACTCAACCTTGTAATATTCCGCTTTAGTGTTGCTACATTATAAATATACTCAGTAGGACAAAAATGATAATTTGAACAGAAAACAGTTTTCTTATTCATACAAGCAGGGATTCCATTTTGCTAGGTCGTTTTCTATCCGGCTGAAATGATTTGCCAAATCTCTTCTCGACCCTTCTGATGCTTCCTGTAGTTGACACATATCATAGAGAAAGTCACATTACCCTGATTTATTACCAGAACATATGACAAAGTCATTAAGTTCACTTTTATTCGGCCCCTTGTAAAACCAATGTGACCTTTTTGGAAGTTTTAGACACCTGTTCTCGTGCCGTGGGTCGGTGAAGATTTGGGAAGCAGAGTCTTGAAGATACTCATTGGTTACTCTGACCCCACCTGAAATTTTTTTCAATCAAGAAAATCCTGCCATGTGTCTCCTATTTTCAAATATTTTTAGATATTTCTTTGATTTGTTCAGTGCCTTAGAATTTTTGGCCGATTATTTACATTCAATTTGTTCTCCCTTGTGTATCATTACCATTGCATTTTTGTTGATTTAAATCTCGCCCACAGCACGGAGATCATGAACATTTCCTTCAATCTATTTTCCTTGTAATCATACATTTTCAGTTCACATAAACATTACATATTTGATCCATTCTTGTGAATTACCCAATGTGTATTCGTTATATCCAACCAAAATGCAATTAAGAGGCATATCTGTTACCTCAAAAACTAAATTAAATAGAAATTCTGATTGGAAAACGACCTTTCTTGTGTTGGTTCCGACGAGGGGTACTGTTTCTGGAGCTTGCAACATTCTATATTTTATTGCATTATCTCGAATCTGACAATATTCAATGTTCTCTCTCGCTCTTTTTTATTGATATTTG
>OY735223.1:15297704-15347704 GCA_963457665.1 Thysanoteuthis rhombus
CTTAGTACATTATTTTGAGAACTAAATCTGATTTCGACTACAATTTTGTGTAAAAATGTTGCAGGATAAATAAAACATTATTTTTTTTAAAGATATTCCGAGACGTTGTTCATTATATTCTTATATCTTATATTGTTGAGACTCCGTGGAAACATCAAAATCAATAAAATACTTTTTTATATACCCAGGAATAGAGATAACATTTAAAATCTTACATTATGTAGTTGAGGACACATCGAAGAAGTTTCGGATAATGTTCGATCACCAAAATTAATGTTTTCATTTCAATGTTTACAAAAAGACAAAGTCATATGCAGATAATTTTCCGTAATATATCCAGGATAGATATATTTTTTCTTAGACTACAATTACATTACATTTCTTCTGAAACGTCTCTTTTAATAAGAAAAGATAGATGGAATGAAATGATCCTTTGAAAAGTTCAAGCAGTCATTTGCTATGCATTTCGAATCATGTATCGGGGACCATACCAAATAAAAACAAATTCAAAAAAATCATAAACAGGGTAGATGAAAAGAGAGAAATGAAATCCCCAGCCAATAGAAACACTTTTTTCAGTATTTACTGGCCGAGGTAGGAAGCTGGAATGAGTTTTCAACTTTTTTCTGCCACGAAATATTAAAGAAGCAGCGCATACCCTTGATTCAATCTCCCAATCCCAGTGTATTTTATCTTTCATCAACCAAATCTTTATCAAATTAGCCAATTATACCATCTTCATTTTCATATTAGGGTAAACTGAAATTCCAATACACATAAATACTAACTACCCTTTTTTCACGAGGGTTTGACATTCGGAAGGAAATTCATAAGAGCTCATCATTCCAGATATTACATGAAGGGATGAAAACACACACACTCATAAACACATCCACACAAACTTACACAGACACATACACACATATATATATACGTGTATGGTTGTGAACGTCGGTGAGTATATTTCAAAAAAATAATTATAACTGTATCGTATTAAATACCGAGCGATATTTCACAAAATCAGAAAATATATCACAGAGAATATATATATATATATATATATATATATATATATATATATAGAGAGAGAGAGAGAGAGAGAGAGAGAGAGAAAGAGAGATAGATAGATAGATAGATAGATAGATAAATAGATAGATAGATAGATAGATATGTATAGATACAAATACATATATATATATATATATATATATATATATATATATATATATATATATATATATATATATCAAACATTTCGTATTTTTCATTCCATTTAGGGTTGGAATTGTAACATATAGCCCTGTTAATTCAAAAAATGAATCCAGTTTAATCATCCCAGAAAATACCGTATGCGCTCGTTTTTGAGTCAACAACACCCCCAAGCTCAACGTTTTTTGGCATTGAATATAAAAAATATCTAATTTCCCTAAATTACAATTGGTATATTAAATGATAAATCTTGATCTAAAAACGTCATGTGTCTGTCCTCGAACGTAGGTTGTTAAGAAGATCAGATAATACAATATCCACAGTGCAGAGAATGGAGAATGAGGGAAAGACGATAAGTAACAGTCAAAAAAATGGATTTGGTGAAATATCGAATGAAGGCAAATAAACTTGGTCGCTGAGGAATGAAGAAACAGAAATTTTTAAAAAAGAAAAAGTGAGTAAAATGTAAGTTTTCTCAATAAAAAGCAGCGAAATGAAAAAAAAATCGAGAGCAATTGAGTACGGAGCTTAGTATTTTTGATTCCATACTCCAGAGAAGTCTGATATTAAAAGGTAGTACATGATATATGGTTTAACAATGTTAGTCAACGTGAATGAACAACACTCCATCTTATATCAAGATGGATGGAACATGCACCATAAAAATTGTGCATGTGCAGCAAAATATATCTTGCTACCACGGTGGTACATATCCGGACATATTCGGCTTTTGAGGGTGTAGAATACAGGATATTTCTCAAAGAATGCACACTTAGATCATCCAAAACGCGTAGAGCTTATGATAGACCTCTTGCTGATTTTTTTTTATCATTTTACTGCAATAATGATGGGTTGGCTTGAATCCAGGTGAATGATGGCAGAAATTGCTACGAGTCTCGAAATGTAATTGACCGCTTCCTGAACATCTGACCTTTTTGGCCTCAGCATCTGCCCACACTGGATTCGAAGTTCAGATCGATTGAATGTACACGTCACTTCAGAAGATCGATTGTTGGGGGGTCATCGAACACTGGTTAAATAATGACACGTATGGCCATGTCATATCGATGTTTCTGTTTATTTCACTGTTTTTGACTCTCCCTTCACTGTTTTTCTATGTTTCATATTTGAAGTGTGTATATGTCAAGAAAATGATACTTTTATTACTTTCTTAAACAAGTTGATGCAAATTGGAATCACCTATGCATGAAACGCTTTGAAAAATATTCGTATGCCTACATAAATAAGTGATATTTATCACTCTCTTCAGCTCTCTTTCTCTCCCTCTCCCACTATCTCTCTCTCTCTCTCTCTCTCTCTCTATATATATATATATATATATATATATATATATAAACATACATATATATATATATATATATATATATATATATATATATATATATGTTTAGCTTTGTTGTAAGAACATTGCTTCGTTGAAGAAGCCACCGATCGTTTGCAAGTTCGATTCCTGCAGCAGCCCTTTTTTTCAGTTGTTTGTTTATTAGTGTTGTTTACACCAAAAATTACTTATACATACGCAGACAGACATGTAGCTAAAAAATTCATGAAATATAACGATTACATGACCGCCGATAGTCAAAAGCCTGCGATTGACAACTAAACGAACTATAGAAGGTTTGTTCAAATTTGCCAGCCTATGATAGAACATCTTATTTTCAATCAAGATGAATTAATGAAAAAAAATTAACTCTGTGTGTGTATGTGTGTATGTATGTGTGTTGGAAGAAATATATGCGTTTAATGTGCTTATATGTCTTGAAATGCTGGGTGTATGTGTGCGAACGAGTGAGCATATGTTCTGGGAACGTTCAGAACTGATCGGTACATACGTAATTGGAACTGATATATTAATTTCGCTTCCCAAATACTTACTGACATATGTATGGCAGGTACATTCAGAGAAAATGACACTTCAAAGAGATCACGTATCACGAAATCTCTGATTTTCATTTCCCTTGAAACCAGCATGACGATCCTCCAAACTTCAAGTCCGTCTCAGATTGACATAGTCAAATTTCTACGACGATTGGCTGTCCTGCATAACTTAAGGACAACCAAAACAGTTGGTTATTTAAAAATCATTTACCACTTCCTCTCTCTCTCTCTCTCTGTCTTTTTATCTCTGTCTGTCTGTCTGTCTGTCTCTTTCTCTCTCTCTCAGTTTTTTTTTCTCTTGTTCTGTCGTTTTACTAAAACAATGTCATAAATCCCTTTTGCACTCAATGATTCCCAATGAATTCGATTTGGGTGTTACTAGACAAAAATAATCGATTAAATTTAA
Source organism: Thysanoteuthis rhombus (assembly GCA_963457665.1). NCBI lineage: Eukaryota > Metazoa > Mollusca > Cephalopoda > Oegopsida > Thysanoteuthidae > Thysanoteuthis > Thysanoteuthis major. The sequence goes on from OY735223.1 coordinate 15,301,219, forward strand.
ATAGATTGACAAGGGAATGATTTTGAAAAACATCCCGGGTTGTAACTGGACTTTACTTCATCTGTAAGATTATGCCCGTTGCTCGAATGATATAAATCTCTCCTCAGTATGGATAGGCAGTCTTGCACCATGCAAAGATAACAAAACGATTGATTGAAGGTGAAATCATTCACTCTGCACTGATTATGAATCATTATACTGTCCATAATCATCTGCAACAAAGTAGAAACGTGCCTACATTTTGAAAGAAAACAAACTGTTCAATGATTAAAGAGAAGCAAATTATGAAATAGAGATAGTTGCTTGAGTTCAAATGCACTCAAGAACATCATACACTGATTGAACCCACATTCTCTCAGTTAGAGATTGAATTTGGTTTGCTGTGCACTCGTATCTCTAAACTTATTCCAGCGTAATTCTAAAGGTGCATAACTAAATGATCTTGTCCGAAAAGATTGCTAAATATGAACCCCACTGAACGTGTGGGATATTTAAATTGATACTAGCACACTCAGAAATATTATACAACAGGTCATCCTATACATGATAATGATACATTCAAATATATTTTTGCTGTCATGATATGAAGTGATATCAATAATTTGTTACCAAGTGTTCATACAGTTTCAAAGGCCATCACAACAATTCAATTAACGTGATTCTAGAGCTGACATTCACAAGAATATGTGTGCCTGTAGAGAACTTAAAGATTCATAATGATTTATGTGCTCAGAAAAGCAATATATCTTGAGAGACAACAGAGAATATTTGGGGAGTTTATAGGATATTTTAAACGAAATGAATCACCAAAAGCTCTGTGAAATGTTTAAGGGAGACTATTTATGCTTTAAAGTTGTGGTCATGAATGGATGTTTGGTTGAGATTAACAATGGCTCGATGGAAATAGTACTATTGAGCTTGAGAATCACACCCTCTATGTTATTTGAAACGTTCAACCATTCATTGTCATGTTAGAAATTATCTTATATTCTCAATGAATGAAAAAAAAAACATATGATCGATCAACCCAAAATTGACATCCGTGTATTCTGCACTGAAAATATCTTGCACTGATTCAACTTTGGTATATGTAATCGGAGTTTGGAATCAACTGGCCGATTCCATTTCTTGTGCTCCTTATTTGTTGTAAGTTACACTTCGTATAGACATCCCCTCCTCTATTTGCATAAAACATCTTTAAGATTGCCTGTTTGTGTCTTTAATTTTGCTTTCATATCTAATGCAACCAAGAGAAGCCATCAGATGCCTATGTCCTACTTGCCTGGGGATAGAATACTTTTTCAAAATGCCTCAAAATTCGACTTCTGCTTTAACAATTATTGAACAGTTCACATATCCCTCTTTTTTTTCCAACAGATAGCCAACGATAAAAAAGAAGCTGGCATCAGGACACTGACTGTGAATGACTCCCTACGGATCGCCACTGAATTGAAACTATAAATGTATACATATATATTCGATTATAAGTTTGTTTAAAAGCTGGTAAAAAAGAGATGAATGAACAAGTGTTTGATGGATTATGTTGATGGAACCGTTGTACAAATGATCAGTGAAGTCAGCTCTATCATTGATTCATGACATTTCTTGTAGATATATGTTTCGTTGAGTCATTGGTATTGATGTTATTATCATCATCATCATCATCATCATCATCATCCGGTTTTTAGCGTCTGTTATGAGATAAAAACTTCTAACAGGATCTGTGAATTATTTTTGTGTTACTTTCTTCTGATGAATCATTTACAACGATGAAAGCCACTAAATAAGAATGTCATCATCACCAGAATATCGTGTACTCTTTTCCAAATGCCATGCGAATTGACATCTGTTTTAACTATTACTGACCGGTTCAACCAACAATCGCTTAATTTCTCACAGAAAGCCAAGGATATAAACGAGATCAACTCTATGACAATAACTGTGAACAATTTTTCATCGATATCAATGGTATCAAACTGCAGCCCCCCATATATATATATATATATATATATATATATATATATATATATATATATATATATATATATATATATATATTCTCAAAAATTGATGGATAAAAAATTGAAACATGTTTTGAACTATCATTGGCGTTGCATAACCGATTGAACACATTTTCATCTAATTTATTAACAATAAAAACAATGAAAATATATAATCATAAGTAATATTTCCGTGCTCCAGATTTTGAATAATTTTTTGTTATCGGGGATGTCTCTATATAAGCATCTGGTCCCAGGAGAGGAAAAAACACACACACGCATACATACTCTTTCTCCCTCTCCTTTTCTTTCTTTTTTATTTATCTATCTATCTATCCATCCATATATATATATATATTGTGTCATTCATAGACAGCTGTTTTGATGAATTACATCTCTTCAGGATTCTGTATACAATTTCCATTATCCCATCCAGCACCACGAGGTAAATTTTAAACCTTCACTTCAGACCCGAAGGCCGATATCCTACCTCTGGACTACGGAACTGGACAGGCATTAAGCCTGGATTAAAGCAATAAATTCGTTTATAAAGAAATCCCTCTTCTACCAGAGTGCTCTCTTCTTACAGAAGAGCGTGTATACATTGGAAAACATTGATATCAATATATGCGTAATATTATTTGAAACTGCCTGCTCTTTTCAGTGCAGACGATTATGTGGATAAGGTGATTATTTTGGCAATATATATATACATAAATATATATACATACATACATGTATATATATATATATATATATATATATATATATATATATATATATATATATATATATATATATATAATCACGTTGTTTGAAGTTGTAAGAAATCGCAGTATAAATCTTATAAGTATATACTCCTGTTTGTCTCTCTATTTGGCCACCTTTTTTTCATGCAAACCTTTATGTACAACGCAAAGCATATTTATGAAAAAAAGAGTCATAGAGAGAGAGAGAGAGAGAGAGAGAGAGAGAGACCGAGAGAGAGAGAGAGAGAGAGAGAGAGGGAGAGAGAGAGTGGGGGAATCGGTACATAATTAAATTAATAAATGGATGGATAGGTATCATGTAAATTTCATTTTATATCTTTGTTTATTCAATTTTGGATGGATATTCTTATCTTTGAGGAAAGTTAGCATTTCTTATAAAACTGATAAAGTTTGCAATATTTCCGAGAACTTTACAATGAAGTTACCATTTGAGCTCCAATACACTTCAGGGCCAATCATTTTTACCTCCTGTCTTTGTCTCGGAAGGAAGCAATACTACCGTTAATGAAATTCAATACAATTGTCCAACGTACATACCTAAATAAGAACCCGAAGCCAATAAGTGATCGATGTCTTCCGGACCGATGTCAGCGATCAATCTTAATAACGAAAACCGGAATTTATGCTATGTCGACGTTTGGCCCATGTCTTGCGGTTGCTGATATTGACTTTTGGTAGATTGGGAGTGGAGGAAGGTTTTTCTCCGCTCGAAGCGAGAGAGTTAAGAAAAATATTTGGATACTGAAACATTGATCATCTGGTGAGACTCATCGGGGGAACAATTTGAAAATATTGCAAGGAATACGGAGAGCTGCTACTGAACAGCCATGTAGTTTTGATTAATTGCAGTCATTCAAATGCTTGGCGTCAGTATTTTACAAAAGGCTCAGGGAAAATAGAAAACGTCCGACGTTACTTCACAAAAAATGATAAGTGGATTGAATCCAAAATGCATATCTCTGCATGAATTGAGCAATGAGAGGAATAAACAGCGGGGATTGAAATTAGGTTTTGTTTTGAATCTCGATGAAGGTTGACGAATAGTGTATGCACCTATGTATGGCTAAAGAGTCCGATTTCTGAAGTTTTCTGTTTCACACCAAGACATGGATATATGTCCTCATAAATATTACTTAGCTGCTGCATCTTCTAAAAGCAAAGCATAGACTTAAACTGAATATTTGAGAGGATGGTGATACCTGTATCCATGCATATGAATTAGTATCGTTGACCTGTAACATATTCATTGATATTGACCCTCACCTGCTGACCTAAAGTCATGACTCTTAAACAATATTCACCACAGGTGTCAGCAAATAAAACCTTTTTGTAGTGCATCAACAATGACTTAGCCCTAATTGATATACGATACTTAAGAACCATTTTACTGAAAATTATTTTACAAAAAAGTCCATTTGTTAAATTGTTGATGCTTAAAGGATATTTTTAAAAAATTGACAAGCAACGGGATTTCCTGTCAGCAATATTGAACATTGTGCAAAGATTATTTGCTTTTTAAGAGGATTGATGAGATCGCTGCCAGACGCTCTCCGCATTGTTTCTTTACTGCATTAGATAAACTTAGTGATGACTCATCTTGGTGCTGACCAGACATTTACTTCGGTAATCTTATTGGTAATTCGTATATAATGTGATAACCCCTCATTAAATAAGAAGAACCAGTGAACTGCACCATCAACGAGAACTTCACAAAGAAGCTTTGTTGTTTCAATGAGTTCGTGTGCTCATTAAAACATCCAATACCCAACACTTATCGCCACTTTTGTTGATCTGTATTCATCAAATTGAATGGGCATGTCAGTTAATTGCAAACCGTTCCCCGTCATTCATTTTGCTCCCGGCAATCATTAAATAGTTGAGTCCCCAACATCCCCTGGATTTAATCACTTGTTCAATTGTATAACCAGTGCTTTACCTTAATCGGATCATTAGTTGGCATCATCATCATCATTGTAACTCACCCGATTAATCACGAAGACAGGCCAGTCAAAGGTTTCAGGGGGTGGTTGCCGACTGAAATAATATCTGAGTGATGTATTGATGTCTTCAATGGTTCAATATTTCCTATTAACATATTTATGGTTTCTTGGACCTGAGTTTAGCTCTTGTGTTGCCTCAATTCCAGACATGGCATTTGGCATTACTTCAACATAAAGGGGAAAGATCTTGACCTTTAGGTTCTAGTTATCAGTATTTGAGTTTCAATATCATGGGATAATAGGCCAGGGTTTAAATTTTTCATTGACTGCAATTTTGTTCATTAAACTTTCATTAATGCCATTCAATGTTAATAACCAAAATTTTGGAGAGTGCTGTACTATGTTAATTATTATAAATCTTCTGTAAAACTTTTTTAAAAAATTTCATATTTCTTTCCAGGAACTCTGATGGATTAATATGCAGTGAAGATTAGTACCTCTAAAATAGTAGTAGAGTTTAGCCCCACTAACTAAAGCATAGTCTCGGCGCTTACCTTCCAATAAAGTCAAACCAAGATGGGTACTGCCGGTAAAAAATTATAAGTACGGATTGAAAATAATTTCACGCGTACATATTTATGTTCGTTCTTTGAACGACATGGAACCAGCACCAACTGGAACAAGGGATGCTCCAGCACTAATTTCGATACAGAATTTGTCTTACTGGGAGTGTACTCAATATCTCTTTTAATGTTTCAATAGCCTTACCGGATCAATCAAAGATTTAAAACCAACTAGCTGATCAAAGCTAAAATCATTACCGCACAATAAGATCAACTAAAGAACTGTACCACCTAAATGAAAAGTGATGTTGATATTATCTTGGTGCCATAATCATCATTACAAGCAGTAGTCTTTACCCTCCTTTATTCCAATGGATTTGCTGCCCCTCTCTATCATAGGCGTCGCAGGCCAGTACTTCAAAACATTTTTTCTGTGTTGTGCTGAGCAAATTCTTCTCATGTTCACGTCACGTGATTTTTAGTTTGAGGTCAAATATTTCAGTATATGTCTGAATTTTTGCGATGGGGTATTATTATCTTTCCTATTATCATTCGGACCATCTTCATCTTGGTTGTTTTTCATACAACGTTCCGCCCGTTGTACTCTACGGCTTTCATCAGGTATCATCTGGTTGGTGTGGGGAAGTATATAACTCTGTCGGTTAAATAAAAGGTTCGATTCGTTACTTCCCGACACTCACCAGATGATACCTGATGAAGGCCGTAGAGTACAACGGCTGAAACGTTGTATGAAAAACAACCAAGATGAGGATGGTCCGAATAATACTAGAAATGAGTGGAATATTTTAGTCAAGTAAAACTGACTGCTTCCTGCAACCATGCTTTTCACGACAAATATTTTTTTGTTTTGGTTTTTGAATGTTAAATTTGCTATACCAGAAGCTTGCCAGCCTAGAGTGATACTTCGATTGATTTTAGCCTCTTTTCATAGGTCTATAGATATTTGTTATCATACGTATTTGTAGTTTACTTACTATAGCTCTGATTTTCTGATCGTGATCATCGATGACAATTGTTTCAATTAATTAGTTGTGAAAAGTGCACATTCGTAATCTTATTGAAAATTCAATCGGGTTTTCTAAAATGAATATTAACAAGAAATCTAGTTAACTATTATTGCTCAGAGATGTTTCGTAAAGCATTCCAATCAAACAGATACTTTTTGATGCGAGAAAAAAAGTTATGTGAGCTCCTTTGAGTATTAGCTTGGAGCTGAGTTAATAATATTACTGGACTATGCAGCATCAACCTCTGAAGCAGAAATCTATAATCAAATAAATTTGATTAACAACTGAGACAAACCATCACCTTGATCAGTGTCTTACTTTCAGGCGTTTTGAATATGTGGAATGGAGAATTAGAGACTAACATTTGTATTTAACTTAATAAGAATACTCATAACAAGTCTCATGAATATTTGCTGGAAGCTTGTGTGACCTTTGTACCATTGCTCATGGTTTTGATCATGGCAAAATCATTGCCTTACTTCATAAATCTACCCCCTATCGATGACAGGCAGTACAGTCTTGGAAAAGTCAACGAATACATTTATAAAGGCCGGGTGAAAATCTACCCATGGATCACTGGGAGTAAATAATACGACGCATAACGATTGACTGGTAATTATCTGGTATGAATGAGACCAAATATTGAAGAGCAAATAATCAATATGCTTGAAATCAATTGATTGAGGCATAATACCAGCTATGGTGTACGGATGCAAAACCTGGAAATATACAAAACCACTGGAAATCAAATGGAAAAATGAAAGTTGATGACACAAAGGTCATGACAAAGGATTTTGTACACGTTATTAGGCATTTAATATCAAACTTTACTTGACACATTAAGAAAAGAGGGTAGAATGGATCGGAGAAAGCTGACTGATAGGTGCCTAATTACAAAAAAAAAAACTACAAAAAAAAACCTGCAATGGAGAAATGACGGAATAAAATAATCGCCGATAAGACACAGTAGATATTTGAGCAATCACGCAAACAAGTCTTCAGTTATACACCGTATATACTGTATCCCATATATATATATATATATATATATATATATATATATATATATATATATATATATAGTTCAAATAAATGTTATTTATTATTTTCCTTGTTTGATTGGAGACTAGGGTCCCTATTCAGAACAAACCTTGAATATCCCCGTTGGACATACAATTACTACTTCATCAAGATGCTCAGCTAGCCACGTACCCTGTTACAAAACTATGCATGAATACACGTCCACTTTTAGATATCCTAGCGGCGTTCCGTTGTAAGCTACAACGTTGAGGGATTTAATCCAATAATCATATTTATGTATAATCATAATCATATATGCTTCACGCTCATATCCATGTTTACTTTTCTTTTACCCAAGACAAATGATACCAACAAGAAATCCCTACACCGATGGAATTCTTGTTCCGTCATTTTTTGACCTTAGTTTAAATGCGCTCGTCGTCCAGTCGTAGTTTTGCCTGAGGCCCTAAGGACAATCAAATAAATCTCCAGCGGCTAGAGAGAATGCAAACAACAGTGAACAGGATTTTGCCTAGGGGGTAGCAGAAGAGTCATTCAGATTCACTTTCGAACCTGAATATCAAACTGAAAGGTTACTTGAGCTCAACAGAATATGACATTACACAGAGCAGTATCAGCTGAATATTCTGTTGCTGATAGAAAAATATCCCCTGGCTGTTCGCTGAAAACTCTGCCTGATAACGGTTGATATAGGGGAACTTCTTCGAGGTCAACAAATCCGTTTTTAAGGATTCAGTGGAGAGCTGTTTCGGCAAGTTACAAATATTAAAGGCATGCGAAGAAGTCATATGTTGATTCGAAAATATCTAGCTTAATTCTAATAGAAATTTCTTTCCAAAGATGAACGGTAAACTCAATTGATTGATCTTTTTTATGATTACTCCCTGAGAAGGACAATGATAGAACCAGAAGATCGTATACCCATTTATCATAATTCAAAATATAGTAGGAAATGGAATTTTGAATTATTCAACAACAGACTGATACATTTAACCCAAGCGAAGAGATAAGTTTGCATGCAATCCCATGTGTTTCTCATCATAACACAGCGATAAGAAAAATCTGACCCTTTGAACCAGAATGAGGAAATCTATGAAGACTGATCTCACTCTATGAGCAAAATGGTGTACATGATTAACTTCCCAACGATTGTATGATAGTAGATATCACTCAACATGAAGTTATTTGCGAAACTTACCGAGGCTCACACAAGACCTTAATATTGAATGCTGTATAAAGACTGATCTACATCAGCATATTAGTCACTGCAATTTATTCGTAACACAGAGCACTATGGCAGATATGCTGACACATCCAGATCTTTAAAGAATAGCATGTATTGAAATTCCAAGGAAATAATCGACTCCATATTAAACTCCAATCTCAAAAATGTTCGTCAATATCTTCTACCAGACTTTTAATTGAAATAAGATATCGACTGTGAAAGAATAGGAGTAAGACTGAGCAAAATTTAAAGAAAAAGTGATCTTTGGATGCTTACTCATTTATTGCATTTATGAAAGATTAATGAACAAAATTACAGTTTGTAAAACTCTTAAATGTAGTGAATCAAGAGAAAAACAAAAGCAGTTTACTACTGCATTATCACCAAATCGTGCTTGACTTCACAACATAACAACCGACGTCTATTTTGCTGATACTGTGTAAATTGGAGGTATAGAATAATTCAGAATAGCTTCCCGTTGAATTATTCCGAAATCTATATTAGTTTAGTAGAATTCAATTTTGAGTAAAGAAGGGACAGGAATACAGTCCCGGATAGCAATGATCATGTTTTTTTGAAATCATAACACATTGCTTTTTAAAATATTTTCTAATTCTACTAAAATAGTTGATAATTCAAGCAAAACTGCATAATTGGTCTCAGGTGAACAAAATTTATCATTAATCACGATATAAACTCATGTACTATGTTGTATTGAGAACAGATGACAATTTAATAGCTTGATAGTCTACCAATGTTACAGTACAGTACATGATTATCAATCAATTTCATGTCGGATATTTTCGTGCTATTGAAATGCTTACATTTTTAGCAGTTTTAGTATATATCTGCCAGGGCATCAGTAGTCTTATATTGATGTTGGATGAACAAAGTATAACTGTAAGCGACAAGAGTTTATTTTTGGTATATTTCATAACTAAAATCACGGTTGAGAAAAACCAAGAACATCAAAAGTAGAACCATCTTTCCCTGAGGCCTTTGTCTGAAAAATACTTACACGCCAACAGAAAAATACCTAATTGAATTCGGCATCTTGATTGAATACGAATTACTGACAACCCATAATGGACGTTTGTCTCCTTCTTCTTTCCCTTCATCCATAATCATCATTGTCCCCTACCCATCTACAAACAAACACACATAAACATTTATATATGTCTTTCTATGAAAAGCGTAAACTTAAGTCTAGAATGTAATCAGTGGATTTTTTTCCTTGCCTATAATTACCAGAGGAGCCCGAGTTCTTGATGGATTTGTTAGTTGGATGAAATTTTTGTGATAGAATTCGAGTAGTATTGTCTTTCATCCAAGCTTTTGTTGTTTTTCATGGCAACATTTCTGACCATCATTCAACGTCAGTAAGTGAAACACGCAGATTGGAAATAAATCACAATTAAACTCAAATCCCTCTTTCCGTCAGGACAACCTGGTTATCTGTTCGAACTGTAACTACCAATTATGCTGTAAAATCTTACTTTTGGCAAAAATTAAAATCTAATAGTTTTCTATCCACTTACCATCGATCACTCCGTGCTATACTGTTAGAACTCATAAAACTGTGCCAAAATATTGTGAGAAGCTAATTCATAAATGTGTTCACATTCCTCATCTGGTCAGTCCAAGTCACGTAAAATAACAAAAAAAGAAGATAAAGTTGTATCAAAAGTTATTGCATCATTCAAAGCACATCTCCAATCATTTTTACCAGCTTTAAGGTGTTAAGAGAGAATTGATAAATTCTGTATTTTTATATGTTAAAAAATAAAGACAAGTACCACCCATACGCCGAAATGGTCATTTATGATTCCATTTAAAAAAATAGTCCCAGCAGGATATTCCAATATCGCTGCTTTTTGCGAGGATGGTAGATGCATCATTGATCATATGATTCCTGCTCTGTGTAGTTATTTTTTTAGGAATTGCTATTTTTATTTCTGTTTCTATTTTGTTTATATCATTCGTCACCTTTTTTCTATTTTGTTTCTATGAATCAACTTCTGTCTGTTCATTCTTTCTTAGCATTTTTCGTTCCAACCACTCTTCATCTTTCATCTACTTTCTTTCTCTCGTTTCCTCGTCTTTTTTTCTCGATGTTCATCGTACAATTTCCCGTCTTTCTTGTTTCAATTTTTCTCTCTCTTTTTATATTTTTCTTTCGTTTTTAGTTTCATTCCGTTCATTCTCTTATCCATCTAAATCTAACTTCCTTCTTTCCCCCTTCCCTCTAATTATGATTCCTTCCTACTGTTCGTTTTCTCCCAATATTATTCCCTTTCTTCCTGCCTTTCTTTTTTTTTTATTTTTGCCTCAAAGATTTTCCGTATTTTTCTTCAATGATCCCATATCCATCCAAAATCCTGTGTTTTTCTTTCTCCTCTTTCCTACTACATTTGTTTATTACTCAGTTTTCCGTCGTACATTTGCCTTTCCTTATTTGAAATATCTTCACTAACCATGTAAATGATACTTAATGATCTGAGTGGATTCTTTAGTCTTGAATAATTAATCAAAAATGCAGTTAAAGAGCGTATCTTTTATCTGCGAGAAAGGACAGACCAAAAAATAATACAAAAGTAACAGAACAATAGCAACAAAAAACAAGGTGTCTAGAACTTCAAAACATCTCTTGAGACATTGTTTCAATTGATCTTTTATAATAAATCAAAAGCGTTCTTTTCCGTTATTGTACAAGTTTTCAATGACGAATTTTCTGATGACGAAGGAGAAAATCAGCATAAGTTTTCAGATCAAAGAAAATCGATTAAAACAGAAAATAAATAATGACTTTTAAAAGTTTCAGACTTGTTCTCTTAAAGACGATAAACTTCACATCACAGACTCAAAAATTCATTTGATATATATGCTACTAGTATATACCCGTCGAAAGTGACTATGCCGCTCATGTATAAATCAGCAATAAGATGATTCATTCTTGATAATTCATGTGTCAAATTTTCCATTTTTTTCCCCGTAAGTTTGAACCCTACTCATTCTGTTTTGATGTATGATTTAGCAGTCTCAAGAGTTTCAGTGACCTATTCTTTGTTGACATTACTGCAGATGATTACGCTATACCGGCCTTCATATCTTTTCTCAGCTGGAATCATCCATTTGAGATGAACCAATCCCATATAATTTAGGTAATAAAAAACTCTGATATCACAAATGCCTATATAATTAATCATAATTTTTTGGATAATTCACGTTTAATCTTGTTAAATATACATTAAACTGATTACGGCCCAAACCGAGAGGTACACGAAAAGGAATTCACATGATAAATCAAAATGGATTGATAAATGGATGAGAATCCGACAATTTTTATATAATTTTGTTTTCAAAGTAATGATTATTGGGATTTTGTTTTGACAATCTAGGAAAAATGTTAAATGGACATAGACACCGCTGAAAATAAACACACTGTCACTCATCTCTTCACTCTCAGCTCCACCATATGAATGAAGTGGATTAATCAGCAGCCGATAAAAACCACAATCCTTTCAATCTCCCCTCCTCTCTATGAAGAGTGAGAAGTCTCAACTCCAACTAAGAGACAGATATTAGTCCCCAACCCCTTGCTTTCTCCCTGTCTTTCCTCTATAATCAAAACTGTATTGCAATATACCATGTTAAGCTTAGCTTTGTAAATTGGGTCACTTTACTGCGGTGTGAGAGTTGGTTCGACGTGAAAACTGAAGTAAATTCAATCACCACCAAACATTTTAACGTTTATCCCTAAGTTGAGTATAACTAAAAGTAATGTTGCAGTATTATAGACTTATGGTCATCCAATGCACCAATGATTATTATATTGTACCAGACAGTTGATATCAGCGAAAAAAGGGCGAATTGCTATGGATAAGGGTACAAAGGCTTAGCCCTAAATCTCATCACTTGGGCTGTAATTTCGATCCTCACCCATTGTTTTCTCATGTTGAAACAAATTCAAACCTAATAAGCGTGACTTGTTGTAGTGTGTTTGATGCTCACCGTGTGTTCAGACTTTTGGCTTGGTGCCAGCTTAAAGTAGACTTATGAAATACCGATTCAGTTGCACATCTATCTTTTATAGTCTGATTAAATCGCCACTAAAAGAAACTAATGTCGTTATTGGAATCATTGCAAAACATTTAAGGCATTTGTTTTCACTTGACGCTTTCGTTGAAAACTGATTATAGAATGTAGGTATCTAATTCGACTTTTATCTTACTTCAACGCTTTTGAACTTCAAAGGAAGTATTTAATTGATACACCGTTCCAACTTCAAATGAATTATCTTCTTTGTCTTCTTTTTAGAGTATCCATTGTAAAATAGTGTTTGGTGAGCGTATCCTACAGGTCAATTCATTGTTTAATATAATATTAATTTGATGATGGAGGCAGGGAAGAATTTCTCTTAATCTATCAACAACAATAATGACCAGTCACTAATCGTGAACATATCAATGCTTGAACTACTGCTGCTCTAACTACTACTACTACTACTACTACTGCTACTACTACTACTACTACTACTCATAATAATAATAATAATAATAATAAATATTTATAATGATAATAACAACAGCGGCAGGAGCGACACTTTTACTTGGGGGATCGGTGACTTGCCTCAATGACAAATAGAATGTGGAAGGGTAGAAAGATAGCTCCAAGGACAGAGCATAAACACTGACTTATTGGCAAAATATTATTTTTCATGCTGTTGTTTAATCATATTTTTCATAATATTTTTATTTTAGAATTATCTGAGTTCTGAAATGGTTACCTTTCTGAATTTGATTGATTTTGAATTTGAAATGACCACTGCTAATTGAAAACACCATTTCTACTCTTACATTGGACCTGTAAGCACTGTATGAGGGTAAGCGGAATTGAATTTTACAATTTGATTTACATTTCTTCCCCCTTCTTGACGAATTCAAGTTGACTTACGAAAAACTCATGATTTTTCATGTGAATATCCGGATGCTGCCCTCATGTATGAATTGATCAAACTCTTTTGAATTCTGACGTGTTGTAGCAGGGGTAGGGAACAGCAATTGGTCACCAGTCCTACTAACAACTAGAATGTTGAAGGATAGAAAAGTATTTTACCAAGTCAAGACTTAGAAGAAATAAGAAGGTATGACCTTACTAAATATACGTAATTAGCTCTAGAGGCCTTAGTTCTTTAGGTATTAAGTTGGTAGTAAAGGACAGACGCTTCTCCAAACATAGATGTTCCGTACACACATATTGCTTCTCTTGACGAGAATATACCCTGGGTGCTAAGAGCCGACGGGGCTCTGAGGTTAGTTCTGAACAAGATCAGTCCTAACCAACCCACTAAGGTGTGGTAATACCCAAAAGAAAACAAAAACAATCATGACAGTGCAACCAAATCAGTCCAACGAGAAAAATGGGACATGGTTGTCATCGTGAGACTACTGAACGAAACCCCAGGTAGTTTACCCTCACAGGCTTTCAAGGGGGAACACAGTTGTTACATAGCTACTGATCGCCGAAACCCTAACCCATACTCCACAAACGACACCAAGAAAGGCCATAGCCACCATCCAGTGTCTGCTAAAAAGAACGGGAGAAGGAAATTGGTGAGAGAGAGGAGAACAGGCAAGTAATGTATTGCAACATAAAAAGGAAACTCTTGGTGTGGGTGTTTAGGGAACATGAATGAAGCCAGCGTCTGACTGACCAAATGAATCAAATTTGGAAAAACAAATGGCTTTCAGGGACTGAACTACAGGAGATCCTCAACAAAATAGAGAAGGAAGAGGGTGACTTACCCAAAGTGAAACCTTCCGACTCAACCAATACAGTAAAGGATAAAACTGAAAGAATTCCGAACAAAAACGAAATTTCTAAAGAGAGGCAAACAAAAGAGGGAGACAACAATTCTCAAATACAAACTTTGAAAGAAATCGTGCAAGAAAAAAAACACACTCCCAACTCTTGGAGATGAGAACAACAAAAAAAAACGAACAAAAAAACAAAAAACAAAACAGAGAAGTGACCAAACATGTCAACTGCCTCTACAACATGTCAGAACCAGCAGCCTTTTGGTGCTCAACAACCTTGAGCAAAAATGATAACACAACGTAAACAATACAAGGGAAGGCCAAAAGTAACAATGGGAAGAAAAAACCCATCCCGGGAAGAAGATTAGAGAGGCAGACGTCACAACTCTAGAGAGATGGAGTACAACTGAGAAAAACAACACGTATAAACAGATCACGGGTAAGACTTTGGGACGGATACAAGAAAACAGAAAAAAGTTATCCAACATCAGGAGAGATTAGCCAAGAAGGCAAAACTGAAAGGAATCAGGCAAAGAAAAACCGTCCAAAACATGCAAAACTGAACATTCGAAAATAACAAGAGAAAATTTTATCAAGATCCGAGCGGGGGAAGAAGACAGAACATAAATCAGACGCAGCAGAGTCTAATAACTACTGGAACAGTAAATGAGGATACCCGAAAAGACACAACAAAACCCCACAATTGTTAGAAAAAAAGAAAAAGAACCCAAAGACATAGACAAATGGAAACCAATAGTATTGAATGATACTAAATTGAAACATGCTCTCAGGAAAATAACCAACTGGAAGGCAAAAAAAAAAACAGATTGGATCCACGGATATTGGTTTAAAAGAAAACTGCACTACACAACAGAATCACCAACCTACTCCAAAGTTGTTTATATGAATGGATGACCAGAAGCAGGACCACCCTTATCAAAAAAGGCCCTGAAAAAGGGGAACATTGCAAGCTATTATAGACCAATCATGTGCTTAACATGATGCAGATGAGGAACCAAAGAGGCGAATGAATTTCACTACGGCAATCAGATGATCTTAAAAGAAGTAAAAAAGGGAAGTGAAACATTTCAGTGCAATGGATCGACCATAAAAAGCATACAACATGATTCCAAACAACTTGATACTTGAATGCCTCACAGTTTTCACGATAAGCAAACCAGGGTTGAGACTCATTGCCAACCCTATGAAAAACTAGAAAGTAGACTTGACAGTCACAAGAGAAAATTTAGCAGAGCTAAGTATAAAAAAAGGGTAACATTCAAATAAAATCGCTGTCTCCACTAATAATAATTATAACTAATATACTGCTCAATAGAATCCTGAAAAGAAGCAAAAAAGTACCATTTTCCAAAACAAATGGAAAAAAGAACCATATAATGTAATTGGACGATATGAAATTATTTGCAAAACACAGACGCTGTTAAAAAAACTGAAGGAATACAGTAGAGACATTGGGATGGAGATGTGCAATTATGGTAATGTACAAAGGAACGCTTGCAATGGAAGACGGGATCGAACTCCCTGACAACCGGAAGATTACAGGTCTGACCACACGAGACCAATACAAATACCTTAGAGTTCTTGAATGTGAGACGATGAAATGGGAATAAATCAAAAAGAAAATAAGGAGAGAAAACTTTAGCGGAATGAGGAAAATATTTGAGACTAAATTAGATGGCAAGAATCTCATAAAAGTGATAAACATCTGAGCCGTATCGGTGATAAGATACTCAGTACCATTCCTTGAATAGACAAAGGAAGATCTTTAACCGATTGACCAGTGGTCTAGGAAGCTTATGACAATGCATAAAGCCTTACAACCCTGAGATGAAACGGATAGATTTTAAGTAAAGAGGAAATACGGTGGTAGGGAGGCTCATCAGCATAGAGGGATTGCCAAGAGAGCCAGAGCAGATTGGAATGTACGTGCAAACAAAAAGTGGAGACGTCATACAGTGTGCCCAACGCAGCACATTGGAACAGCACAGCAAACAAGGGAGGAAAAATGGGAAAAAAAAGAAATATACGGAGAATTTATGAGACAGATACAGGATATAGCAGCCGAAAGATCATGGAAATGGCTAAGAAAAGGAAACCCAATGAGAGAAAAGGAATTGTTCATCATGGCAGCTCAAAACAAAAGCATCAGGACAAACTATATAAAAACAAAAATCGACAGAACACTGACAAACAGCTAATATCGCCTGTATAATGAAATAGGTGTGACCGTAAACCACATAACTAGTCTATGTAGTCGACTAGCGAAGAATTAGTATGAACCCAGACACAATAAAGTAGCAACACGGATAGTCTGGGAACTGAGTAAATGAGTGGCATTAAGCCATACGAAAAAGAAATACCAGCCCAAACCAAAGACTTCCCTTGGAGAATGAAAACCACAAATTACTTGAGACTTTCACATTCAAACGGACCACTTCATCTAGGTGAGAAGACTGGACCTTGTAATCATACACAAAAAAAGGAAAACCTGCCAAATATAAGACGTGGCTGTGCCAGCAGACCAAAGAGTAAAATGGATGGTGAGTGAAAACTGGTAGAATACCAAGTTCTGCCGAGGGAACAGAAGATGTGGAACATGTAAGTTGGGGTAGTACTAGTAATTATAGGCGTAATTGGAACTGTTCCAAATACACTGAAAGCCACATTGGAGGAGCTCAAGCTAAAAAGAAGGATTGAGACTGTACACACCTTAGCACTGCTAAGAACTGCACAGATACTAAGGGAAGCACTAAAAACGTAGGTCCACAACAGTAAATGTAAATGTGGTCTAACAGAGGAGGAAGGAAAATAGTGAGCGACAGAATTGGTGTGATAGCCGAGTGAGAGATTAGATTAGGGCTTAAGACATCTGAAGAAACCCCCTGAACAAAGGCGTACACCTAAAAAAGGAAAGCTGACACCAAATACAAAAAAGGGACACCAAAAATGACATAACAAGTCTCTTAAATTGTTACAGAGCATGAACAATTTACTCAAGGACATAGACAATGGAGAACCAATATTATTGAATGGAACCACATAGGAACACTCTCAGAAAAAAGTAGCCAACTGGAACGCACATGGATCTAATGGTATCCATGGATATTGGTTTAAGAAATTCACCACCCTACACGACATGCTCATTCATCATCAAAAGTTGCTTAAATGAAGGTTAAGACATTGAATGGATGATCATAGGTAGGGGCAACCCTTTTTGAAAGGACCCTTAAAAAGGGGACCAGGTAAGCGTTTATAGCCCAATTAAATGACTATCAATACTGTGAGGAATCCTGACCGGACAGAGAGCAGAAAGATATATATATCTATGGAAAGAAGTAGACCATGACCAGGAGAACTGAAAGGATGCGGAAGTAGGACCAAGTTGGCGATATAATTGCTCTATATTGACCATCTGAATTTTTTAAAAAAGTAAAAAAAGGAAGGAGAACGTTTCAATGGGATGGAAAGATGCAGGATGATTCCAGAGAGCTGCAAACTTGATTGCCTCAGAATATACAAGATCAGTAAACCATTAGTGAGTTTTGTGACCAACTGTATGGGAAACTGGAAAGTAGACTTGAATGCCCGAGGAAAAAAAATTGACAGCGTTGAGTAATATTCCATTGAAACTCTCTGTCTCCATTACTTTTTGCTCTTACTACGATACCATTCAACATAATCCTGACGTACAACAACGGATACCGATTCTCCAAAGTAAACGGAGAGGTCAACCACTCCATGTACATGGACGACATAAAACTATTTGCGAAAAACAAAGTGATGGGATGCAGTGATGACATTTGTATCGAGCTTGGGACCGGAAACATGATGCAATAAAACTGGGAGCATTGTAGGAGAAATTAAAAACAAAATACCTTAAGAGGTTGAGGATAAAATCAGACACCAAGCTAAACAGAAGGAACTTGATAAAAGGAATGTATACATTGGCTGTATTTATACGCAGGACCATCCCTTGGGTGGACAAAGGGAAAACTCCAGATTATGGACTGGTGAATGAACACCTATGACAATGCACTAGGATGTACAACCCAGACGTGTCACAGGTAGATTGTCCGTGAATGGAAAAGAAGGCAGCAGAGGACTCATTAGCATAGAAGACTGTATCAATAGGGGTCTGAATACATCTCGAATAGTATGTGCAAGCAAACTGTGAAGACATTATAAAGAGTGCCTAGAGCAAGATTACAAGCAACAATAAAATAGGAATCGATGAAGTAGCAGAGCAAACGAAAAAAGTAAAATGACAAATGACAAAACTACACAGAGAAATCAAATGACAGATGCAGGCAATTGCAGATTAAAGATCATGGTCAAAGTTGAAAAAAAAAAAGAATTGCTCATCATCATAGTGCAAAACAAATGCATCACAACAATCAAAATGAAAAAAAATCGACAAAAGAATTCTGACAAACAGCAAATGCTGCCAACCTGGACGAAGAGTTTTAGACTGTAAACCACATAACTAGTGAACGTAGTCAACTGACCCAGAAGGAGTATAAGCATCAGTTATACTTTTGGAACTGAGTGTGTGGTAACAGCATAAACCGGAGAAATCCTGGAGAATGGAAATAAAAAATTATTAGGGATTCTAAACATCCAAACTAACAGCAACGTCCAAGTCATAAGACTACAATTTGTAAACCTAGACGAAAAGAGGATCATCTTCAAAATGATAGACGTGCCTGTGTCTAGAGTAGATATGAAAGGGAATGAAAAGCTGGTATAACGCCCAGACCTGAAAAAGAGTTGAAGAAAGAGTGGAACATATAAGACAGGGTTGGTACCAGTAATAGTAAGTGCACTTAGAACCGCACCAAATACTCAGAAAGCAAAATCAGAGGGAATATGGATAGAAAGAAGGATCGAGACTATACAGCCAGTATTTTTGTTCGGTAATGCGTGAATACCGGGCAAAGGGCCAGGAATATGACATCTACGACCCAAGTAGATAGCAATGGCCTACAAAAGAGGAGAGGAAAGGAGAAAAATCACTGTAGCCTACAACAAATAGTTGTGGATATGTAAACCGCTCTACAAATGTTACAGGTGAGGAGGATTTCAGAAGAAGGCTAGAGCGAGAGGGTCACACTGATTTCAGTGGTAATTATCGGGGAACTGGTGTAGCAACATTGAGCCTCAATATTGTTGAGAAGCATTGAAGTTTGGAGAGGCAAGCTGGAGACCTGAAGAGATTCATAGTCTTTCAGCTTTCAGCGGTATTCACTAATAAAATGGTATGAAACTTTGGACAAAGCGGTGCTGTACACTGTGAAAGTTTGGCGAGAAAGAAGAGAGACATGATGTGACTTGCTGTCACTCAGCTTTCAGCGGTAATCACGTGGAAACTGGTGCGAAACTGTAAACTATAGCACAGTTGTGGGCCCTGGACGTAGGGAGAGGCGGGCTAGAGATCTGAAAAGACTTGCCATCACTCGGTTGTCTGATTTGACCTCGAGGTAACTAGTGTAAACATTGATAATAATAATAATAATAATAATAATAATAATAATAATAATAATAATAAAAAAATAAGAAGAAGAAGAAGAAGAAGAAGAAGAAGAAGAAGAAGAAGAAGAAGAAGAAGATGATGATGATGATGATGATGATGATGATGATGTCCATTTCTCGTAAATCCTGTCGAAATATTGCCCATTCCCACTTTTTGAATTGTCCTCTGGGATTCGGTCATTATTTTTTTTCAATTATAATCTCACAATTTACTACGGAATGTAGCACTATTGATAACACTTATCGATTATTTGAGCTTATTAAAATGATCTAGCCTCCAACATTTTTAAGATTGAAATGAGCAACGTATAACAAAAAAACGTGATGATATCAAGAAAATTAAATACCCCAAAAAACGTTTTCTACATTATTGTTGCAAATATGAACCCATCTGAAATCAAATTCAATCAAGAAGAGGGTCGTACAATATATATGTTGATTCAGAAGCTGAATAGATTCAATTATTTCTGCAAAACGAACTTAGACATGTCTGGTGAGAAAAAAAGCTGAAACATTAGTAACAATAAATGTGTTGACACTAATATATATATATATATATATATATATATATATATATATATATATATATATATATATATATATATATATATATTGAATGACTATGGTATGATACTTTTTTAAAAGTTCGTCTTTATATAGTCATACAGCTGCAGAATTACTATAGACAATGGATACATGAGTCACCTTAGAATGCTTGACGTCATCGTCTTCTATGCAAAAAAAAAACAAACTTTCAATTTCTCCAAACGAACATGCTTTTTTCCCTTGTTTGAGCTCATTCGCTGAACTTAATCATCAAAAGTTTTCGTTTAACTAAAAACTAAACATCCTTACTGACGTGCACCTCAGTTTGATAGACGGTAATTGTTCCTGTGTTTGAGTAATTACTTGAACTGTTAACTAACATCTCTTAAACCGTTTTTATTGTTACCGAATACAATGCAGTGAATGAATAATCTAAAGCAGATCCAGAGGGTGAATCCATAATGTCAAACTATTTGAACACGTAGTAAGTCGATATCAACTTTTATACATAGCATCAACTGATATCTGAATACAAGCAACCTGGTATACAAAATGATAATTTTTTGACGATGACCCCTTCAGGTCTTATAGAAAACCAAAATAATGTATTGGGCGTTGTGTTCCCATCTTATTTTTCTCTCCGAGGCACCTGCACTAGAATCAAGGATTGGTTCATTACGTCGCATTCTGCTACAATGTACCGTTTAAGGATATGCTTTGAAAAAGTTTTCATCTAGTTTTACACATGCCTCTTTTTAGGAGAGTCCTATAATCAATGGTCAGAAATCCATGTTTTTCTCTATTTGATTTTAGAATATTTCTCAAGATGTATTTCGAGACCTATTTTGTTCTGTCTAATTCTAATCACTTTTTTCTTAGTACTCTCTGTAGAAATTAGTTTACTTATTCCATATACTTTTCTGTTTTCTTAATTTCCTTGTTGTCATGTCATTTCCCCCCTTTTCCATTTTGTCTTTTTTTCATTGAAATCACCATGATTTCTTTATAAGCTTGCAGTATGTTGAATGAATGATTGGATGGACAAAAAACAATCCAGTGGCAAAGAAGCAATCGCATTTGACATTTGTTTTCACTGTCCTTTTGATGCTAATTTCACAACGGTTCAAAAGATACAAAACATATAAAATCGTGTCAGAGCAGTTATATTATTAATCAAATAGTTTATCAAACTTTGAACTTTGACATACTCGTACGTGGAAAAAAAATGCAATTTCTTTGATATAAACTTGATAATCATCAATATTGTAAATTATATCTACCGATATCTACTTTGTGTTTCACTCTCATTTTCATTCTCCGCTCTATATCAGTGAAACGACAATTGCAATTTCTCCAATGCTGATCATTCATAATAATTAATTCGATTTCAGTCCATTACCGCTGATTTTTCCCTATGTGTTAAGTCATGTGCAACTTTTATAATCTCCAAATTCAGCTTTGCCTCCACAGAAACCTGCGTGCCGCTTAATACATGTACAGGCAGATAAATATTGTATGAATTCATTCAATTTTATCGTAAGTTCTTACGCATTTTGTTTATTAAGTTGTTCTATTTGTTTTGTTTTTTTCTGTTCTTTATTATCTTTACCGCTTTTTTTTTCGGCTGATAATGCTTTTCCCATTTCCCTATGTACTTTTTTTCTCCTAGTTCCTGTCTAATTATTTCCTTTATATTTTAGTTTCATTTATATATTTCCGTGTTGACGTTGAAGTTACTTTCAGTTCATTTTTATGTTTTGATTTGCTTTGATCCCTTCAAAACGACCTCTCCCTTTTTTCAGGTATTTTGGTAATTCATTTATGTTTTCCTTCAGTTGAAGATACATTGTTTTTAATATCTATCGCCGTTAGATAAATGTACTCAAATACTTTGTCGTCTACAAATTATCCAAACAAAATGGCTACTTCCTTAAAACATGGCTTCTCACACAAAACAATGAAAAGTTTTCTTTCATTGACCTTGGGTGTCATCTGTACTAAAACTTTGTGAAAGCATGGTATAGAACCACTGAATAGAACTATGAAAAAAATCTAGAATATTTCTTGACTTTTGACTAAAGCATCCTACTATTTATTATCGAAGCAGACATTGGAGGGGGAAAACAGTTTTGAGCGACTAATTAGCACCATTTTCATCATCAATTTTTCACAAGTGTTTTTTCCCTTCTAAGTTTGTTGGCGATGGAAATCAGCCCCACCCCAAATGTCGAAGGAAAAAATTCCTGTCGTAGATCAACAATAACAAAATTGTCGACAATTTTTCTTGAAATTAGTAATAGTAATATTGTTGCAATCAATACTTCAAGTGTACAAACAATAATGAGAATGGTGCTGATAGAGATTGGTAGAGGATAAAAGATAGTTGCAAGTGTTTGGTTTGGTATTCTATAAAGCCGATTGGTTTCTGGAGATGAAACGTTCAGAAAAGAGTGCTCGTTTACGGAGGCCTGTCTGTGGCGAAGAAGATGTGAGTTCGAGTCTTACAAAGCCTATCATTTATTCTTTCTTACTTTCTGTTTACTGGCTGCAATCAATTGGCCACCAGAACAAAGTTACGAGAAAAAAAGTTACTAAACATTAAGAGAAGAGAAAATACTATTCAAAGAATAATGATGTTGAGTATAGTTGGCCATTATTCATCTTATCAACATACTGTTTTCAATTTGTCTGTTAGTCTCTCTGTAGGGAATGCTTTAATGTAACTCTATGATAAAAAACATTAAGTTTATCGGTTTAATAAAGTTTTTGTTATTTACTTGCTGTGATAAAGTTCTGACACAAACACAGCTTTATGTATATTGTTAGCCATGATACATTCATATTGGTGAAAATGAATCATAACAGAACTCATGTCTATTCCTGTTAAACACTTGGCCATTTGGCATCTGTTCTGAATCTTAATCATCATCAATAATCAGTTACATAACCAACCCATTGCCATCTGAGATTTAAAAAAACTACATGATGTGTAAGACTCGTGTTTCTCTGGAATATATTGTGTTGTCTCGTTATTTCTCAATGTTAGATAAAAAATTCAACTTTTTTGGTTACATCTATCAGTGAAGATCAAAGCAGTATTCATTCATTTTTGAATTACAGTTAATCTCTGGGAGCATTCACAATTACCTCACTTGTATTGTAACTACATATGGTTATTGTTTTTGCTGACAATGATATTTGCAGAGGTAATGCAATCTTTAATAGCATTCGACTTTGTTTTTTGTTTTTTTCTTAACTGTCTTCATCATTATCAGCAAATATTCACTTCCTTGTTCCAAAGACTCTCAATCCAAAGTTGTAGATCTTAATTTTATTCAAATTGTTTGGGCTTGATTTGAAGATTAGCACACAGTCGATTGATGATCGCGCATCCAATGAAAATTTTGTGTCACGTCCGTCAAAGCCAAATTATATTGGCGCCATTTCTCATTAATTCAACCGACAAAGAGATCTTCCGCTTTAATCACCCAGGATTCATGAAATCAGACGCATCACTTCTCTAAACATCGACTTTCTTTCTCCTTTCTTCTTGCTGAAGACTTTACAGCAGTAGATTTGATAGTACCATTATTACGACATATACGTATTTGACATAAATTCTGAAAGGTCTTGGGCTAAACCATACATTTGAACATTCTTTTGGCCGACTCATACGCAAGGCCGATTCACTTGCCACTATTTACAAAATCTTGATTTATTACATTGCTGCAAACGTTTCGTGCTCTGTAAGTCAAAGTTGTTTATTCATAAAGGATTCCAGCGACCATAATTTACTCATCAAAATGTTTTTCTATGGTTCTTGTGATCATAAACCATTTTTAAGGTATATTGTTTATTTGATCATGAGTGATTTATGAGGGGAAAATCCCAGATCAACACTTGTCCAGTGTTGAACAAGGTTTTTTCCTTTTTATATATGTGCAGGTGTCCTTTTGTGATTGTGATCTTGCTTGTTTGTTTGTTACAAGTGGTATTTTGAGGAAACGAAAATAATACCATTGATAGAACTTATACTGTCATATCGAACAACCTTACTCTACGAAGATTGCAATGGGTTTCGAACGACCGTAAGCAACAATGATGAAGAGTGGTATTCTTTTCATTTTGTATGTACACGTGTCTGTGCGTTTGTGCAATTCAGTTTCCTTTGCTTAACCATTTCGTTTACATGAGCACTCGTTTGGATCCCTTTCTAAAATATGCTGTTCAAAATTAGGGGGACCGACATTTTTTTAGCGTCCTCCAGACCTTATTTCAACGGATTTATTCTGGGAAATATATATGTAATCAAATGTTTTTATAACTGTATTTTTGAGATTTCCAATGGAATACAACACTGATGTCATCAAGTGCATGCATTTTGACGATATTTTTTCTCCAAATGCCTTTAGATATTGATGCTATAGTCGGTCAGTTTGTCTGTAATGAATGTTTCTACTCCTGATCGAACCTTTGAAAAAATATATCAAGCTTTGAAAGCCGCATGAGGTCTTTTCAAGATGGACTGATCAATTTCCTATTGAGAGCTCTGATACAGCAATTAATAGAAGTCTGTATGCAACGAAAATTGCATAAATGTATCTAATCCGTCATAGAAAATTGTGTGCATGCTGGATGCTCGTGATAGAAAAGACAGGATCGATACTCATCTGGCAATGAATAATGGACAATACTGAGAAAGGTCATTGAGTTTATTTATTGAAACATCCTTGATTGAAACCCACAAGATAATATGTATTTGAATGAATTATATAATTGCATGTACGTTTTTGATTTGTTTAATTGATGAAAAAAACCTTTTTAGTTTTTAGCAGCACACGTATTCATGTGTTTTTTAACGTTTTGTCCAACTGCTGAATAGATTTCAAGACTTTTTGAACATAGTGTACTGTGTTATTATTGATGTTTTAACTGAATTTGTGAATTATTTTTTTCTTGGTTTGCTTTTTTTTGGAAAAAGCAAAACTAAAATCAAGCAATTTTTTAAAGAATTTTCATGAAAGTGTAATACATTTTTTCTTTGTAACCATTTTCTTTGTCCCTTTCCTTTAGTAAATTTTCCATTTTTTTTACTAGTCATTCCATTCTCAGGATTTTCATACCGTTTTTTATTTATTCCCCATTTTTGCATGAAAAAAAAGGCCCAAACAGCAGTGGTAGTGCACTAAAAATATATTTGCAACATTTACGGCAAGCAACCGATATGGCTTCTTATGTTGCTGCAAGAAGAATATCAGATCCACAATGGCCGAGGCATGATGTTAAGAATGCATACCCCATGCATAACAGCGGCAGAGAGTTGATGGAATGGTTTAATTGCCAGAAAGAGCAAAAACTATATTGGATATTTCAGGCATTCTATTGCCACTGCAAATAACACGGTTACATAGATGAATATGTGACTTGATATTTAAGCAATCAGGAGGAAAAATAGATACCTATCATAACCAATTAAATACGTATCTGCAAAACGAGTCCACCATCGATTTACCTGTATCTGGCCCAGTATTTTTTTTATTCTCGGTAGCTGAATTTGTTTTATTCACATTAATATAATGCTTAATTTATATTGATGTTTTGCAGGTAAATATTTATTACGTACCGAATATTTGTTCAATATAAGTTTCCAACAGTTTTAAATCATGAAAGAAATGTCATGTGCATCATCAGTGAACCACAGATATAAAATTGGAGGGTTTTTTCCAGCAGTCAGTGCTTATCCATTTATATATATATATATATATATATATATATATATGTGTGTGTGTGTGTGTGTGTGTATGTATGTATGTGTGTATGTATATATATATATATATATATATATATATATATATATATATATATATACATATATACGTATGTATGTTTGTATGTATGTATATATGTATATATGTATATATATATATATATTCTATAATGAATTTGCAATGTTTCATAAATATTGATCCCATCCCTGATCGATTCTTTATTCATGCCCCCACTCCATTATGCGTATATGAATTATTTGCGTAAAAAACGGATTCGTCGATAACTTCAAAAATGGACAAATACTCAGCTTATAAAGACAAACTCCAGTATATGGGATCTCAATCAATCCAAACTCAGGTATGGCGATGAAAAGAAGAAAAAAATGCAAACATATCCCGTCATTTGTTTTCATTAGTTAGTAATTGCGATCTGAGGAAATAGGGATCATCGTTACTGTTCCCATTGATTTCATTATTCTGTTCTTCTGTGTGTGTGTCTGTGTGTTTTGAGTGTGCATGAGTGTATGGCCATGCATGTTTGTCTTCGTATGTGTGTGTTTATCACAGTTGTAAAAATAATTTTAGAATGCATCGAACCTTAGGGGGATAAGATGACTTCACAGATTCGGTGAAAAATAGATATCTGGTAATTTCATCGACATATATATGCTCCTGGTCTGTTCCCTGTTTAACAAGTTACCGTTTGACTGATGATTCTGAAATAATCTCTTTGCTTTCTATATTTTTGACGATTTTCATAGATAAAATAGCATGTACCTTCGAAATCAATATCGATTAAGGAGGCCACAATAATGTCAAGGTACATTCTGCTTTCCCTTTGAAGAAAGGTTGTCCAGTTTCTAAAAAATATGTTCTGCTGAGAAAAAATACATTCATACGCGCGCGCACGCACACACACACACATACACAAACACATACACATATATACACACACACACACACACACATATATAGATATAGATATAGATATAGATATAGATATTGGAAAGGTGGAATGGAGTGAATAATTTGTTCGGGATGTACGTTCATAGTTATTGCTGGGATAAGATCAAGAAAGCAGTAAAGAGAGGGATAGCAAAGGGGAACGGTCGGTTAGTAAGAGAAGGTTTAGGGATACATATCGTCAGATTAGGATAGATACATTGATAGAAAGATTATTTAACAAATTTTGAATGGGACATATGTGTTACAAGACAACTGTTACGTAACCCTGTGGCGTTCCTCTCTTTTTCGATTGATTCTAAAAACTGACCCAAATTACGTATTGTGATTCTCATTGACTGGGCGTAGTTGCCAATCTTCTCAATCTCCTCTCCTGAACTCATTGCTGTTTGCAAACTATCAACCAAAACAGTCATTGAAACAGTCATGAGTTTATTCAATTGTCAAGATAGTCTAGCGGGCTAGTTGTTTAACTTTGTATGTATTAATCGTAGGAACAGAGCATTGGAACTACAGGCTGGAATTTTCACGTTTACTCTTATTATACTTGGAACAGTCTTGATTTTTAAATTCCTGCTAATGTAGTAGTGGGCATCCATTTAGAAATGTATTGGGTCTGGTTGCATTCACGTTTGCTCGTTTTTGAAAATTCAGATTTTAGTCTGTACTCACTTTTTAAGAAAAATCAAGTGAAATAACATACCCACGACTGGTTTCCTCTTGTTTCCAAATTATCAGAAGCACAAATAAAATATCTCCAATTTTTTTCCACGGTGAATTTTGCAATGGAGAACCAAAAAGCATCGGTGCCATCGTATTAGACGGTATACAACAACCTTTTGTGCTTTTTGGGGAAAAAAATATCTTAAAATTTAAACGAAGTATTTGTTATCCGGCTCAACGTCCTGCAAGACTGATTACACAGTGATAAACGAGATACAGTCATGGAAATAAGTCTTATATCAATAATCAGTGCCATGGTATTGTCATCAAGTTCGGTAACAGGTGGATAACGTAAATAAGGATGGATAATCTATCCGAGGAAAGATATCCTGCTACTTTTGTAGCGGTTAGGGCAGCAAAATAACACAGTAGTCTTAATAAAACCATTAAAAGAAAGCAGAAAAGACAGCTGTAGCAGTTGCATATATCAACTTTTATCCATTCATGTGCAATTCCGTTACGGTGATACAAAAAATACGACAGTTTTAAGGTTGGACAAATACTTTGATGTCCATTTACAGAGTACATTATCAATTTTATTCTAATAAGTTCAACATTAGAAAAACTCAACTTATGTTTCTTTGGTGGTATAGCAACATCTTGTTATTCAAGCATGGCCGTTCAACTAGCTTAAATCGAAAAAATGGAAGAATATTCAATTTAAAATGATAGGTAAAAGGCATATCTATCGGGTAAGATGTATTGTCTCCTATTGCCAGGATTCATTGTAACAGATAGAAAAAACAACTCGAAGAAAATGTGCTTGTGTTATGTGCTTGTCTAGGAGTCAAGCCTTATCTTTAGTGAAAATCCGTGTTAAAAATCTCAACAGTAGTAGACTTAAGTTTTAAAATGTGAAAAAACGTTTATTTCTCTGCAAAAAAAACAACAAAATAATTAGAATAAAATCCCTGAAACAGTTGCAATGCGGTAGTGATATTTGTAATCGATTTCATTGAATAGATCAATAGAATTTGAAAAATATTCTATTCGAAAGTGGAGCCCATTGTTGTAAAAGGTTTTTATGTGAATGGAAAGCACTTAGAGTTTGGCACTTGGGGCGTCATATCATTTGGACATCCATCCGTTAGAGGAGAGAAGATTTCTGATAAGAGTTTTTTAAAAGTGTAATTTGTACAATGAAATACTACTTTGTTCAGTAATGGGTAATTACTTGATGAATTGGACGGAAAATTTGAGGTCAACCAATGCACAGACGTTTTGTTGTATAAACCCAAAACCTAACTGATAAGAGAATACTTTACTACGGTGCATGATGAGTACATGATGTTTGTGTATTTGTGTCTTTGGGGAAATTTCTCTCAGTTGATCATCCTTATTCCCTTTCTACCAGATTTTATATGCATGGTCCTCTCTGCTCTTTTCTCCTTCTTTCCAGTCATTCTTCATGTATTGAGTTCCTTTTTTTCTCTCAAGCTACATTTTTTCCACCTCTATGAGGTAAAAGCATGGATGCTTACGAGTATATAAACACACACACACACACATATATATATATATATATATATATATATATATATATGTATATATATATATAGAGAGAGAGAGAGAGAGAGAGAGGGAGAGAGATAGCGAGAGGAATCAGAGAGAGAGAGAGAGAGAGAGAGAGACGGACAGACAGACAGATGGACAGATTGCTTTCATCACAGCTTTAAGTACTAAAAAATTGAAAAAGAATACCGTTAAGATAATAATGTAATTTCCCAATATCCGCTAAAGTAATTCATGCCATCCACTTCCGTGTGTTTCCATATTTTACATTAATTTCAAAATTATGTTACTATGTGTAAACTGTATACGTTTGATTCATCAGTTGTTTACCATGTAACAGTTATATGAGGGTGACTTATGAATATCATTGTATATGTAATTAATATGTGGATATTGAATCGTTAGAGAGAGTTTCAATCTGGGACTGTTCCTGATTAAAATCAACTCCGATGGTAGTGAGAAAATTGTCAAATTCTTTGGTTCAACATGTTAGTAAATAACCATAATAATAAGTTTACTCCGTGTGATAAGTAATCTCAAAGATAATTCCATAAGTTGGTTTGTATGCAGTCTGAGATAAAAATCGACGTAAAGAATTTGAAACTCACCTGGGCGAATATTCAATAGAAATGGCAAGAACATGCTTGTTATTATACCTACTGATCTTACCACGATTGAAACATTTTATATTCTGAGTAACTTACGTAAGTAAGCCCCGTTTCAAAAAAAAAAAAAAAGTATATGTAATGCAAAAAAAAAATTATCTATATATATATTACACATAATACTCTATATGAAATGACAATCTTTTTGTATGAAAAAAATATATAGGAAGAAAAGGGATATGCTGTCTGTCTGTCTGTCCGTCTGTCAGTTACTGTCTCTCTCTCTCTCTCTCTCTCTCTCAATATATATATATATATATATATATATATATATATATATATATATATATATATATATATATATATATATATCAGGTTTTCAACGTCTGGGCTGCATTAAACGCCCACCATTGTCTCCGTGAAATAATTCACTTGCCTCATTTATTATTCCACTCGACGATTTCAGACCGCATTTTGAATGAACTGGCTTAATGTTGTGGCTTATTAGTCTTGAATAACTACACCAAATGGTCAGACAGTGTGAATGACTGTGCCGCAATGTAAGTTGATACTATCAGATTGATATCACTGAGTTACCGAACAAGTCGAATTGATATAAGTTAGCTTCATATTTCATAACAACTGAAACTTTTAAACCCTTGAAGTGAGGGACGGTTTTCAAACTTGAATTAAATAAAATGCAGTCAATACTGATTTTATGATAATGAGTTTTTGCTGTTTATTTTTGACTTAAAATTTACTTTCAACCTGAGAATTTTACCTTAACTCTTCTCTTGCCAGTGAAATACAACGATCAAACTAACTAGTGAATTGGCATCGTCAGTGAAATTCTGATTTTCTTCTACACAGTCTCGCCTGATGTAGTGAAGGGGTAAGGCTCTCAACACCATGCAAGAATTCAAGGTTCAAACTCTAGCTGCAAATCTTTGTTGTACCAAACCAATCCCACAGTGATATAAGGTATCTTCCTCTCTCCAGCTACTGTACATGTCCATATGAATTCATATATATATATATATATATATATATATATATATATATATATATATATATATAGAGAGAGAGAGAGAGAGAGAGAGAGAGAGATAGATAGATAGATAGATAGATAGATGAAAAATTAAATACAGACATACGTATTACCATTATCAAAATATATAAATTGTCAATTTCATCGTCATAATCATCTTCATTAACAGCAGCAGGCGTTATGAGTTCACAACTTTATTGTGAAAAATCATAGGATAAGTCTCTCCCATGATCAATATAAAAGATTTCAGAAACGTAACCACACATTTTCCTAACCTTCACAGCCATCCTAATCCGGACCAAACTAATTCTAATCTGCACATAACCGGCAGTATATTCATTGAAAAAGGTGGCTGGCAACAATTGAAATGTGTCTGAGCACTCACACATGGAAACAAGTAGGCAATATATATATATATATATATATATATATATATATATATATATATATATATATATATATACTCCTCTATTCAGGGTTGAGCACTCTTTAAGTGAGGTAACTCATCCACTGTAAGCTTATGCAATGCTCTTCTACAGGAATTGAGCAATCTGGTGGATGAGGGATATCCGTGTAATTTCAATATAAATTTAAATTCAGCCATTTGCCTGTCAAGTTCCGTAGTCAAAATGTAGGATATCGGCCTACAGGTCTGAAGTGAAGGTTTCCATTCTGCCTCGCGGTACTGGAAAGGCTACAGTCGCACTGAAAAGATGTAATACATCGAAACAGCTGTCTATGGATGATTATACATATGTATTTATATATGAGTGTGTATATATATATTCTGGTGTAATATGAATACTCAGCCGATGAAAAGCACACATATGTATATATATCATATTTTCCTATTCTTCTTTCTTTTTTGTTTTATCCCTTTTCATGTTCCAAAATTTTTTGTTTCAATTTACCTTAATGTTGTGGATTCTTTTCTAAAATATTCAAAAACATCTACGCACGTTTCCATTCAGAATTCAGACACATGACAGGAATAACAATCATGGTTCACCTTATTTCTGTTTTTATCAGAACTGATGTAGTGTAATACACCTCTGCTGTTAAACAATCTCAAAATGAAGTTATGTTCCATAAAATATGGTGGCAGGTGTCCCCATTCCTTTGCAAGTTTCGTTCTGACGATGGCACTTTTTTGTCCTGTTTGACCCTCTTATTGCATCGGGTCTACATTACATAACGAAGATCTCCGATGAAAAATGATCTTATCCCCGAATGAGCAAGAGTTGATTGATTATTCTACGTAATATGATCGTGTCCCTTTTTTAAGTGCAGGGTTTCCGATGTCATGACTCTCTAGGGATCTTCTAGTAATTCTCTTTACGGGAAAGCTCAGTTTAGTTCTTGGTTTTCTATTTCAATAAAGATAAAACTGAAAATGATTAGTCTTGTATTCTGTTCCCTGACCTTGCTCCATTTATTGCCTGGTTTCTGAAATAGTTATTATAATCCCAGAAAAATGGCCACAACTTCCATTCTTTCAGAATATTTTGTATCAGCAATATATATTTAGTTGGTTTTGGAGGTTTTTGCCAGAAGTTTGAAGTACTTTAGTAAAGTATTAATTGTAAAAACCGATCGGATGATTCTGAAACAGACATTTCCTGGGGCAGGTCGATTGTCAGACAATTATGAAAGGTTGAGGCAGACAACTTCTTATTCATTGGCTCTATCTGTACGATTTAATATCTGGTATTGGCCAATTGAAACCTGAATTGCTTCCTGGGCAAACAAATCATTGAAACGAGGCAGCATTTCCCGCGCTTTGTTCAACTTCCGCTTCCGCCCTTCTCGACAGGAAAATGGGCGTTTCGTGTCTCAATAACACATTTCAAAGCTGTTATTCAAAAGACTTAGCTACTAGCTTGACTAATCCTTCCGTTTCTGCGAGCAATTTGTCAGAACTGTTTCCTCATCAAAGGAAGTAGACACTAGCGACTGCCCTTGCCTGAAAGCCGAAATTCTTATTACTAATAATGTCTCTCGGCGCAGGCGAGCTATTGCCATGGTTATTCTTCGCTGTTGTGTTATGAATAAAATATCAATCATTTCCTGGTATCACAGACATATTCCAAACCATAGGGAAAACTAGTCAAAATGTGGCAATGTAATAACCGTATTTAAGTAGAATAATGGGCTTTGTTAATTTGGAGAAATTCAATCATTTCAGAAATTATCCAGACATCCATCGTCATGTTTGTCGCATCAATTACTACGCTTGTTTTATGAAGTCTCCCTTCATCCTAATATGTCTTCAGGATTCACTAAAAATGTGTTTTGTATGACGTTGATTTAGTTTGATATCTATAACGATTCAATCTTTTCCTTCAGATGTCTGTAGGGCAATCATGTAGATGTCTCCATCTGCTATCTCCTCCGTGCGTCACCTACAGTGCATTACTGATCCTCCCCGATAACTCTGTGAATTCTCGTTTATAATATTACTGTTAGTTATTGTTGGTTATATTGCAATACATGTGTGCATTTAATATCTCTCCACGAGGGTAGGTTGTGATGCAAAGTCTATATAAAGGGGTTTCCCACAGGAAGGATGAAAATTGTCCAGTCCACAGGAACAGTTCTAGAAAAGGCACTCGTATGACCAACAATCCTCCAAATTCTAATGATCTGAGAGTGCTAACCCAGGTTCAGTAACCAAAAGAAACTGGATATTTTATGTTCGGGGCAACATGATATATTGTGGCATATTGCGATTAATTATTCATCACTCAGCCTTGTATGGCTTTAACGTACTCTGATACATGTTCATGATAGCCTCTGCTTTCCTCATAAGAGGAATCAGCTAGTTATTCATTTTATAGTTTCTATCGATGACTTTTGAATATCTTGTTCTTGATGTTCCTTTGTCAACATTTTTTTCATTTATCATTCGATTCTGTTTTATTGTATATGCTTCCAACATTATCAGATATGTTCGATTTGCTCTCCCACAGTGTCCCGATGAATTTTCATCCTAATATCTCAGTCAGTTCTCTGTTTCTTTTCCACATCCGTAGCATTGTACATTTTGCGACTCAGGATTTTTTACGTCCCTTTTGAATATTTGTGATAACATCCTTAGCGGAAATATTCATATAATCCGTGTACATGGAGTTACTGATTTTTTCCGTATTTTTTCTGTTTATCTCTTTTCGCCAATCCATAACCTGAATTACGATGTCATTGAATATAATTGGGCCATGATGAATAGTGTAAGAAATAAAGGTCCTTCCCAGATGATGAATCATCTTCTTTTAACATGTTTGCTCTCCTGCAGTTT
This sequence comes from Thysanoteuthis rhombus, assembly GCA_963457665.1. Lineage (NCBI taxonomy): Eukaryota > Metazoa > Mollusca > Cephalopoda > Oegopsida > Thysanoteuthidae > Thysanoteuthis > Thysanoteuthis major. The sequence continues at coordinate 15,335,612 of OY735223.1, forward strand.
GTTTTACTTCCTGGTTTCCCACCGAATTTCATCTGGAAATAGCCATCCGTTTTCAACTTTTTTGATATCATCATCATCGTATTAATCAAATATAATCGATGATGATGATGATGATGATGATGATGATGATGATGATGATGAGGTGGTTATTACTGGAAATTGTTGATATGAATCTTTTTCACATCTGCAGCAACTCTTGTAGTTTCCTAGATAGTTACAATCCTTCGAATCACAAATTAATCCAACTGACTCAAATGTAACGCTCATGTACCACCACTCAATCAGTATTTTTTTCTGGTATTTTTTCTTCTCATTTTCCGTCTGTTTAGCTATTAAAGCTTCCCTTTTTATATAGTTGGTCTTTTCTTTCTCTTTATCAGATCAAGTCTTCACAACAGTGAGTGTGGTCATTTTTGATCACCAAAAGGACAGCTTATTCAATGTATTTTTCATTTTCAGCGCGAATTTTGGTTCTGATGATACAATTCGTTTACGTAGTACAACCAAATTCAAATATTGGCTGAGTTGGCGATATCCACTTGGCATAAATACAATAAAAGAAGACATGAATCATCAAATCTTTTATTCTTACCTTGCCCTCCCAGGCAGTTACAGTAAAACATGCTTAACAATAATTAACATTGATAGTCATCTCATCCTGTGCGTTTTGCAATTTTTCTCCATTGAAACATCTGATCTGCGAATCAGCGGACTATCACTGCTCTGACATGTGATCAAAGATACTAATAAAAACGTTTAGGGAAACATTTAAGTATATAGCCCTGAATATTCGATATTTCCTGCCAATTTGGCAAGAGAAAAAAATACATCTATGTTCGGTTCTGTCAATTTTTATGAAAGAGTTTAAGTGTCTATGGATAACTCTGACGGATGGTTGTTAATATAAGGGTATAATATATCTTCATCTTAAACCACGCATTCAACTACCATCTTGAGTAAGTTCAGATTTGTTTAGTAAACCAAATTTATTAGCTATTTCACACACATGCGCACACGCAGATACATACATATAATATACATACGTTTGCCATCGTATATTGGCTTGCTCAGACCAAGAACACTTCTGAAAAAGAAGATAAAAATCATTGTATAGATAACCCAACCATTAAATATACTTGCAAAACCATTGAATATACTTTTCAGAAAGTCTTTTGGATAGATGAATAGATGGATAGATATACCGGAAAATACATGTTTCAATTATTCAGGATCATTCATGACAAGTTTTGAAATATACTAACAAGATTATGTGCACAAGTTTACATATTTCATTCCTTTTCAAACAAGATGGAGAAATAATCTTGCGTGATAATGTCATATTTATGCTTTTGTTGTCCCTAATAATATAAAAACACTCTAATTGTTCTCTCATGTTGCCTTTTAAGACCAATGGAGAAAAACATGTCATGACAGGACAGATTGAGTCCATGTTTCAGATCATTTTTTCAAGCGTGTTAAAAGCCTTGAAGAGGAAAGTCACTGACTATAATTTTTTTCTTTCATAATCAAACGTGTTTTTTTTTATCTTTGATATCGTAAATTGTATTTCCAACTTATTTTAACAGTTTTAGAAAGCTCCTGTTGGCGTACTTCAGAAAACATTCAAGGTTGTTGCCCCCCCAAAATCTAATCAGAGGCGCCTGCACGTATGCAAAACCCACAATCAAAGGGAGAAAGATTTATACCCTACATGGCTCATTGAAAAGTTGGACTTGAATGATTAGATTTATACATAGATTTACAAGTAGATATGAGTCCACGAGATGATATATTGATTGGTTAATTGATTGATTGATAGATATGAAGACACTAAGATATATATATATATATATATATATATATATATATATATATATATATATATATACATACATATACATACATATATATATATATATACACACATATATATATATATATATATATATATATATATATATATATATATTTATATATATATATATTGCTTGATAGACGAATAGATTAGATAGATATAAACTTGTACCGTAATATCCTCCCTTCCTTGCATGCATGCACACTGCAGTTGTTGCATGGGAAGGAATGGGATACGGAACACACTTTCTAGGTTTGAAATTGGAGTGGGTTGTTTTTAGATTCGGCTGACCGGAAATGCATCAATACTCTTAGTTTGAAGACCAAACAAAATCCCCATCCACCTAATTGAACAAAACAGAGAGACAGTGAGAGACAAAGACGGAGAGATTTTTGAGATAACTGACGTTAATAAATAGATAGATGATTGAAGATGAATGTAAAACGGCTCTTCTTTGTACATTTGTTCCTGATGTTTCTCCCCAAACTTGTCTTTCAAAGATTTTGCACCACATATGACAAAACATTAAAAGAATCGCATGTTGAAACCCACTAACGGTAAACGTATTGTCTAATAATGACCTTTGATCATCCTGATTGTCTACGATGTGTTATTGTCCGTGTCTTTTTTTATTCTTCAAAGTTGTCATTCCCAAACAGAGTAATTAAATGTATGGGACGCCATGTATGGTTTCAATTCATGACAGACTTTATTAGCAGTCATACGATTACATTAATACATTCTTCAAACGAGACGACAGCTTACTCATTCCCAAGCAGTTTAGTGTAACATGAACTAATGATATTACTGGTAAAATCAAATCAGTCATATGTTTATTGTTTGTATATTGTTTGCCTGATATATTTTTGCATAACTACGTGCTGTTCAGATGTTTATTGCATAAAATTATTAACAATGATCTTCCATATTAAAACGCAGTATGTCAATTATTATTATTATTATTCTTATTATTATTGTTATTATTGTTATTATTATTATTATTATTATTATTATTATTATTATTATTATTATTATCATTATTATTATTATTATTATTATTATTATTACATCTTGATATTTCTACACTTCATCAACTTTGAGGAAAGAAATCACTGAATATCTTTATTCATTTTAACACTCTCATTCCCCTGTAGACATCACTTACTCTCAAGACAAACAGGTAAACGGAATCATCTGACGAGATTAGACTCTTCAGCTGTTCAGTAACAAGAAATACTGACATCCCAATCATTTCAATCATGAAAGTAGACGCCATATCCAAAGAAATTTCTTTCCCACCAATCGGATGGCTTGTCTTCAGTCCTTGAAAAACTGTCCTCTTTGGCTTCAAGTTCAAATTGGACATGTTTCATAATTTATTGACGGAAAATTTTTTCAAGTGGCTCTTGAGAAATCATATCCGTTCAGAATGCTGAGATCAATAAATTATTTTCAATGCATGAAGCCGGAATCTCTCAGCTTGATTTGTATTATAGGATCGGGAATGGTTACGACCAACAAGCTACATATTCCATCAAATTGCCATCGATTCAATAATTCAAAAATTCTGGAATAGATGTTTATGATTAAATTTTCTCACCCCTTTCTCTCAGTCTTACTCTAACTCAAGTGATTGGAGCTTGAAAGAAATGGTTGAAATATGTAAATAAAAAAAAGAGTTAAAATCTTTGGGCAGCATAATAAAAAGGTGAGTCTTTCAGCAGAAGCAGAATTTCAATTACAATTATCATACTGATTATGCAATAAATATTTCTGATACATGGACGGTAACTTATATCACTAAAACAGATATAGCAAAAATGTTTCGACAACGGATGGCTTGGTACCCGTTTTTATTTCGGAAAAAAAACTACTAGCAGACGATTGTATTACCCAAACTCCTAGCACAATTTCACTGAGTCACCAAGGTTCAAAGAATAAGAAATTATACGACCGATTCAATACCAATAACAAAGGATTTCAAAAATGTAGTCCAGCGTGTACATGTTCTTAAATGTCAAATGCCAACAATACCATCTGCTGAACTTTGCTAGTAGATGATCCAACTACCTACTGTGAAACAATCCTTAATCTTGGCAATACTCTCCTCTTAGGATCTTCTGATCCATTTAAGAATTGTGAAAAGTATCATACAATTTGTTATGTTCTGAGTGCTTGTACTGTGTTAGTAGAGTCTCCAATCAACTAATGTACCTATATTTGTTAATCGTCAGTATATATAATAACACTTATAACTATGTTTTGTATTCAAATACTTAAATTCCATTTAATATCTGTTGTTCAAAGCTTCTAACGATTTCAATTATTTTAAGGTATGAGCTGTGCATAATTAGTGATTCGACGTTATTGAATTATTATTACGCTAGTATACTTATGCTTTTAAAAGATGATGGCATTATTTTCATTCATTTGCCAGTGAATTAAACAAAAATTTATGCATTTTCTGAAACGATGATATATAAATTATAGTACTTAATATTTAGCATTTAAAATCTATTTCACCAGTTTTTTGTTGTTTTTTTTATATAAATAGACATTCATGTACTAAAGAATATTTTTATATTAAGTATTTTATCCTCAAAATTTTGAAATTTGAGCACAACAAGACATTTACTAAATTTGCTTTATTTAAATAGTTCACAGCATTATTATCTTTTCCGTTTTTTTTGGGGGGGGGGGTATTTTCCCTAATAATTTGGAAATAGGATAGTCACTCAGAGCTGTAAAAAGTAGGGATTCAAATCTATTATTATATACTGTCAATCAAAACGATCAAATTAATTTTTTTTTTTCAGTTTGCAAACGAGTGTGCCCGAATTCTAGCTATCTATCAGAGTATTTGCTGCAAGTACAGGCTGCACCAACGGGTCGATATGGCTGAAATATTTATTTACTGTTAGGTCTATAATTTCTTTTTCAAACCCTATATGATGAAAAACAAAAGTCTTCAAAGGGTTTAATCCAAAGCGGAACTGCAATTTGAATTTCTGTCTCAGTTCATGACAAGTAACATTCATGACTGTTTTTCTTTTGTTTTGTTTTTCTAGTCATGAACGCCTCTGGTGTGAGGAGGGATTCATGCATTGGTCATTTTACCATGTTTTTTACTGATTATCAAAACAAGGAATTTCGATTGAGAAAATGGAACAAATTACGTTTGGTGGTAGGAGCTGCCAACTGACCAACAAAAATTTGATTCAACAGTTTTGGAGGGGCACCCCTTCCAAATTTAGAATTGGAGTTGTCCTCCCAATTTGCTGTACGGACATAAACAGCCTTAACCAGCGTTTAAGCTCGACATATCAGCGCTGTTGACCGTCACACCACTGGAATCTTTCATTTAAACTCTATATGAACCATGCTAGACGAGCAAATTTGTTATTTTTCTCGGTCCAGATTTAGTCATAGTAATATTCCGTCTGTATGATATATCATTGTCTTAGCAGTGTAATTGAATTATACAATGAGTGGCTAAAAATCAGGCTAAGTCCAGGTTTTGTTGATCGAACAAAGACCAAAGTCACGTTAATATTTGGGAAGATTAGAGGCTACAAAATATCATCACCTGAGCTATGATTTTGTTATCCACAGGAATCAAGTGCCCTAAATTTTTTAAGCAAAGAACCAATATGAATCTGAGTCTTATCAGAATAGACTTCGCCTTAAACACCAGTCTGTATAGTGGTCGTGTAATTATCCTGATTGCAACCTTTATCTTTTCTCATCTTTTCCCACTATTTCTCTCATCTCAATTGTCTCCAATTAATGCCTGATAAATATATATACAGTCAAGGAACGTAGAAATTGATGTTTAATTTTGCATGTAATGTACTATTAGCGGATAACTGACTGGAGAGTTAATTTGCATTTTTTTTAAACAATAGAATCCAATTGGCAGAATCTTAGTGTGAACCAGAAGTCTAATTCAGTTAATCAGTTTGGACGGATGGAAGAGTGATGTTCAAACACAAGAATCTAATTTTGCTAAAAATTGATTCTTTTTTTTCTATGCAAATTGAATCATTTCAAGGAAATCTCATACTTACAAAACATTTGAATATGGAAAAGCAATTAACCATCATGAGAAGAGGAATTGAGTTATGCTGTAGATATTGTTATGAAAACATAAAATTGAATGAGTTTTAGTGTGTTACATAGATTTTGCATCATTACAGGTTTTCCAGGTATCCAAAAATACCGGAATTTTGACACACTCCATTGGTAACAGGTAAGCAAACTTAATAGGGAACGGGCATAGATAATTTCAGGTATGTAATTATGTGGGTTTCATAAAAAGCAAATAGGGATAATGCGTAGTAAGAAGATATTACCATTCATTTATTGATTGTATCAATTTATGCAGGAAACAAATTTGAGCGTTCCAATAAGACACATATACAGATAAGGATATTTAAGCTGATTAATAATAAAGAACCAAATGAGAGGATATCTACCGAGGATCGAATCGTGCTAACTCCATCAGCAAATTATTCTAAAAACTAACTCATTGGAGATTGCTATAGGGCGAATGCCATTACACATTCACTTCACTAAACTAGCGTTATTATAGTCAGTTCACGTGGACAGAATTCAGAAAATATGTTTATTGGACCCAGATTGCTGGGAGGTTCTCCCTGCTTTTTTTCCCTTTTAATAGAAACCACGCACAAAATGAGTATTTTTTTGTTTCACATTCCTATTTCTTTTCTATATTCGTGACTTTTATTCAGTCTACGTATTCGTACTTCCTTTCATCCATACAAATATTTATTATCCTGTTAACACGTGCTTTGCATTAACTGGGGGACCAGCTGTAACATCCAGGCACCAAGGCCTGCAGAAATCCTTGACTCGTGATGAATACAGTCTAGATAATTATTTCTGTAGGATTCTCAGGATTTTAGAGGTATAATAATGCCAAAAACTTTTCCAATTAAAGGCAGTCTGAATTTCATTAATTGCAACATGCAGTGTGTGTGTGTGTGTGTGTGTGTGTGTGTGTCTGTGTGTGTGTCTGTGTGTATATATGTGTGTGTATATACATATACATATACATATACATTTTATGTGAGGTTATTTGAATCAAGCATTCAAGATTCGCTATTTTTCGAGCAATGATAATTCACTGGATACACTGGCTTGACCTAGCGGTCAATTTAAGCTTTGAAAATAGTCAACGACGTGATTTGACTGCAAAGATCAAAACGAGTTTCTATTTGTTGAATTGTCTTCCGGCACATTTCTTTTTTGAATTATTTCAAAAAAAGAATCTACTTCATTGCAAATGAATTAAAGATCTACTGAAATGATCTCGTGGAATCTTCTCAGCCATTCACCGACAAAATATTATGACGAAAAAAAGAATACATAGGGATTAAAGTAATGAAGACCTGATTAAAATTTGGAACTAAGGGGGAAAAAATATAAATATTGCACGAACGAAGGAAATTAAAAACAACAAAAAAAAGAAACATGCTACAAAGAAAGATGAATATAGATTGCATACGGCTGAGAAAAAAGAAAGAAAAAATTATATGAAATCTAAAAAAAAGAGGAAACAGAACGGGAGTAAAGACATCAAGAAAAATAAAAGGAATATAAATAAAAAAAAACAACCGTAGTGAATAGAAATGAATAATTGTTGCATAAAATCATGAAGAAGAAAATAAAAAGATCAATGAAAACGCAATACTAAAGCTTGCAAGAATCATGATTGTATGTCCAATTGTGAGAATACAACTATACAAGACTCGAAAAAATAAACTTACATTCTTTCCAGGTTAGAGAAAAAAAGACTTATCTTCAGAATTCACTGGCTTGCTCAAACGAGTCATAACTGATTCACCTAAAGTATACCTGAAGCATCTTTTGATAAATAGAAGTGTGGAAAATCTTTATGCAAGGATTCATGACCATGTGGCACTATATAAACTATATCAAGCTTCATTTTCAGAAATCAAGTAAAGCAGCAAGTATAAGTTCTTCATTATAAAACTTTTATTGTACATATGGTTTCAGAAATACTTCAAAAGATTATAGTCAGTAAATAGATTGAGAAGTGCCAATTGAGGTTGCTGCAAGACTTTCTACCAACATCTTGGAGTAATCAGCATGCGCACATTCAGCTGAGTTGACTTGAGTACCCTATCTTCCAAGATAAATTATCATGTAAAAAAGTTCTTCGTTCTCCTTCGAGTCTTTAATTCCTACTCGATGTTAGATAATTTCACTTTTTTTTGCAACTTCTTTTTATATTTGATGTTATACAATTTCAGGAATTTGCTGTAATTTCACAACTGAAGCATTCAGCCGAGGAGCTCCTCAAAAGATTTCGGGAAAAAATAATTACCCGAAGGAAGGTTCTGGCTCCTGGCGTAGCCATTTGAGTGCTTTTTGTTTGGCAACGAGAGCTCCTGAGGAGAAATAAATAGAATAAAATAAAAAAACTATCGCTCATTTTGCTTGGAGATTTCAAGTGTCTCAGTGGGTTGATCGCACGATTGAATATTTCTCAAAGAAGACCATTTCTCTACGGGTAAATTGGTGAAATATTCTGATTATGTTTGAACGAGAAGATATTTAACGATTTTGAAAACTGAACGTATTTTTTGTTTGCCTGTTCTAAATATTGATCTGAAAAAATCATCAAGAAAGAGAAAATTTTAAACATCTCATTCATTTCCCGAACAAAATTTTTAAAGAAAATGTGCAAATCCTCACAAAAATATTTTTCTCGTTAATAACGAAACTGAGATTAGACAAATAGTATTTATTGGATAATTTCGTTAATTTATATATTAACTTCTCTTTGCAGAGCAAGCATTTGAAATTTATAGGCCTTACATTCAGTATAATTGATTGATCGTTTTCACAGAATACTTTATGCCTGAAAATTGTCCCTTGATAGTATTTGTCTGTTTAGATTAAGTGATATTCATTACGTATGCGTAACATACATTAGGTCCAAGTTCCGATTCCTGGTTTGATCCAAAGGCAAAGAAAAATCTCTATTCGGGCAGTTTACCCCGTTAGCTCCGCAGTTAATTGAATACGCCCGAAACTATGTAATTAGTGGAGGTATCCATTCCATTAAATTGCATTCCACCGAGAAGGAATGCCTAACATAGAGTGCTAACTGCTTATTGACATTAGGTATTGAGTTCAATCGTCAGTAAATTCTTTATATCATTACACAATGTCAGATATATACTAAGTGTCAGTCAATAACAAGTCACGAAGAAATACTCAGTAAAACAGCTTCGGTGGTAATACAAATGAGTAAATGATTTGATTTAAATTGTGTGCCTTTGACTCGATGTTTTTGGCCCGAGTTGCACAGCATAGTAAATGACTTAGTAAATGACTGTTTAAGATACCAACTTCTCATGGAGTGACAGTTAACAAGATAATGCAAAAAGTGATGATCTCGCCTGATGTCACACATTTGTTATCAATTTCAAATATTATATACCTGGAAACGTATGATTAAAACCCAAGCGACCAATTCACAGATTGCAAAGTATGCTGTGCTAAAATATTTTTATAATAATTCGCCAGGAACATCTTCTCAACCTTTGATTCATTTCAATACTTGATTATCTCCATTAGTTCAAGTAACTTTGTCATGACTGTCTTATGTAGTGTCCAATTTCATTATAGTGAGAAAAAAAGAGATGATCCTGAAAGACAGCAAGAACTTTCATGGGTAATGCATGGACAAATAATAAACATCAGGTAAATCGACAGAAAAGTATCGGTTCATACGCAACCTTAGTGCGACCTTGTTGGCAGTTGTAATAACGAGTGAGAAAAAATTATGAATAGTTTGTAAAATATTATTATCTGAATCTGAGGAGACTCTATGGGTGTTAACAATTTAAAATATTCATAAGATCATACCTTTGTAGTTATCTCATTTACCTTTTAGTCTTATCGGCAGGCTCGACCCTTCAAATCTTTTTATTTTTATTATTTTTATTTCTCATCTAAAACGTGCTTATCAATTTACCTATCTATATGCTCTATCCCATTTCTCATGGTCATATTATCAAACCAACTTATTTTTTCCTGTCCATTTTTTCTTTTTTTTTATAAATATCAATCTATTTTTCCTGCCTGCTCTCCCCTTGCGCTCTCAATAAACTACCTTACACTTCTCTTTCTTAACTAGTGAGAAGGCAAGACATGCACACAGACAGAAGCAAACAGAAAAGAATTATAGATAAGAGTGGTTTAGTTTCGAGCTTCAAGTAATTAGACTTGTCAGAATTAGAAAAAACAACAGGATTTTAATTGATATGTGTACTTATCCAAATTTGTTTTTTTCAATTCTGAAGTTTTTTTTTTCTTCAGCTTAGCAATTCTTCGTCAGGTGGAATAGAGATCGTCAAATCATCATGATCAACAACTTAAAAAAAGTCCTAGAAATAATACAAATTTTTCAAGGGGACCAGCGTTTTTTGTTTTTTTTCTAATGTACTTTTTCAATAAAATATATTTAGAGGGTTATATTTATTATGTATTCTCTTGAGTGTCATAACATTACTCACAAGGAAATTATAGTAATAATCAGGAGTTCAATTTACTGGATACTGAGATTTTTGGAATGAATTTCTAAAAATGACTTCAGTCATGAAGTCATCTGAGTCATTTAGTGTATTTGTGAGTGTATCTGAGTGGAGTAATAGTTACTAAGATACGCCTATGTCAGTGCCCTGTAAATATATATATATATATATATATATATATATATATATATATATATATATATATATATATATATATATGCATGTGTGTATGTGTGTGTGTGTGTGTGTGTGTGTGTGTGTGTGTGTGTGTGTGAGTGAGTTAGCGTGTGTTTACGCGTGTTTACTTGACTCTGAGTTTCATGTCACGAGCATGAAACTTCCTCCATACATATATTTAAATATTCCTTATTCCTGATATCCAACACCCTACATACATGGATAACTTGACCCTAGATATTTCTTCCTCATGTGAATCGGGAGGAAAAGTATTTAAAAAATACCTAGCATATTCCGACGACCAAATAAGAAAAGGTTACGATAAGGAAAGTCAAATGCCAATCCTCCCCGAGCAGTTCCAGGTGAAATTACAAAAATATAGACTAACGAATGCGACAGTGCATCGTTGACAGAAGGTAATGGTTCTCTGCCTGCAATACACAAAACATAATTGTTCCTGACAGGCAAACAAACTTCATACACACGCACACACGATTACACATATGTGCACATACAAACACGCACAAACAGACTGCACAATCATACTCATGCACATACAGACGGGTACACACGTAGATTCGCGCACTAACTCACACAAACACATGTGCACACACCCCAATACATATATATATATATATATATATATATATATATATATATCAGTCAATATAATTCAACTCTTAAATATATTTCCAAGACGACAATTTGATATATATATATATATATATATATATATATATATATATATATATATATATATATACATATATATATATGTATATATATGTGTGTGTGTACATACATACATACATACATACATACCCATTTAAAATCCCCAAAAGATCTTTATACGATGTTTCACTGAAAGAAAATTGTTTGGTCTTAATCAGGTTTGGTATCGTTTTGATATTATTGATTCCTACTCATCCATCCCTGGTAAATCGTAATGATTTTAGCTTCGCCAAACAACTCAGTGCCATGCCTCAACAAAATATCGACAAGATAAAATCCTGCCAGGAAACAATACTGATAGAGAAAATCACATTGACTAAAAAGAACAGCACCAGAAACTACAACGCTCTCTATGAGGGCCTTCAAATCAGCCTGCATCTCTAATATCCACGAGTACAATACATTCTCTTGGATGAATCCTGAATAAAAATGTGATTATACAGAGATTGTGGTCAGTTGATTATAAATCACTACTAAACCCGTTCTTTATATCGATCCCAACTATAACTAATTACATCTCCCACCAGCAACAATTGCCGAAAATAAATCTCCAATAACGTATTGAAGAGTTGCTTCAATAATGGAATGCAAATTATAGTTAAAAATTATAACTGAACCAATAACATCAAAAATAGTTACAGATACTATCGTACCAGGGTCAAGAAAAGAAATAGAAACAGAAATATCATTGCCTTCCATCCAACTCGTATCACACTCATCAAATGCCAATATTTCAAATGT
>OY735223.1:15352704-15355204 GCA_963457665.1 Thysanoteuthis rhombus
TACACTTAAGTTAACATATTATCTAATTTCCGTCATTATTTCACTGTAGACAAACTGATAATTTTCAAAGGGACCGGGATGTCTAATCGCAGCTTCAGTAAATTTCCTATAAATCCTACTAATTTCACAAAATTGATTGACCATTCTTGCAGCTAAAGAAACAATTGTTGGTATAAAACTCGATAAACCTTAGATCTACTCTTTCAACTCTCAATTAGTCTGATAATATGGTCCTGTAGATTATACATGTTGGTATATCTATCGTTCTCAAAGGCATCCACACTACGTGTAACGTGGAACTATCTTATTTATCATAAAATATAGAGACAAAATTTCATCCTATATTTTAATATTCAAATATATATATATATGTATATATATATATATATATATATATATATATATATATATATATATATATATATATATATATATATATATATATATATATATATAGCATTCCTAATCGATCCTATTAGTTTATCTTATCGGTGCAATCTGGATCGATATACTCTCCATAATAACTAATATTTTATTACTGGAATTACTCCATCATATTATGCTGTGTTTTATTTCTTTAGTCTGGGTCAGTGTATTCCTATTATTTCCATTATGGGTTCGTTAGAGGTGAGCCAAAAACTCTTATCCAACGTCTGAGTAATTTGTTTCCCATGTACGTTGGCTACACAACTTCGCCTATGGAAGGCTGATAATTGACCGTAGAGCAAATATATCTATCCATCTTGTCGTAATATAACCGACACTACTTTTACCTTTTGTTTTCAGTACTACATAGCTTTAGCAGTGGAAGTTAATTAAGCAAGAAAACGATAATTTACAGAAATAACTCATACTATAAAAACAATAACTGTGTTCAATCTTGAAAAAAAAAACGTTCACCATGGCAGCTATTCCCTGCTGTTAATAAACCGAGATTTAACAGCCCCATTTTGTTAAAATTGATTCTTAGAGAACACACTTGTTCTCATAAAACTTCAAAAGCCCAGCATTTAGTGAAATTTATTTTCTCAAATTTTATGAATAGGAGTATAGGTACTGTATGTAAAATAGATAATTCATTTTGATTAGGCGATCTCAGAAAGGTTTTAATTCGTTGAAGTTGAATGCAAAATTTTTTGATTAATGAAGCACGAATGACACCTAGGAGCAATCATACCCACCAACTTGTGCATTGCAGGTAGAGGCAAGACTGGATCGAATGAATAATTTCCACAATGTTTCCAGGGCCTTGGAGGAACTAACAGAAAAAAAATATCGCACCATGCATTTACCAAACCCTAACTTGATGTGTGATTGACATCGTTAGGACTCATAAAAGTTTTGGAAGGGAAATGTTCTGTCTTGAAAATTTGGTATAGCTAACTATGTACTTGTGATTTGACCTATTTTACCGATATAAAATCCATTTATTTCAGTCACAAAACATGCTCAAAATTCTAAGAACTATGTTCCGTCATCAATATCATCATCATCATCATCAGCAGCAGCAGCAGCAGTAGCAGCAGTAACAGCGTTTCACTGTCCGTCGTTTGAAATTCCCCACACTGTAAGTCGTGGTGTCCAAAATTATTTTATTATTCTTACATCATGATCAGCTTAATGTCATTTGACAATTCAAGTGCATTGTATGACATCCTTGACTCCTGGTTTTCCTTCTGATATACGGTGATGTTTTACGATGTCACCATGCGATGTTGAGCATAATCATCTTTTGTGCATGGTTTTTAGTTTAAGGGTTATCTTTGAGTAAGATCCCATGTTTCTGTTCGATATGGAACTATCGAGAAGATGCATTATTTGTAAAACGTCTTTATAATGTGATTTTTCTCATTCTTAAATTCAAGCTTATTCTACCAAAAGCAACACATTGGATTTCGAGCAGAAATATATGCTTATTTTGATAAAAATGCGGAGCATGAATCTGATTTCAAATTCACTCCATCGAAATAGTTGACCTGATTAGCGTTATACCTATAAATCCACGGATAGATGCCCTAAACAATTATTTTTCCCTTTCAATACGGGGAGAGCTTGGATGTCAAAAATCGGTCTTTTCACAATATTAAAGGTTTTCCTGCCATACTTCTAATGGAAACTCTTGTAAGCTTGCGGGGTGTATAGTGAGGGAAAATTATCCTTATCCAATAAATGTAAATCTTTGAGTGTTGCAAAACATGAAAAAAAGATCGGGCGTTAGAGTTTTGCTGCAATGGGCTGTCCAGTAAGCACTCAAAAAATTATGACTCCGATTTTGATAAGACAAAAGGGTGCGTGTCCGGTTTTTGATGTATTTTAAATGCCTGGAAGGGATGCTATGTTTGAAACAGTGTTGGTTCAAGCAGACAAGCATACACTAAAGCGTGGATAACCGGTAAAAATGCTGTCTTTTGTAAAATCACTGCAAAGTAGAATTTACTTTTGAAAATCGATGATTACCTGCTCCTTCTTAACAAATGAAATGAAGTTCAGTGATAGTTTG
>OY735223.1:15364271-15464271 GCA_963457665.1 Thysanoteuthis rhombus
GTATTGACATGACCCCATACAAAGGCTGTTAGATCAACGAGGGAGCTGGGGCGATCGAGGGATCAGAGCAAGTAATATCCAGGAAAGTTCATCTTAATGAGTGAGTGGAACAAACGAAAGTATGGGTATCGATATTGGCCTATCATTACAATAATGGAAAATAAATGGACAGCTCACACACACACACACACACACACACACACACACACACACACACACAGACACATACACACAAACACACACACACACACACGCACTATAAGCTAAGAAAAAGTGAATTCAGTTCAATTGCTGCTGTAGCTAAAAAATCAATCAATCAAAAACTACTCAACCAGAATTGGATTTGAATCATTGTGATTTAGCAATCAGGTTTCAAGTTCAACGTTTCGAGTACTCAACCATCACAATGTCCACATATACGAATCTTATTTCAACTTCTAGATCAGTTTGTTCTTTTTATAGAAGTGAACGATTTGAATTAAGCCTGAGTATTGATATTTACCCATAAGATTCAAATGGCAAAAGTTTTCCGTTGAAAGTCAATGTACGGCTTATACACAGATATACAAATAATAAAGGAAATGCTTGCAAATAGTACAAAATTCAACAAATACGTAAATTTTGATAATCTGATCAGATTGATTGTTCTGGTCACCTGAACAATACAGATATTGTTTCAATGACTCACCTAATCCCTAGAGACGTCAGGCTGTTATCAACTTATCTGCCTCAGAAGAAGTTGGCTCCCTCTACTTGGCCTGAAAAGTTGGTCTAACATCTACCTGTTAACAGATTTGGTCTTAAAATGTAATATGTATTGAATGGAAATGAAATTTTCTCATAAAATAAAATCGTGTTCTGGTTAAAAAGATAAGTTAAGGAGACTTGTACCGTGATTTGGATTGATAGAAACACGAGCAAAATGATGAAATCGGATAACCCCCTTTGTCTAAATTTTGTCAGTCTTTAAAAAGAAAGATCACATAGAAAGATATGTCTCTGTAATGTAAATTGATAGAACACATACAATGCAGCCGTTTTGACATAACCGAAGGCATTGGTTGATTGTTTTTACCTATAAATGTAGATCTATATCAGGAATGCTCACAAACACCGATATGAATGTGCTCATGTGCTGAAAGATACATATGGACACACACACATATATATGCTTAATCGTACAAGGACCTAAGAATAATTGATGGTCAATCTGTGATCCCAATTTAAAACTTTACTTTCCTGTCCATGAGAGACTACGTAGATAAATACGATGATTGTAATGTAAAGATTCCACAAAAAGTTTTTCAAAGACTAGAATTTTTTTCCCAATATCTTGGACCCATCTGTTGGGAATCAAAGAAAATACTGAGCATTGCTTGCATGTGCCTCTGGCCATTTTAACGACATGATGTGATTTGCAAAAAGTTCGATTATATAAATTTCTTGGTTCTGTTATTTTTCTTATTCATTTATTCCTTGGTTTCTCTCATTTTTTTCGGCGTCGCTACCATTAAACAATACTTTCCCCTGTCTAGTCTAGACAAATAACAGTTTTTTTCTTATTTTGTGTGGCAAATATACATGTAAAGACTTATGTATACATATACATACATATAAAATTCACGTGAATGAAAAAAGCACACATTCATCGACACTTGCAGACATCCATATACACACTCATACATACATATATTTTTTTCTGTTTTTGCAGTTTTAGTTCATTTATTTATTTACTGAACCTCAAGAACGCTCAGTAATAGCTTTTTTCCTAATACACGCACGTGCACATACATGCACGTACTTAGATTTGTTTTTCTGTTGAAGATTTTTTATATATTTATTTTTTCACTCTCTAATTGTTTTTTCTTACACAGAGACATATAAGCAAACGCTCTGACACACACACATTTTTAAAGATTATTTATCTATTTACCGAATCTTACAAAAAAACATACTCATAGTTTTTTCTTAACATATATGTATGCACGCACACCAATCTACACGAATGTGGACACAAATACATACGTACTTTTTGTGATGGTTTTCAATTTAAATTTATTTATTCGTTTATCCAATCTCCAAAAAGTACTTTCTAATTGTTTTTTCACACACACACATACACACACAAACATTTTTCTCAATTCAATTTAATTTATTTATTCACCTGAACTTCAAAACACTCATTTATGTCTTCTGTTTACACGAATACAGACACACAAACAAATGCATGCATGCAGATACATACGCAGGCTTTAGTATTTTCTCTCTCAATTTTTTTTGTTTTTTATTTCTCCCATCTGAAAAACACTCAACGATAGTTTATTTTAGAATTCCCGAACATTTTGGCTTTTAAGTGATTTTACTTCAGTTTTATGATTCATCTGGTTCTTTGTGTCCTGAACTGACGGTGGGTTTAAGTTTCGAGATATACCGTTCCAAATTTAGAAATGTTAACGTTTTTATCTCTAGATATATAAGCTTTTCAAGCAATTGTACTGTTTTAGAGGTACTGATCATTTCCTGATACAAAATCCTAACCACATATGAACCCCTAATTTCGGAGAGTCGGGGTTTGGCCAAGGGTAAAATTTTATTAACTTTGACCAATCATATTTTGTTAGATTTATCAACGTTGTGATTTGATGAATATCGTGTAAGGTGACGTCTATATATTAAATAGTTCTGTAATTGCACTATACTTTTAAAAAAAACCCTCCAAAAACATCAATTTGCTCTGAACCATCTTTGTTGCTATTCTACTGGGATATGCCGACGGTTTTTAAACATTCTGTAAGAAAGATGAAAGAATAATAATAATAATAATTATTATCATTATTTCCTCTCAAAATTTTAAAGACAATACATACATGCATGTGTCACGTTCCATAAGTGGTATAGTAATGATATGTTCATATATGCTGAAATATGAATGTTTGATATAATCTAAATCGTGATTTCTGTGTAATAAAATAGCCCTTTTTAGTCTCCAATATACTATCTACAAATAACAGATACTGATTGATATTGAGCTGGTTGCAAGGGCTTTATTTCACCAATTAAATCAGATTGTTATCACTGATGAAATATCTGTGGTCCTCTTTTCATTACATATCTGGAATCATGGAAACAATTATGACCGTTGCATGGTTTTCAGTTTGAGTGGCAGTCTTTTGGTTAGGAAATATATATTTTCAACTCTCTTGGTGATTGTTAAAATGATGCATTGGTTGTAAACTTTCTTTTTTTTTTTTTTAGAACTGATGGGATTTCTAATTTTACAAAGTTTGACCTTTCTGCACCAAAAGCTTACTGACTTCTCAATAATGTGCATGATTGAGAAGACAAAGCTTCGTAAGAAAAGGATATTTGTTCCCATGGATATACCATATGAAATCAGACTGGACTTCGTGAGTTCATTTTTTCAAACATCTCGATGGTAACTGGAATACAGCAATGCTGCTGTAAATTCAATAACGAGTTGGATTTACAAGATGATATTGATATTACTAAAGGTATAATAAGTGATTCACAGTACATTTCTTTCTGATCGTGTAACTTTTCTTAAAGTATTTATTTATGGCTGGAAAAAGGGCACAAAAAGTGGACAAAAAACTGTGGTGAAAGACCAGTCTGCTGATTATGGTAATTACGATACCAAAAAACACTGCCTTTTGAAGTGCATCACAATGCATACGTATTAGATTTGAAATGGTATATGCCTGCACATGGGTGTAGGCTTTGTGTACGTGGACCTCCTCCAGCGTGAACATCCCCAAAATTAATGATACTTTATCCAATATCAAATTCATGAAACAGGAAGGATACGGAGAGATAGTGGATGCCCAAGGAGGAAAAAAATATGAAAAAGAATTGTAAATTTATCGTGAATTATCCAGTGAAAAATGGAGATAATTATTTGTGTTTCTCTGTTTTTATTTTCAATATAATATGTATTTTTCTGAGGTTATATCAAAATGTAGGAACGTTTTTCACGGTCTTTTTTTCAATAGAAAAAATATGTTTGATTCATTTAATTTAATTTCATTTTATTTCTTTTATTGTATTTCTATGGAGAGAATGTAGGCCCATGCAAGCTGCTACTGACAAATAATATCGTGAATATGTTTGTAGAATGTAAGAGATGGTCAAAAACATGGGATATTTCAGCTGAGAAGGGGCGAAGACAAATGCAAGCATTTGCGTTCAAATGCTGAAATGATCATTGAAGAGATGAAGAGGGTAAAAAAACATGGGGAAGGAATAAACAAAAAACAGCCTTAAAGAAATGAGAAAATGAAAGAAAATAAGGAGAAATAAAAAAAATACGCAATTCAAAATTGAATCATTTCATTAATTCATGTCATGTTGAGGTAAATAGAATGCAGTATCAAGTGTACTGAGCTAGAGGGATGCAGATTCCCAAATTACAGTAAAAGACGTTCAGACATAAATCATGGAAATGACATAAAAATTACTTAAAAAAAAGTCGTTTTTTTTTGTAAACTTGGAGTTTATAGCTGTGAAGCGTTCTACATACACACACACTCTCTCTCTCACACTCTCTCCCAGTGTCTGTGTCTGTCTGTCTGTCTGTCTGTTTCTCTTTCTCTCCGTCTCCGTCTCTCTCTTTCTCTATCTCTCTCTCTCTCTCTCTATATATATATATATATATATATAGAGATATATATATATATATATATATATATATATATATATATATATATATATATATACATATATATATATATATACATATATATACATATATATATATATATATATATATATATATATATATATATATATATATATATATATATATATATATATATATATATATATATTGCAATTATGTTTCCATGAGCACTTTGGATGTATTGAATCTTAAAATATTTATCACACAACCACTTTTATTGATATTGTTCTGAAATAGAATAGTACTATAAATATATATATATATATATATATATATATATATATATATATATATATATATATATATATATATGTATATATATATATATGTATATATAAAGATATATATATGTATATATATATATATACATATATGTATACATATATATATATATATATATATACACATACATATATTTATCTGTATATTATTTTCGATTTCTGATCAAGTGAACTATTATGAGGTATTATTTATCTGAGACGTGAAACATGAAATGATTTGAAGAAAATATTGTTGTGAATGAAGTTCATTTTACCATAAAATACAAATTCAACGCAGTTAGAATTGGCAGTAGCAGTTTGGCCACTCCTTTACATAAAGATAAATTGTGAAAATTGTATAAGTGTTTACGTCTCTAACTATACACCTATACGTATCCATGGTCACATGCCCACGGACACACGCATACAAATGCATGTATGTTTTCAAGTCATATCAGAATGTGATAATCATATATATTATCATCTTGAATTTTTATCTGCGTTTATTTCATTCCTTAATTTACTCCACAATGAATAATACTTCATAGAAACGCTGATATTTGAAAAGATTTGCAATCAAGAAACTAAAATATTTTTCTCACTAATGTAGTCATTTTCATGGGCCTGAGCTAATAAATATATAAAGGACACATGCACTTGCTTTCCAATTCCAGAAAAATGCTTATAAATATATGAATAACAAAAAATATGGAAACAAAAACGTTCGGGACTAAATCCTCTATCCATAGCACTGCCTCCGAGAAGGTGCCATTAAGCATTTCTACATTACTGTTGCCGTGAAAATGTATTAAATATGTTTAGCCCAGTCTGACACACAATCACTATATTAATTTGGATAATTGGATTCATTACTGACGGAAATTATTTTCAAAATCATCTTCGAACGAGTGCTGTAGGGCATGAGGACATGCATGTTTTGTATATGCAATAATGAAGGGAAATATTATGTTCTTTATGTGCTGGGATAGTTCTGCAGAGAATACTTGTTGGTCTAGCACCTCCTAGAAATGTTCGATGGGCTTTAGATCTGGGAAACTAAGTGAAGTCTTCGGCCGGGGAATTCAAGTCCAATACAAGCTAACGCTGCATGAAATATAATTTCAATGATTAGATAATTTGAACCAATTAATCGATTTGTGGAAATATTTTACGAGCATAAAAAACCCAGGGCCAACAGAAAATAAATATTAGATGGATTTCAGTATTGGACAGAAACTAATAACCAGCTGGAGAAATTGGAGACATAACAACAGAAAGAGACAAAGACGGAATCGTGGGACGTACCCAAGAATACTCCCAAGATCTCTACTCTCCAAGACATGGGCAACTAAGCAACAACCAGAATGCATAAGATGCTGACATTTAATTTGAGTATTATTCAGAAGTAACACCACAAATTATCAGAGAAACAAAAAAGGAAAAGCATTTTCACCAAATAACATCATCATCATCATCGATCTACTGAAATAGACTGGTAAAATCGTCTACAAAAAAACACCTAATTCGTTCAACTTGTGTTTAAAACAGAGCAGTGTCCCAGAAGACTGGAACACGGCCGTAATAATGCTTCTAAATAAAACAGGAAATCACAAAGACCCCAACAATTGCTGGCCTATAAGCCTACTCAACTGCATTTATAAACTATTGACAGAAATCATCATCAACTGGATCACAAAAACTCTAATCTAGGGAACAGGCAGGTTTTAGAAGAAGCTACTCGACCACAGACCATCTCAATTCAATAAACAAGCTGACAGGGAGAGCAGTAGAATACAAAATGCCACTTATGGAAGCATTATATAATTCTAGAAGGCATTTGGTAGAAATTCACATGGTCGTGAAGGCTATAACTACACAAAGTGTAGACCCTGTGTACGTCCGAGTACTGCAACATATATACAATAACGGCAACTTTCTGAACTTTATTAGTTTGTCACATCCAATTTTCAGCCAGTCACAGTTCTGCATATGATATATTAGGATATACATTTTGAGGCATCATGTCCATCAACTGTATGCTCTTCTCGATAGATTGCCAGCCCATTGCTTTTTGAGTTTTATGCTGGATTATAGGATATCCCGGACACCTATTTTTCCTCTAATACACTGAACTATTTTTCTGATCCTTCCATGTGGTGACGAGTATGATTATTTCATCTGCACGTTCCATGGTTCTCTGTTTGAGGTTCAATTATTTGGTTAGGATCCAGCAAGTCATAAATCAATGTTAAAGACAGGTTACGTATGATACATATCCCAGTGCGTTTTCACAGTACAATTTTATAGGGTTACAATATTGTCAACATAGAGAAAGGGAATGTAATTAAAAAAAGATGCAAAAAGGGCATCATACGAAAGAATGAGTGAAATACAATAAAATTATCATTTGGTTGTCTGTCTTAAATTCAAAACAGTTTCCGTTATCGATACTTCGTCGTGGTAGCTATTTCTAGAACAAGATGTATCAAAATGTTTGTTCCGCTTAAGAATCCTCACACACATACGCGTAGTGTAAGAACTTCTCAAAAACGTATCCCTTATCTCAGTCAAAATTGTGTCCTGATCCCAGTTGTACTGATTGCATGAAATGTCTATCCCCAACAATAACTTTAAATGATTACCAAGTGTTATTAAGTGTCACTATATACGTAATATACAGTAGATAAAGTGCTTGGTATATACGATAAACAACTCCCAACCTATAAATATATTCAAAGGGGATATAATTTAGCTGCAATATTATTCAATATTCAAAGAATGTTGAGTACCCAGTAGATAAATGTAAAATCTACCCTAAGGAATGACTACTGATCTATAAGTTCTATACAGTTACTCACACGCGTGCGTTTGCACACACACACACACACACACACACACACACACACACATATATATATATATATATATATATATATATATATATATATATATATATATATATTATTGTGTCATCCGCAGACAGCTGTTTCGATGTATTTTATCACATCAGTGTGGTTAAAGACTTTCCATTATTCCCTCCTGTACTGCAAAGCAGGATTGAAACCTTCGTACCAGACCCAGAGACCTTATATCCTACCTCTGGGTTACAGAACTGGACGATCAGTAAGGCTGAATCTAAGCGATATATCTATTTGCACTGAAATCCCTGTCCACCAGAATGCTTTATTCTTTTGGAAGAGCATTACTAGCATATGCAGGGAGTATGCCAAGAAATGCAGCATTCAGAAGGAAAATCAACTTTTTTAAATGTTAGTGCTGCTTCTTCTAGATTTACTGCCAGCTGATTTACGGATACGTAACTTGTAATCTCACTTGTAATTTCACGTAAGTGTATCAGTAAATATCAAAGAAATCATTGATGCTGAGCGTACATGAACAGACTAGGCTCGTCACGAACTAGGATCGCTGATTCCGCTACTCAAAATGCCTGCATGAGTTTGATATGTTCAATTCGATATCAAATAGCACTGTGTGCAGAGCATACCATTCTTTCCACTCAAGGAAAATACTTTGATCTTTTGTCTTCTTTGCCAGAAATTGAATAGTCATGTTAGTATCAACTCAAATATAAAAGTGTACCGTCTCAAAAGAAAAAAAGAAAATGAAATCCCTGTTGTAATACACTGTGTTTAGATTTTAAAGAAATTCACCATTAAAAGGGTTGAAAGGGAATAGAAAAAAGTTGAGAGTTTTAAAAGCCTTTCGTGTGTCATGCCGGGTTCTGGTTCTCTAAGGAACAAAAACGTGTGAAAGGTTGTTATTGAACTAAAATTGAAATATCACAGAAACATTACAATCACTTTCTGAAAATTTGAAAGAGGTTATCATATCCATAGATCTTTCATTTCTTACTTTGAAATTATTTATCGTCAATTTCATTGAAATATATCGCATCAAGTTTGCGCAAAAAATGCTGTTTATGGTTGGGAATAGAGCAGTGAGTATATATATATATATATATATATATATATATATATATATATATATATATATATATATATATATATATATATATATATATATACAAATGATACATTAACCGTCTGATAACCGGACTTTTCTTTCAGATAAGAGTTCAATATAAAATAACACTTTCATCAATTAAATTACACTCAGTGAATGATTACACACACACACACACACACACACACACACACATATATATATATATATATATATATATATATATAGTGAGAGAGAGAAAGAGGGGGGAAAGAGGCAGACAGTGTGACCATACATCATATATGCATTTGTACGTTAATTACTGTCCACGCAATATCTGAAATGATTATGTATGTATTTATGAGTGTCTAGAGGTAATGATCTAGCGGGGCCAGATTTAATTTTTGAGCTGTTCCATGATGGTAATATCTCTACTGCGTTGCAGTTTTATGTCAAAACTATATAATATTGCCATAATTTAATCACTGTATTCATTTTAACTAAGATTTGACATTTTGTTGGAGGATGGACGATTAATTATGAAAAGAATAGTTATATTTTGGCGTAAGCATTGTACAATTACTTACCCGATTACGTTGTTTTATAACAAGCAATATAATATCGGCAACCTTCTCTATTTGTAGGATATCACTTTAAAATCGATGAATCCCGATAAGATTTCGTGGATAGCTTGACAATTGACAACAGAAGAGTTTGATATACTTTGGAGCAGATCAAAGTGCAATGTTGTCTTCTGCTTTGTGATCATATGCCAAGGTTTAATGTATATTCAATCAATATTTCCAAAGCAAACACTGAATGGTGATGATATATCAAGCATGGGCAACAGAAAATGAAAGGACTGAACAATTTTGGGACGGATCAACATGGATTTACTTATATTTGTATACGAAGAAGAATACACTCCTGGAGTACTTACTAGTTATTTTGTAACATTTCAATTGAATCTGTTATAATTATATGTATGAAAGTACTTACTGCAGCTCACTTTTCACTGATTGCTATTTCATTTCTATAATTGACTAATATATTAACCATATAACGACTGGAGATCATTTCAAATTAGTTTTTATATGATACAATGCAATTTATGATCCAAACACACACGTACACACACACACACACACACACACACGCACACACACACACATATATATATATATATATATATATATATATATATATATATATATATATATATATATATATATGTCATCCCATGTATGTATATATTGATACCAAGTCAACTTACAATGGATACACCGGTTTTTGCCAGATCTAGTATGCGTTCTCAAACCTGGTCATTACCCACATATAAGACGGTTTGAGAACCCAAAGTTCCTTATGTAACAGCAAGCTTGTTCTGTTGCTATTTCCGCCTAGATTCTACTGTCAATCACTATGAAATATTACCAAGACAGGGTTGGATTGCGCACTTGGGCTTATCCCGTGCAATTACTGCTTCATGAAGGATATATGGAACTGAGCTCTTTTCGGAGCCGGTATAATCGCATTCAATGGCAGTGATCATGTATGAACGTATCGTAGTATGTATGTATCCATATCTACTTACCTATTCTACTTATTTACTATAATTTCATCTTTTTCTCAACTCTCTTTTCGATTTCTTTTATCACCGAATAAAACATTGAAAACAGCTTCAAAAAACTATCAACATAGGTATTTATTAAGTTTTTGCTTAGGGTTGCTGGCTGGCGATGTATGTAAGTATCAATCAATCAAACTGCATGATTAATGTCAATGTATCCAACAGTATTCAGTTTTCTTTTTCCTCTTTTAGTCCTTAAATTTAGACTTTTTGATGATCACTGCCCAACGAAAGGCATACGGAGTAACTTAATCATTGGATCACCTACCTTTTGAATCTTTTGACGTTGGTCATGTGACGATTTCCATTGACAATTTAATCTTTGTTTTTTTTTTCTCTCACATTATCTTCTATAATGTTCCCCTGATCCTCAGATCATTCCGATCACCTCCCCCCTCTCATTAGTTACATTTTGTCCATTGTTTGTATTGGTAAACTCCAACCATTAACTTTTTACCTTATCTTTTTTATGTAACTACGATGGTGGATGACGATGACCAGACCAAAGCCGATTTGCACGAGTAAATGTAACAAAGTGATGTAAAAAAATACTAATGAATATATCACTCCCTTTTCAAATTGTTAATCGATTGTTTGATCCATAAAAATGTTACTTTTTTTTCAAAGAGTTCATTGTTATGCGCAATAATGATGGTGATAATTACACAGTGCAACACAAATTTGTCATAAGGTAGTGATTCTGATTTCTTGACTGTCTATATATAAAGGATATCGAATGTGGCCCTTATTCATGTCGATTTTTTCTAGTGGTCAAAATGCTGACATTCATATGTAATATTTTCAGTTTATGTGAATGAAATTGTGCACATTCGCTTATTGTTCGATTGAAAATAAGAGGATTTAAAACAACGATTAAAAAAAAAGTATGATTGACATTTTGGAACACTTTACGTTCAATCAATCATGACATTACACGTTTTAACAAAAAACAAAACCAAACAATTTCAACGACAAGTTGCACAGTGTAATCATTTTTTCTGTTTTTTTTTCTTTGTTTTTTTTTGTTTTTTGCAATGCTCATCACAATTGTTCTGACTTCATCATTTATCAGCCTGTAATGTTATTCAACATTTCTTCATTCGTTACCTTCCCTCCAGCTGGTTCTCGCAGTCGATGGACTCTGATCTACATACAACACATGCCTAGGTGAAGCATATCGAGATCATGGTATGCTTTGACATTGGAATTTCCCATTCGGCCTTGTTTTCCAGACGTAAGCGGAGAGTGACACACTTTGTATAAAGGTTAAGTGCTACTGAAAGGGCGTCAGATTAGATGCAGCCCCTTCCCCGGACTGTTTTGCGTTTTTCCTGCTCTTTTACCGATACCTGAAAAAAGGATTCACGCTTCCCGTGTGAAGTGAACATTACTGTCATCAACTGGAGCTCGTACTTTCAATTTTTTCTCCTTTCACTTTAAAAAAACTTCCACGATGGTTGACCATCACTCCATATGTTGCACCTCATCTCCTTTAAACTTTTTGATTGGTTTTGCTTTTAATGTTCAATTAAAACATTGCATCCGACTAAAATATTATCTTTTTGTTCTTGATTATTTTTGAATCTTCTAAAATTAAACCTCTTTAGACAATCCTTAAACCATCAGAACAAAAGTAAAAAAAAGTATCTAAATAGAAAATGTTTGATTCATCCCATAAATACATTTCATCAACAAGTGTTGCTTCTTCCGTAAAAATCCAGATAACTCTTTGTAATCAAAGACATTTCTTGTCGTCTGCTGTTGAAAAATATTTTCCACTTTTTTCTAAGCATACACAGTGAGCGTTGACAAATGGGCAGCCATTTTGAAGACTCTTCAGATAAGGGGGCGCTGATGCCTAATTCCTAATTATGGATGAACTGATAAGATGGATTATCAATTTGAATATTTCAGAATCACCGGTGTCCCCTTAACAGCACAAATATATTCATGAATATGCTCAGGAACATGCAATCACGTATATTTACATCTATGAGAGATTTATATACACCTGGGGCTGACTTTGAAATACTGTCCAAAGGCAAGCTTCATATCATCGACAATTGTACTATATGAGATCGATTCCCCCCGGAATTACTGAGACGTGTGGCGCGATACGAAACTTAGAAAAATAGAGGGGTACAATGTACAATGTGACTGTAATGCTAACCAACTTTTAACCGATTGTCTGATATTTTTACATTAGTGCAGGAGGAGGAAACAGCTTACATTACCCCATGTTGAGAATGGCGCAAGCCACGTGAATGTTAACATGAAAAGAAATAAGGTAATTCATAAATTAGTAATCAGTAAGCAGTACGGTCACATTGAACATAGAACCCTTTTTTCCTAGGACTGTGAAGTGTTTGAACGATTCAGAAGTCTAATGTATTGAATGCATCTAGAATTTAAAGAACACGATTTTGCATTTTATTTTCGAAAGCTAGGACGATAAGTTTTTATTGTTTTGATTACTAAATAATTTTCGAATATTCGCTTTTGAATGACGGATATACTTTTAATTGTACTTAAGTTTGCAATATTTCAATTAGCATAGAACCAAACTGTTAAAATGTCTCGAGTATCCTTATCGACCCAATGAAAGTATTTCTTTGTTACTTTAACATGGATGTATCCCAATATGATTGATATCATCTGGATACGAATGCGAAATACTTGGGAGCTGAAGGAACTCCTAATTCTATCAGACTATGGATAAAAATTTTAATTTTTGCATTGGTATATGCAATTTTAGTTCGTGGATGTATATAACTCGTCGGTTTGGCTCAGTGTGTGAGAGTCCCGCTTGGTAGCCATTTGTTTTTTTTAATTCAAAATCGAGCAATGGAAAAGTCATCCATATATTAGTCTGGTTATAGATAAACAGTGAGGTTCCATTGCTGTGAACATAGTTAGGATTGTTTGTGTTCTTGTTTCGGTGAGAAAAAAAATGAAATATTTGTTTCAGGTACTTCTAACAAAACTTTGTTTAAAACACAAATAAAAATAGTAAGCTAAACCCTTACCATTTTTTTTAATTGATCATCATCATCATCATCATCATCATCATCATCATCATCATCATCATCATCATCATCATCATCATCAGTCTTCTAGCATCCATCGTTTGACATAGACCTTCCCCAGGATTTGCCACACTTCTCTATCATGGGCGTCACGGAGCCAGTACTTCCTGAACTTGTCTCGCTCATCTCTCCATCTAACATTCTGCCGGCCTCGGTTGCGTATGTGGTCTCGGGGAATCCATGTTGTGAGTCGTGATGTCCATCGATTGTCAGCCATTCTTGCAACATGGCCAGCCCACCGCCATTTGAGATTTTTTATGGATTCTATGATGTCTCAAACTCTTGTTTTTTCCCGGATGTGCTGTGCTGTTTTGTGGTCTCTCCGTGTGAGGCCCAGCATTATTCTTTCATGTGCACGTTGCATGGTTCTCAGCTTACGGGTCTGTCTCTTGGTTAGGTTCATGTTTCAGCTCCATAAGTGACTATTGGGAGGATGCATTGGTTGTACACCTTTCTCTTTAGGATTAATGGGATCTTATTATTTTTGCCATCCTAGTGTGATTCTCCGCTTGATTTCTTCTTCTTTTGAGGGTCTCATGGAGATTCGTTGCCCTAGGTAGATGTAGTGGTCTACTTTCTCGAGTTCTGTGTCCTCGATTTCGATCTTCGTATTTTTATCTCCAATGTTGTTGTTGCACATGATGTTCGTCTTGCTGAAGTTCATGTGTAGGCCGACTTTCTTGCTCTCTTCATTTAGTTCATCTATCATTAGTTGGAGGTCGTGTAGGTTCTCTGCAAAAAAGGGCAATGTCGTCTGCAAATCTGAGGTTGCTCAGATACTCGCCGTCTATTTTAATTCCTTTACTCTCCCAGTCTAGTCTTCTTAAGATCATCTCGAGGCAGGATCTGAAGAGTTTAGGTGAGCTGGTATCACCTTGTCTTACTCCTTTCTGGAGCTGGAAGGGGTCCAAGTCTTTATGTCAACTGACATGCACCTAACTGATCTAGAAAGTGAAATCAGAAATGTCAAATGGGACATCATAGGCATTAGTGAGGTAAGAAGGCCCGGAGAAGAACTAATTGATTTTAATATATCTTAATGGTGAAATAATCACGGAAAATTATTTGAAGTATGGAAAAAAAAGGGGCCAACTTTAACTTGTCAATCTACAGCTTGTAAATAAAATTTGGCCACTTTGTCTCGTTTTACATGATGGATGTATCAAAAAAAATATTCTGAAAATCTTTGTACATTCCCGAGTAACACTAAACATGATATGTTTCTTGCTTATAGGGGCGTATCATAAATTTCCCTGTATTATATCTCTAGCTAACTTAATTTACATCAGTGAAGGTAAAGAAAAGTGAACACTATTGGGTTTAAAAAAACATTCTCCATCAAAAATTAGCAAAATGACAAAAAGTGCTCAATATTTAATTAATATGAGAGTATAGACTATATACAGTATACTTTCAACAGTGTCTCAGATATCAGGTTTCAGATGGCATTAGTAACTGTTTTGACCAGGGCTAGTTTTAACGTTATTCGAAATCTAAATGAACTTTCAGAAGTTGTTATCTGATGATTAAAACTGAATCCCTCATATTTCAATAGTTTCCGTAGGGTTGGATAGTACTTCCGTCTGAAAAAATTGTCTCCTCCTCCTGCTCAGTTCTAATCTATACACACGATTTACTTCCTTCTCTCTTTCTTCTTATTCCTCAATCTTCCTTTCTCAAATTTGTTCTCTTCCATCGCTCTTTATTTGTTTTATTTGAAAAGGTAATGGACACTTTCTTTCTTTTCTTTTCATTTGGAGTGATACGAATAAATTTCCATATTCCTTTTCCACTCAATTTATTTTTTCTATCTGTTTTTCGTTCCTTGGGAGGCGAACTTTTTTTGCTACACCTTTTCCTCTAATACTTGTATTTGAACTTTTCCAGATGTTTTCTGACATGAACATATTGCACTTCATTCATATTGCACTCTACGTCGAGTTTACTCATAAATTTAATCATAAATATTGTCATTCTTTCTTCTTCCATTTTAGAATGTCACTTTTTCTACATACGTTCCTATCAGTTTCCTTAAACAATCCTATTCTCTGCTAAATGGAAACACCCTGAGATCCTACATAACATATATTCTTATTTCTGATGTTTATCTTAAATCGACACAAAACCGGTTGAATATTTCAAAAGATGACAACAAAGATTGTCCAAAGAAAGAAAATGATCTATAAAGGGAAATATCTTACATGTGCATTCTTTACCTACGTTGATATCCAAACTTTGTTATCCATCACTCTATTGAATTATGGATTATGACGTACAGCAGGGATTTCTGCATCTGGGAATTGTCAAATATTAATGCTATCGACGTGTATACATATCATACGTCTCATTTAACTGGAGGGACATACTTGGCTCTTTTGGAGAAATATAAATGCAAAGAAAAATATCCTTCAAAAAGCAGAGTTGAGTTAAAATGGGGATGATGGTTTCAAATTTTTGGTTTAAATTCGATAAAATGGAAAATAAATATCAGTTCTATAACATCTTCGACAAATGAGCCAACATTAACTTCTATGATAGATACTAGAGAAAAAAACAACATTGATGCCGAAAAAGTAAAAAAACTGTTCACTCAGCACTAAACATGCAATATTTTTCAACTGATAAAAATTACAGAATCAGGAGCTGAAGATCGTTTTAGAGTTTTTTTTAAAAAAAGATTCATCCAATGAATCCTGAATATTGTGAGTTAATAAGAATTTAAACGACAGCATGACACTATACTACAAAAAGCATTGCGTTGTTGTTTATTACACACGCATAAAGAAATTAGGCTTGAATGTTTCGCTCCTTAAGTTGGATAAAATATATCAGCTGAGATATTCAACACACACACACACACACACACAAACACACACGGACACACACATGCAAATATATATATATATATATATATATATATATATATATATATGTATTGATCAATATGGATATGAATACACCGGAAGATACTGATAGATAATTCGTGTGTGAGTGTGTGTGTGTGTGTATGTGTGTGAGTGGTCATGAACAATCTTCCACATTATATTAAGCAGCTGTCATTTGATTGGTCGATGATGTAACTTTGTCCCTTTTTTTCTAACCAATGGCCTCGACACCGATTGTCTTGAACATTACGATACATCACGTGACCTGTCTTTGAAATTCAAGGAATGCAAAAATGATGGCCATTGATCTATGCCTGTAAAGGGCGCTTGAAAATTTGAAGGAGTCGCTTGCAGATGAATTGGAAAACTGAACGATAGTTCGTCTGCTCTGAACAATGGGGGAACTTATTGCAGCAAACAATGAGGCCTTTGTTTGTATCCAACACTGACAGTTGAAAGACTAACTCAAAGGGGCAAGAACGGGAGAGATTTACAAAAGCATAAGTAATAGATAAATAGATAGATGGATAGATAGATAGATAGATAGATAGATAGATAGATAGATAGATAGATAAATGAATAAATAGTTAGATAAATTGAACAGAAACCAATTGGAAATAAATCAATATCGTAAATAAAATAGATTTGCTTTATTTTGTTAATGAGAAGGTACTGATTGACGTGAATGCAATATTCACAATATTTGGTTGACGTTGGACGCATTTTTATTTCATATCTATTGACAATAAATTGTTAAAGATTCGAACGCAGCCGTAAAAGACAGTAAAACCTGGCATTTGAAGACATGGAGAAATTTCAGTAAATAGACAGGGGGAAAAGTATGAGAAATATGAAGCTGTAATAGCACTGTTATCCGATGAGAATTAATTTCACTGCATGGTTCGTGACTAATAGTTTGTCTGATCAGCTTCATAACCATCTTGTAACAGATGGCCAATAATGCATATATAAAGTCAGATTAGGCATGCTCCTGCGAACAGCAAGAATAGTATAGACACGCTAGATTGAACCTGGAGATTGATACATGATCACCTATGGCATTAGTGTAGTTATCTGCTTTGATTAAATTTTGTCGGTATTGCAATAGTTGTGGCATTCAACGCTTATCGAACTCATTCGGTAGAACAACGTCCAACCTTTTTGGTTTCTTGTTAGCGATTGTCATTTTCTCATTGTTTATGTACATATATAGAAAATGTCTGTCATACCCTCTCAGACTTCTTTTTGTGATCAGGACAGTGATATTCATATGTTATGGGTTTTTGGCACTTAATGGGATAAGAAATATAGAAATATGCCTTTTTTCCAGATCATAATATACCTGCCTAGGTCATTAAATTAGTGCCCGTCGGAAATAACAGATATTTTATATGTGTTACACGAATAAACAAGATATACAAACTTATTACACAGGAAGAAAAATAAGTACAAGAAAGCTGCATAGTTTAATCAATCAGTAATACAGAGGAGATATTATTGTACAGCCAACAGTCAACGTGACAAACTCAGTAGCTAATTCCCCTTGGTAGGCTTCTTCTGTATTTTGTAAAGGTACCTTGGTTGTGATAGGGCACAAAAAGCATGAATATCATTTTCTTCAAAACTACGATGCTAAACATTGCTTCGTGATATTCACTATGTGAAGGATCACCTATAAAGATATGATCGACCTTTTGGTGATGGGGGTACTACTTTTCTCATTTGATCTAAGTTGGCTGGGTTACTTACATTACGTTCAAAAGGCTTATAAGTATGAGGAAGAACTTTGATATAAAGGAGCCGGTTGGAAGAAAAAAGAGAGGAAAGAAGGAAATTCTTACGTTGATATGTTTGATATTAAAAAGTGCAAAATAGAGCCCAGACGTAAAGGAGACTGTGTTTCTATGTTTTCTGAATATGACGTTATGAGAAGAAAAAAAACAGAGATGAAGATACGAATCCAAATAAATCACCAAAAAGAAAAAAGTTAGGATACAGGAAAAAGAAAGAAAAAAAAAAGAAAAAAAGCCCCTAGAGGAAGGTTTGAAGAAAAATCGTTAAGTGATGATGTGGCAAGGAATGTTAACATGCTGACGATGAAAAAGAATAGAGATTACGACAAACCTTTGAGAATGATGAAAAGAGTGAGAAAATGTGATTCATTGAGGTTACCAAAGTGACAAGGGAGATTTGAGGAAGTGTACGGACTTAAGACATTATCAAGTGTTCTGGCCCATTTTACATCTTGAGATTTAGAAAGATGAGGTTGATAAAGGTTTCTCTGCCGATTGATAATAGGTATGTAAATCATGACGTGGTCCCCTGATTTTAGGCAATACTGCCCTGATTGTGGGAGATGACTTTATTGATTTCCTTATGTGCAATATCAATGTTCCGGAGACAGTTTGAGGAAATCAACTCTCAAATGAGATAATACTTTGTAAACATACTTAAGGCTGAACTTATTAACAGTGAATACGATTATGTAAATAGCAATTATTGAAACTAGTAAGTATCCGTTGTTTACAAACAGTATATCTAAACTTGTATCATATTTCAGTATATTTACACAGAAATTTGAAAGGATAATGCAAAGCATTGTGCTCTGAAATTATTGTATTCATTTAGGTATGTAAAACAAATTGACAAGACAGTAAAAATAGCAGCAATAGTAATTATATAACTATATATAATTACAAATACTCAGAACAACAGCTACAATGTATTTCTGGGCTTGAATCATCTCGACTTATCTGCTTGTTATGTCAGCTATGGACACACAGCTTGCAAATTATACTAAACATTATTCAATTATCAAAGAGAAAAACCTTTTTCAAACTAAGATGAGTCATATTGTAAAAAGAAAAGTTATTTGAATGTCAAATTGTCTCAGAAACTCTGTTATCATGTATAAAAATCTGAGCAGCAGATATTTGATTTATCATTTTATGACTTCTGAAATGGTACTTGATCACCGACATTAATCGTTGTGTGATTGGAAGGACTCGTCCGTGACAAACGTGATTAAATGACGGCTAAGTTTGTATTTTAGTGTCCATCGCATTTACAAGGCTTTCAATATATATATATATATATATATATATATATATATATATATATATATATATATATATATATATATAAGCCAGCTGTTTAGGTCTTGCTGTGATATTTTCTACGTAATCACTATCAATCTATCGATATAAGGGGACCTCGTCATCTGTTCAACCTCTCATTATTTTACAATTCTACTTCTGAATAGTGTACGATCTCAACCACAATGACGCAAATCCGTTTTGCACATTTCCATATTATAACACTGATATTTCAAAGATTATACGGGCTTCTCAAGACTGATTATGTCATATTAATCTCAAGAATTCTATTGAGCAGGAATAGTTGATTGGCTAAGCATACTTTCAAAATATAAGTAGAATTTACTTTTGTACAAAAGGAAGATAATAGACTCACTAAATGAATTTACTAAATCAAGCAACCAAAGCTCATCAGCTCCATGATGTCAATTAACTTTCCATTGGATTATTTCTATTGAGGTGTCACTCTCTCTATCTCTCTATCTCTGTATATCTCTATCTTTCTATCTCTCTCTTTCTCTCTCTCTTTCTCTCTCCCTTTCTCTCTCTCTCTCTCTCTCTCTCTCTCTCTCTATATATATATATATATATATATATATACACAAATTACTTTATATATGTAGAAACTAATCTGAATTGATTTTCAATCGTTACACAGTTAATATATCATTCAAATTAAACACTGTAGATAAAATTGACCTGCTACTGATTGGTCACTGCTCCGAAGAAGCAATCCACTTACCATTGTACTGAACAGCCCAATGATGAGGCAATAGACGAAGAGCTTTCGACCATAATTTTGATCTCGTTTATTATCGGTCTTTTCCGTCTCTTTCAACGCGACAGAATGCATTTAAAGAATTTAAGGTCCGACAGAATATATCATGAATTGCGTCATAGTATATACAGACGTATCAGAAATGGTTTCCTTTGCACTGTTGATATATCATTGAAATTATACGCCATGAATAGAATGAACAATAAGACAAAAAAGGCTACTGCACATATCAATTCTCCTAAAGTTGGCTGAAGTGTCATAATACTAAGTGGGCTATTCTTTCCCATGTATGAAATGGCTTAATACCTTCTCTAACGAACCTTCTATATTTGACGTCTTACTGACAAGTCATTAACCGTTGTTTGGAGGTTTTCTGCGGGGAGCAATCTATCCAATACTATTGCGTGTGTGCGTATGTGTGTGTGCGTGTGCGTATGTGTGTGTGAGAGAGAGAGAGAGAGAGAGGAGAGGGGATATAAAGAGAGAGAAAGAGAAACTTCGATCAGTATGTGTGTGTTCATTTGTGAGGGTATAATCTATGTGAATTTCAAAGTGTTAGTGTACAGAGCGGAAACATAATGATCAATGCGCGATGGATATTGGTTGTGTTAGGTATATCAGATCAACGAGTAAGACTCTCAGAAGTGATCACACCTTTGAACAGTTTCCTGATATCTAAAGAAAAACAATGCTGAACCAAAGGATGCATGATTAAGCTGTGAAAATTTTACAAAAGTAAAAAAAAATGGAGTAAATATTCGCTGACGCCAGGGTTTATCTCTAGGAAATAAGTATCATGAGAAAATTTGGCTTCCCAAGATAGAGCAATATATTGGCCGTACTGTGAAGAATCAACATTAGAGCAAAGTATTTCCATTGTGGTGAAACAACCATTAACATAACAACAAAATGATAATACACACATTAGTCTGTAAATGTTAGGTAATAATGTAGTTGGGCAGAATATATAATGTTCTGAATTGTCCACTACCTGGGATGGTTAGGTCAATGCTCCTGGACAAAAAGCATTTTTTGTAAGGAGGGACTTTCTAATGATCAGCTAAGAATAACACAAAGAGCAATAAAAACAACAAAATTAGGAATACTTCTAGGCTAATTAAATGCATGAACGTGGAGCTGAGAGAATACTGAGCTGAAGGATATCGAATGATTGATAAAAGAATGGATATGGACAGGATATATAAGTAGAAGATTACAACAGATTAAGCATAAAGATCATTGGTTGATGCCTTAGCGAAGTAATTGCGCAATGAAAAAAAGACTAGACATAAGTTTGAGAGACGAGAAAGGAAGGTTTGCCGGTAAATATAGGGCACAATTACCTTGGTTAACGAAAGGATGGTAGAGACCCAAATTCAAAAGTGGACCTACATTGGCAGCTGCTGCTGCTGCTGCAGCTGCTGCTGCTGCTGCTGCTGATGCATTAGAGATGCTGAGTAACTGAACAGTTAACGTAGTATGAATTGGTGATCGAACTTCCAACTCCGACTAATAGTCTTACCCCATTCTGCATCAATGCGCTAGAGAAGGCATGAATTTATCTTCCCATTAAAGGGACAATTCCAGATTCCAGACCATTTGAAAAAAGATTGGGTTCCGTAAGTTTTATCTTCATTAAAACGTTCACCTTGAAAACATCTGCCGTAACCAATAAGCCGAACACACAAACACGAGCACAAAAACACACACGCACACACACATGCACACACGCACATGCAAACGCACATTTACATACTAACATAAATCCAGACACACATTCACACAATCCAACCCGTATAATAAGTAGCTATGTATCAAAACTTATACATTAGTACGATTGCTTCATCTTACATCTTTCGATACGAGTATGTAGGGCATTTGTATGAAATTATAAAATGCTATCGATTCATAACAGAGTAAACAGTTTTTCCCTATTAATAAAATTATTCAAATGAGAATAATTTTGTTAATAATGAAACAATATATATATATATATATATATATATATATATATATATATATATATATATATATATATATATATATATATATATATATACGTGTGATCATGCATGTGCATGTGTATATTCATCATACACGCTAGTTTTAATATAATCAAGGTAACTTTTTACATATAATTAATTTATAAGTTCACCATTTCATTTTCAAGTCGTTGCATATATTTATCGGAGAGGAGAATGTTAAGTGGCATCCTTATTTATTCATGTTTCTCCAATTTGGTGGAATTAACTTCTGTCACTTCTGAGTTAATTAAGTTGAATTTGAAATAGGCTGCTTCCCAGTGCAAACACCTGCCTTGACAAAATTATTCAAAACATCAAAATTAAAAACATAAACAAAAGAAAAATATTATTTAGTTCATTTAATGAAATTTTTCTTTGTGATAGCAACTACAACGCTGATCAACATGTTGACACGTGCACGGCAGAGACATTAGAAAAAAAGCAACAACAGCACTTTTGCAGGACCCCTAAAATGTCCCTTTCCCCTAACCAACTAGCCAAGTAAGTTAAATTTATTTCCTCTTTGTCCATGTGTCAGTGAGTTTATCTTGGCCTGTGAGTGCTCTCTCTCTCTCTCTCTCTCTCTCTCTCTCTCTCTCTCTCTCTCTCTCTCTCTCTCACCGTCTCCGCATTCTTGGGCAATATATAAGGGCTGCCATCTTGAAAATCTCCATGATTACTCAACTGGGCATCATCCGAAAAGTTTCGTTTTTTTTGTTTCTCAGGAGGCGTTTCAGGTAATTCTTGACCAACAATGATGAAATGAAGCAGTTTAATTTTTTTAGTAAATTTTGACAAAAGATAATTGACCAGGACATTGGTCTTCGAAATTGTTCCAGGCATGGCTCTACGATGCTAGGCATAGTTATTTGACGTGTAAGCTTGGTGTCACAGAAAGACGCCGTATTCGGGCACCAGTGAGAACGTAAGATTTACATGTTAATCAAGTTTCACACTCAATTATCTTAGAGAGGTTTAAGAGGAACACTGGTAGAACTGACTCACTACAAATGGCCAGCAGAATAGGATCGTTTACAGTCACGCTACGGTAGGTAACTTTTTTTTTGTTAACTGCTGCTAAGTCTGGCCTCAATTCTCAACATCACGATATCAACGACGGACATATCACATCGTGGTAAAGTGTCTTTCAGGAGCAGGAGAAACAAATCAGTACCTCAAGATGGTATTTCCCATCAGATTATAAATCGTTTGGGGGTGATTTCTCTGCATAAAGGCATTTGGCAATATAAACCCTTACAACATATGCACAAACCTCTCCAGAATTGTCATTTACGGAGACAAGCTTAGCCTATCTTAATAGAGCTCTCAGCATAAAATATTGACCGCTCAGTGCAGATATAAGTCAATACACGACCTAATTGATCTTCAGACAAGGTTATTGACGACTGGTACAATTTTGTTTTCGATATTTGTCTGAATTTTCTCCCAATAAAATGGCCTAATATATTGAATCAGTTATTTTCTCAATGACAGAAGCAGCAATTATCATCCGTAAATCATACCACCCCATACTTGTACTACGGCTTATCAAAACATTTCCATGACTGAATTTTTTACAAAATTATTGCGTGCACAAGAGATGGACATCATTGGTTTGAACTGACTATAAATGCCCTAAAAATAACGATTTCGAAGAATGGAACGTTTTCAGATGACGCCGACTGCTATATTCATGCACATATTCAAGGTTGTGGCCCAACAAAATGATTAGAAGCACCCAGAGACTAACATAAACAAGTACAAAAAATGTCACCCCGTAGACTTGTTAGTAGGACAAGCAATTCGTGGGGTTAAAATTATTTGAACAATGACGATGTGAACCAATTAAAATTCTACAGATGACAAGATTAACTTATGATCTATGTCTCTGTTCATCTCACACCATTTGTATGTATCCACCTCTCTCTCTCTGTCACTCACTCACTCTCTTATAATGTCCTAGTATCATTGATGGTGCATATTTTTCAAATTGCCCGCATTCATTCAGCAGTGACCGATAACATGCACGTAAACAGACTCATAAAGAACACCGAGAATGACCTCGAGGAACTCAAACTAGTTGATAGGGATTTGGAGGCAAGGGAAACGATGGTGAATAAAATATGAGACCCAGGCAGCAACAGTATTCCTCAATCCATCGAAAAGGCGTTAAATCAATTAATAAATATGGATTAGTAATATATCCTTAACTATTCCTAACCAAGCAGTAAACTACTTCTCTCGAATGTTTTCTTCATCTTTGTATCATTTCATTAATTTGCATAACTTTTCTTCACTTCCATCGTTTTTAATCTCTATTTGAGCTGACGAATCTTCCCCTTATCATATGGCATTCAAACACAAGAATTTGCCCAGCATTTCGTAAAAAAGTACGCCAGGAGTTGAATAGGAAATCAATATTTCGGGGGGCGGATCTAGAACTTTTCTTTCAATTGAGATATTTAAATTTCCTTTACGAAAGAAATATCTGTACATATTCATTTGTGCTCCTCTGTGTGCACTGAAAGTTACTCAGAATGTCTCTAGTGATTGTCAATAAACTCTCGTTGAAAGCCAGATCATTGACTAGGGAATTATTGATTCAGTTATCGAGATTCCAAGATTTGTTTTCATAGAGTGATTTTACATAATTCAGTGAGGTAGTAAAAAAATGTCGAAATTGAATCACACCAAGTTGAATTTCTTCATTCTTGGTCGCTTATAAACTTATTTTCAATCAGTTTTTGAAGAGTGTCCGGTGCCGGTAATGGAAAGCACACTCTGAGATCCCCGTTGGCATTCTATTTTCAAATTAACCACCATTGTTGTATAAAATTTGATTTCCTTCCCCCCAAAATATTATATTTTGCACTAACCTGTCCGTAGCAATCCAAGGTACGTCCAAATCGGTTATTATTTAGAATCTTTGGTCGGAAAGCATAGACGAAAATATTGAGCATGAAGCCGGTCCTAAATGCGACCCTAGCGAAGATTCATACTGTCAACTTATCTGATTTATTGTGATTGAAAACCGAATACTGCTTGATTTTATCAACTGTCAGAACCTCTCCCGTGGATAGGACGATCGAATCTTGCCTTCTAGTTCAAAAGATGTAGTCAGTCTAGATTCTTATGTTTCAGGGCATCCTTTACATTATAATTTCTACAACAATTCCTTGATTTTGTCGATGCCAATCATTAACGCGTCCATGTTCTTTTTCTATATTTTTTTATAAAATTCGCTGCATCCATTCATAGTGGGTTAATGTTTTTTTCTAAAAAGACCATATGATTGATGGAGTTTTGGTTTTGTCTATTTTTAGCTTCAATGTATTCAGTCCTGATGCATTTTTTCTGGACTGTGATGATTAAGCCAGAATATTTTTTTTTCATTGATGATATCATTTATGTTAGAGATAAGTAAATGTGCACCATATGGGGGAAAGAAAACAGATGAAAATATGATCAGTTTTGTAGATTTCTGTACATTTACATTCAATCTTAGGATGATGCTACGTTCAGAAACAGAACAATTCCGGCCAAGGTCTTTGGCTTGATTATTACAGACAGGGAACACTAATTCACATATTACACATGAACACATACACACAAGCGAACACACACACACACACATACACACACACATACACACACACATGCACTGTACTCATCAAAATTATGTTCATATTCGACCTGAATTGAACAAAATCACATTTTTATATGAAAAAGTTCCCAGAGGAGTAAATCAGGATGCATTGCCTCCCGCTCAAAATCCTAAATTGCTCTCGCAAAACTCAGCCAAATGAACAGAGTGTGTGTTTGTCAAATACACATAAAGAGTCATTTCCACATAAACGATAAGGCACTGCTGAGAAAATAAGTACATCTGTCGAGTATTGAAATACAAAAGAAATCTTACTCTGCTTTTAATTAAAACTAATGTTCATCAGAATTCAAGAGGAAAAAATAAAATAAAACATTTACTTTACAAGGGACTGATGACTGAAAAACCCTACTATAATTCTAGAAAAAATACTCATGAGAATTTAACTCAACAAATATCAGTCTATGAGTGACGTTTTGTCTTAGAAATGATGTTATGTATTCCCATTGAAATTTCAATTCGTAATAATTCCTACGCAGTTGGCTTTCAGAACTCCAAAGATAATAATCATGAATATTTTGTTGGTCGGTATTTGCACTATATATATATATATATATATGTATATATATATATATATATATATATATATATATATATATATATATATATATATATATATATATATATATATATATAAATCTATATATATATATATATATATATGTGTGTGTGTGTATATATATATATATATATATATATATATATATATATATAACTGCAAACAAATCGTATGTCATGGTTTCAGATATCTTGTACTTTAAAATTTATACATCCTTGTACATAGAATTCTGAGCTTTATTCGTTGGTAAAATGTGTAACTTGCAAATTGACACAGTGTGACCGGGATATACTTTCAGGATTGCATATCTGATAAACCAAAAGATGAGTTTCTTCTAATATTAGATTGCACCGAATGGAAAGATGCATATTCCTACGAAAATACAAAAAAATAATTCTCTCTAACATTATGCCGTGAAAACGCATTAATATTCAGTTTAAGGTTTTCTTGCGTGCCCAAGTTTTGCTGCGTATGCACGAGTTAAAATTGTAGCTACAGAAAATGTGCAGATGGAAAGTTATCAATTTATCAAATGTAATGCAAACTGATGGGTTATTGTTTTATTTCACTTCTGCTTGAATACCAATCGGTGGTGTCAATGGACAATATGTATCTATGAAAGTCAATGGATAAAATCGACAAATATGGTAACTCATCATTTGTGTCGTCTCTATAGTATGATAAAAAAGGTGAACTTCTTAGTTTAGCAGATCATAGTACCAATATATTTTGTAGGAAAGAGACAGAGACAGAGACAGAGAGAGAACTATAAGAAGTTCAAGATCGAAAGACATCTTGAAATTATTTTACCAACATCCTAAAAATCTTTAGCTGGCAATTTTCTGAACACAGATTGCTATATCGTTCAGGCTCGGCTCCAAATACACCTATTCCATTTCATTGAAGTAGAATCGACTTTTTATCCGTGAGTTTCATATCACATTACCTGACCCAATACTGTATATCACAAACTAAAATTGCTCGAAGAACACATCCCATATTTTCAGAAGCTATTTATGCAAAATTATATGATGATGAAAAATAAGCATTTTTTATTCTTTTTGGGATACCGATTTTTTCGTTTTTATTATTATTATTATTGTAACTTAATGCACAAAAAGTTCCAGAATGCATTGATACAGCTGTTATCAATAATATCTGCACTAGCAATAAGTGGTCTGCTAAAACAGGCTTCAACGTTTCCACTATAAAAACTTCAGTCATATAGGATTAAAAAGATACAAAATAATAAAAAAAATTTTAAAAAGGGTCTGAAAGATTGA
This sequence comes from Thysanoteuthis rhombus, assembly GCA_963457665.1. NCBI lineage: Eukaryota > Metazoa > Mollusca > Cephalopoda > Oegopsida > Thysanoteuthidae > Thysanoteuthis > Thysanoteuthis major. The sequence continues at coordinate 15,392,195 of OY735223.1, forward strand.
AAATATCAAGCTTGGTTTGTATCATCCGTGGTGTATCATACTTCTTAAGAATCAGTCCGAACTCTGGAATTCATGAAAATACAAAATCAATTACGTTAAAGTGCTGGTTTCGGAAGCCAGGAAGAAAAGATATCCATCGTCACCGTGAATCAACAATGTCATTCAAGGTGACACGAATAAAAAATAAATTGAAATCTTTATCTGGCACAACCAACTTGCTCTCCACTCAATGGGGAAAGATCTATTTTTGACGACAAAAACTAAGGAAGAGATGACAATTTCCTCGGGAAATTCATTTACTGTTAAGCAAGAAACACAGGAATTTAAAGCTGTGATCTCTTCATACATTGATCCTTCTTTTAGATGGGAGTGCAAAGGGAATCATAATAAGCAAAGTGTGTGCGTGTGTATTTGTGTTTATGGGGGTATGAGTGGATTTGCATGTAAGCATACATCTATATACTTATATGATTGAAACGGCATTTATAATACAACGACTGGAAAAGACTTCTAATCTACACGTCATAAATTAAACATCACATTCATAACACTCATATATCGTTCTTTCTCTGTCTCTCCCTTCACACACACACACACACACATATTATATATATATATATATATATATATATATGTATATATATGTACGTATATATATATATGAGTGTGTGTGTATGAGTTTGTTTGTGTGTGTGTGTTTGTTCACTTAAAGGCCAACATAGTTGATATCAGCTTTTAAGATAAGAGCTAGTGTTGAAAGTTTGGTTCAATATTTTGATCAAAAGTTGCAGATTTTGTACTCTATGATTTTTAGGAGGGTGCTAAGTACATAGAGTGTTCATTCCAGTGTATGATTATTTTTAGTGGCAATTTTTCTTAGCCCCAATAATTTTGTTGACCATTTTTGATGTCATCCTTTGTCATGGTCCGTAGCCAGCACCTTTGATTTGGATTTATGTGAAAATTGCTCCATATAAACAGCACCATCTTGGAATGGAATGAATTTCGTGGGGTTAAATGCCCGAAAAGGCTGTGTTCAACGATTGATCTTGGGTGTAGATGGTAATTAAAAAAATGTCACTATTCATTATAATAATTGCTCATTTAAAAAGTACTGAATGAAATTATTTGTCTCCTCGTGTTACACGATTCTTTTGTTATTTGAGTATTGGATTTTGAGGGGAAAATAAGCATAAAAATATAATCTCTCGTAGAAAACTGGTACATGAATATTTGTCACTTTAGTACGCCAGTGTTATTTGTTTTTTTCTGCTCCAATCTTCTTCAATCAAATCTACGTTCTGCAATGCCCCAGCTGCCATCAACTACCACCTGCTAAATTCCCAGAAAGTATCAACTAAAGAAATCGAAAACATAGAACAAGTAAAAAAAAACAGCTAGAAAAAATGGAACTTACGCAATTAAATTTATCGCAAATAAATTTAATTTAGATAATTTCATTTTCTCCTTCAGCGATCATACTTAATTGGATTTGAGCTTCTAAACAAGAGAAAAACAGACATTTTTTTCTTGAAGCTCTAATATGTATTGTAAGGCTCATAAATGGGTACATCCTTTTTTTCCACAAGAAGTCAATTTTTTTGCACACAACATACCAGTATTTTATTATTTCTAATACAGAAATGTTTATACACTTGAAAATATCCATGTCATGAACACCTAAATATTGTTAGGCTGGTAAAAACTCGCACGACAGGAGTATATAAGCAAATAGATCGATGTATGGATAGATTAGACATACACTGTCATTACTGTTTTCCCTGTTTGTGTGAGGAATCTCACAATAGAGCTGTCCAGCAAAGAAAATGGTGTATTATTTCTGATAGACCCTTATTTCAACCTCTGAGATTATTCTTCAACGAATATTAATTCCAGCAGCCACCCATCCAGGCAAAACACAGTGATATCCAGTTCAGAAAACAAACAATAAACGCATGTACCCGAGAAAGGTTCATCAGCCTGTGGAATCTTCCATGCCTTGTGCTTAGCTTACAAGATGAATAAAAATGTTGTTTGGATCCCAAAATTTCGATAACCAAGCACTCCCTCCTCCCTTGGTGAGTTTTATGGAATGAGAATGTATACTATCAATTTTCAAAGAAAAATTCTGACAAATCTTTGTTTGAACAGTGATGTTTTTTTTTCCTTTTTTGCCGTATGTATGACTGCATATATGCAGCTCTTCATCAATGAATACAGTTTTGGATAAATTTTCCATTATAACGGCAAAATACACAAAGTATGTATGCAGATTATGTATATACACGCACGCACACACATGCACACACACTCATATATATATATATATATATATATATATATATATATATATATATATATATATATATATATATTTATATATATATATATGTGTGTGTGTGTGTGTGTGTGTGTGTGTGTGTATGTGTGTGTGTATTTCTGACTGAACCAAACAAAATACATACAACTATCATTGGTTACTAATTCATCACTTGTATCTCTGTCTCTGTCCGTCTCTCTGTCAATCTGTCTCTCTTTCTTTCTCTCTCCCTCTCTCACTCGCTCTGTCTCCGTCTGTCTGTCTGTCTGTCCGTCTCTTTCTCTCTCTATATATATATATATATAAATATGTATATATTGTTCATTAATTTTTCCTTTTTATTGTCACCTTTTTACTTCTACCTCTTCCAGCTCCGAATATTCGATACTGTTTTACACATCCTGTGGGTAGCACCCATGGTCTAAATCATCATGATTCAGATATTTAATGGATCTTATGATATATCTGACTCCTGACCTCCTCTGGATGTATTTTACAGCCTTGTGATTTGTCCATGTGGGATCCAGCATTATTTATTTATGTGCACGTGGCATGGGTTTCAATTTGTGGATATATCTCTTGGTTATGTTCCATATTCCAGCTCTATAAGTGACTACTAGGAAGATGCATTGTTTTTACTCTCTTCTTCTCAGGATTAATGGGATCTTGCTGTTTCTGAAGGTTGAGTTTGCTATAGCAAAGGCTTGTCATCCTATGGTTATTCTTAGCTCAATTTCCTCTTCTTTTGTGGGTCTCATGGAGATTTGTTCTAGGTAAATGTAGAGATCTACTTCCTCTATTTCCGTGTCCTTGATTTTGATTTAAATGTTTTTATCTCCGACATGGTCGTTGCACATGATCTTTGTCTTGCTCAAGTTATTGTGTGAGCCGATTTTCTTGCTCCCGTCATCTAGTTCATCTATCATTAGTTGGAGGCTGTGTAGGTTCTCTGCGAAAAAGGGCAATATCTTCTGCAAATGTGAGAATGCCCAGATTCTTGCCGTCTATCTTGATGCTTGTAATCTCCCAGTCCGTGAAAAGTTCGAGTGGGCTGGTATCCCTTAGCATTACTCCGTTTTTAGAGCTGAAAAAGGTTTGAGTCTTAATGTTGCCTGAAAAAGGATCTGCTATGATTGTATATATGTTTCAGCACTCAGACATATCCTGTATCCACACCTTGACGTTCCTTATCTTAAAAATCCACCGAGTCGAAAGCTACTTTGAGGTCATCAAATGCTACGGCGAGTGGCATTTTGTATTCTGTTTCTTTTTCTTTCAGCTGATTTATTGAATGCAGATGGTCAATGGTCAAAATGATTCTTCTAAAGCAAGCTTTCTTTCGTGGTTGGTTCTCATCCAGTGTTTTTGTGATTCGGCCAGAAGTTACATTCTCCATATCTGTAAGCAATTTTTCAGTGAAGAAAGTATCACGACTTGCACGTGCAGCTAGTGAAAGCACAATGGACTGAAAGAAAAGTACATTTCAAGATATATATATATATATATATATATATATATACATATATAAATGTGTGTGTGTATATATATATATATGTGTGTGTGTGTGTGTGTACATATATATATATATATATATATATATATATATATATATATATATATATATATATATATATGAGAAAAGAATTACTGACTGGATAATTGATGAACGAATATGAAAAAATAATTGATAGAAGCACCAGAACATGGTATAGAAAAGTAAAAGTAGAAGCCATTGACGAAAGATTCTAATTCTAAAGACTAACGAACAGAAGGTTAAGGATTTTAGAAATTAGGGCCAAAAAATCTCACCAACGACCTCTTCGACCCTTCACCTCGGGAACAAAGTTCACGGTCTCGTTACAAATCGCCCTGGCTGTTAGCTTCAACATTTTCATTTACACAGGACTACTTCTCAACTGCTTGCACAACGTGTGAGATCCACAGTCCTCCCCTCTAACATCTCTGTTACATTACTATCTTGACTTGAGATGATCTCCCGTCGTTACACGGTTAATATATTCTTCGTCCCAGATAGAATAAATAGAATAAACAATTGAACAATTGGGGCTCTTAGTGGAATTGAACTTCATCCTGATAGGATAGCAACTTCAACGTAGCGATTCTATTACCATTGAGTCAAACAGCCACCAGAAATAAATTTGTTTATTCTATTCCTTGTGTTTAGGGCAAATGACACCTCAGCCGTGTAGCGATTGAATATTATCTCAAGTGACATCCTGGATAATATAACACAATTTATAATTTATTCTGCTTGTCTTAATATGTCCATTTCTTAATATATTACTATCTTAGTAAATATTTAAGTGGTGTAATGCCATCCGCGTATGTGTATGTGTGAATGTGTCACACAGTAAAAAGCATCTAAACACAAGTGCAGTCCAATCAAATATGGCTTACATATACCATGAACGGTGTTCTTTTTACAAAGTATATGTAATGTGATTATGTCAGTTGAATATTTCAAAATATCCATAGGCTTGAATGTGACTTTACTGATTATTCCTACTTGCCATAGTATTGCCTTTCTTGTTGAATTGCTCAATGCGATAAATGTGATGGAAAAATGTACCTGACATCCATACACATATCTTTGCTCACAATTCTACCCGTCCCAGACGCTGCTGCGTTTTGATGCAATTTGTATTTTCTCTTATTTGAACCGAATGTGTTTTTTTATATGCTTCATGCATCAGCAAAAACGCAGACATGTGGTACCCAGCGGTCTTAAAAAACAACGTTGTTAAGCGTAGAACTACAGTGGAAGCATCTTCCAAGCGATAATTTTATTAATGTGACAAGTTGACGAATGATTGGCAAGGTCAGTATAAATATTGATTAAAATTAATCTTTTCAGAAATGAGAGATTATTGCTCAGACAGAGTTGAATCTAAAGGGACAACAGTCGCCCCCCGCTAATCCCTTGAAGAGATTTTTTCACTAGTAGTTTTAGATTTATCTATTTGCAATAAATAGTGATAAGTATTTTTTCTGAGTTAAGCTTGCACATCTCTAGTTAAGATTCACCAGATCTTAGCTATTTTACAATAAGTTCAATATTCATTTGATTCCTCACCAGTGTGGCCTTGTAATAAACTACCTGATTTAGTGAATTTATTATTATACATATGCAAATTGAGCTAATAGATACATGACTGGCCGCCAGGCTTGCCGTTCGTATACAAACTCAAAATTTCAAATAAGCCATTCAGATAGATCAATTTGTTTTTCTGCTAAATCTTCTATTGTTATTAAATCTAGTTGAAAAAAATCTCTTGAAATCCCTCATTTTGGAGAGAGACGATTTCTTTCTCCATCATGTCTCTATGAGGTTTTGGGACGGGCAGTTACAGCCCGTAAAATAGCCAAATCCTTTGATAGAAGCGTGAAATCAAGATGGGTACACTTGGTTCAGACCATAGCCAAATGTTGCAAACCTCTCCAGAATCGAACGCAATATAGCATTTGTTTTAAAGACTTGCTTGCTATGCTATACCCTAGAGTAGGACGTCCGTCTGATAGGATGATATGCATAGAAATAAGAGGTTTTAATATGGTTCCGTATATGGATGAATACATAAGTAAACGGAGGACAGCTGCAAGTCTAAAACAGTACACCCTAAGGATGTAAATGCTAACTAAAGACTGAAATGCTGGAAATGTTTCGTACGTAGATAGAGAGAGGGAATCAGAGCACGTATGAATGCGTGGGTGTCTGTGTCTGTGTTAGAGATACTGAGAGAGAGAGAGAGAGAGAGAGAGAGAGAGAGAGAGAGAGAGAGAGAGGGGGGGAGATAGGGAGAGAGTGGGTAATTCAAGTTACAGAAAGAGAATTACTGGATAATCAGCGGTCAAGAACAGACCCACAAAAGTTGGTAGGTTGGTACAAACTTTCATTATGTGCCTTCTGAAATACGCTCAGTACTATGGACTATTTAATGAACTTCGCGTGGATATCTATAAGTATGGTTATACGAAGATGGAACAATGACATTTACCAAACTCTCAGAAATACAATGATATTTCTATTTTGTTAATCGATTTTTCCTCACTTAAGTCATTGTCCATTACGGAGGTCAACTGTGCAGGTAGGTAGGGCACAATACCGGCTATATAACTAATTTGATATCTCCTAACTGCTGCAGATGTATCATTTCGAACTCTTTATATAGCTGCATAATAGTTTACTGCGCCAGTAGGGAAAGTACACCTTCTGTGGACATTATCAGTTCGCAGTGAAGAACCATAAAATTAGATCAATACTTAGTCCGGCACATTCTTCACAATGCGACACCGTAACTATTCCTCTCGCTCGATACAATACAATATATGTGTGTGTGTATATATGTATGTGTGTGTGTGTATTTATACATGTATGTGTGTATGTGATGCAAACATCATCATCATCATCATAATCAGTCTTTTGACGACTTTTGTTGGGCATAGACCTTCCACAGGATTTGCCACGATTCTCTGTTATGGGCGTCAAAGAGCCAGTATTTCCTGAATTTGTCTGGTTCATCTCTACATCTAGTGTACTGTCGGCTTCGGTTTTTCATGTCATCTCTCGGGATCTATTTCGTGAGTTGTGATGTCCGTTGGTTGTCGCTCGTTCTTGCAACATGGCCTGCCTATTGCCATATGAGTTTTTGATAGTTTTTATAATGTCGTAGACACTCGTTTTCTCCCTGTTATACTGTGCTGTCTTGTGATCTCTGCATGCAAGGTTGAGCGGGCCATTCATTTACCGTCCCAACACAGCAAAATATGACACAAAGTCGGGCTCAACGTGGAAAAATAGGAGCATCCCTTGAAACATAGCGCCAGCCAACGCGACTTTGGTTGCCAAGCGACTGTAGAAACTAAAACAACCCCCGCCATGAAAGCGTTCATTTCGGAACCTGCTTCTTTAAGTGCAATAAAGATGTGCTGCCCTGGGGTGCCATATTCCCTGCAGCTGGGCTGATTAATAATGGGAGAGCCCAAAGACGAGTCAAAAGGCTCCCCAATCCGCGTAGTAAAGTGCAACCTCAGTAAAACCTCATTGGCTAACGCTTGCACCAGTGCACTCGGTCTTTGATGTCAACCACTACAAAATCTCCATCCCATTTGACGGGCAAGTGTCAGTACCTGCGCCATTCTCAGTTCTTCGGTCTGTCGCTTGGTTATATTCCATGTTTCAGCTCCATATGTGATTATCAGGAGATAGTAAACAGTGTACATCCTCTGTAATGCCGGTTATACAGGAAATATATCCCCATTCAAATGAAGTATTACAATGAAATAGAGAGTGTATTCGAAATTTGCATTTTTTTCTTTTTAATTCGAAAACAATCAAGGACAAAAAATATCCATTTCAATGGTATGATTTTTTTTCTCTGTCTGCAACTAGAGACATTTCCACTGGAATGCAACAGATGTGCAGACGGAAATACATCCTGTCCACGATTCAGTGTATACTATTCAACTTCCTTGTTTTCTCCCACATTTGAATTAAACTTCAGAAGGTATTAAGTTGACGTAAAACTTTCACTGGTATTACAAAATGATCAAAAGCATCAGAGCAGTTACAAATCTAAAAGAAGGAAATTCGAAAATATCTATCAATTGTTTTTCTCTCACTGGGAATGTCTAGTAAGCTACGTAAGTTTATTCATTAGGCCAGGTAGTGTAATTGTTAAGATGCCAACTACTCACTTAGGATCATCTTGGTTCGATTCCTGATATGAGGGAAGAGACTGAAAAAGTTTACAATTGATCCAATTTCTTTGTATACTTACTAACTAGGTATTTCATAAGCAGTGTGATTCGAGGGGAATAAATTTAGAGCAGGGTCACATTCAACTGAGGACAGCCTATGCTTGTGATGGAACATCAGTCAAAAAAGAGACTGAAAGCGCAAGACAAAAGTGGGGAAATATCTCAGATAATATATGAATATAAAAGGATCGAATGCTTTCATCAATTGACAAACCAGCTTTCTACCTATTACTTGTTCCCTGCAACTGTCTCAAAATTCAAGATATATATTTATGTGTGTGTGTATATTCAATTAATAAAATATTACTGAAATGAGATTGATTCGTCAATATTCATGAATTTTTTCTATGCAACGAACAACAGTTCGACCCTTATAGATTTTCTCTGAAAAAAAATGTAGAGCGTTCATTTGAAGCATTCTGTAGCCGAATTCATAATCCTATCGTCACTACAAGACTCTCTTCCACGTGCAAGGATTGGTTTACGGCCTTTTCTCTCCGAATTCAACAAAAAGAAGGATCACTGCTATTCTATTTGAAAGTATTTCTGATGCTGTATTGTAGTTGAAGATGGGAGTTCAGAAAGTGAATGACGAAGTTGGCACAATTTGTCGGCGGAACAAGACAATGGCTTCTTAACAAGATGTAACAATGGTACTAGTTACGCCATTGTCATCGATTGCAGGTCTTAAGACGCTTTATTTATATTGGTAAAAATAGTCCCATCAATACATCAACGGATGCAAAGTTACAATGTGGATCCAGATAAATACATACAATTATCTACATGTACAGTACTGCTCATCAGTATTTGAACAAATTGAAACTCATCTGCAAACATTGCTCAGCTTCAAGTAGAGAAACATATAATAATTTCAAACAGAACAACAAAGCATGTTTCCTGGTTCTCTATGATAATTTTGGTAAGATATTTTTAAAATCTAATTTGTTTCTTAGATGGAATTGCCAAAAAATCATTTTTTTCCATTTTTTTCATCTTGCTGAAATTTTTTATCCAGGCTTGATGAGGAGGTTGGGTCAGCCAACCTTTTTCGTGGAGAATTGTTTAACTATTTAGTTGGACAGCTTTTAACTACAGAAACTAATATCGAGTACTATAGTGATGTATATATCAATATATATATATATATATATATATATATATATGTGTGTGTGTGTGTGTGTGTGTGTGTGTGTGTGTGTGCGTTTGTGTGTGTCATTTCATGTGTAATTCATTCTCAGTATCAGTTTGAGATAAGATCCCACAATATTATCATTTTGAGATGGTAGACCATTCGGGAATCTAACTTGCTGCAAAAAGTTTTGCATCAATATTGCACACAAAGAAATCAGATTTGGTCACAGTGCTTTCCTTTCAATTCAAAAAAATAAAAATAAAAAAATAAATACTACACTCCGAATACAAGTTTCCTAGAGGAAAAATATATGTGAAATGATTCAGTCAAAAGCCCGTTAGGATACGTCCCAAATCAGGTGGTGCTACTCTCCACTGACTGAAAAAAAGCAACACCAATAATTTCAGTTTTCTTCAACTGCTGTCAGTGTAACAGCTTAGCATGATTCCTGCGTGCTTTTTCAGATTGCACTTCTCTCTCTTGCAGTATATTTCCTGGTACTTTTATTTTTATGGATTAACTGCAGTTTGACTTTTCGCATCATCCAATATATTTTCAATATGCTTTTTCTCTCTCTCTCTTTTCTCACTGTGACATTTTGACTGTTGATATGTGACCCTTATCGACTCTGCATTGACATTTTTCCTACTTTACGTTCAAGATAACTCAACTTCATACTTCTATACTGCTTGCCCCCGGCAAATAGTATGCTGAGCGCATGATTTGATTCCCAAACGATAGCTTTCGGCTGATATAAGTCAGTATATTTCTGCCTCGAAGGCCCCTTTTCTCTCCCTGTCTTTATTAAAGAACTGTTCTTTGCAGCATCTTAGTATTGCAACAACCAGTCCTGGTGTAAATCTCTCTTATATTCTTTCTAATTTGAGTGAGTTGTTAATTCTCTCTTCCATATGACCTCCACTATTTTGTTCAGAAATAACTACTTCCTAATTCAGTTGATTCGTAATTATCTTTACGTTTTGATTTTTCAAAAATTTTTACATTAATGTGTGTATTCGTTTCGTATTGTTATTAAATATTTTTGGCCAACGTAGATCTTCAAATTTTGTGTTAATTTCTTTTTTGTTCTCTCCCGGTTTAATTTGATTTACGCTTGGGGTACCCACTTGATTCAAGATAGCTGAGATCTGTGCGAATATATTAGCAGAATTGTAATAGTGATCTGGGTCTCTTCCATTTTTCACATACAATTGACAAGTCTGTCCCCTCATTAGACTACAAAAGGTATGTCTACTTTATGGAAAGCGTCTTTCTTTCGATATAAGACTTTCAATCATAATCAAATGACCCAATGAAATGCAGACCATTTATGCACGCACATTAATTCTGGAAACCACTTTAAACACTGGTTATAATTATAAGACCAGCAGGAGTATGCTATGTTTTTCCCTCAATTACGTTGTCGCATACGAGTAGACAGATACTTGATGAATTATTCTAGTGTAATAGACAACCACAACACAAGGGAAGGACATGGTAAACAAACAGCCATTCTTCATTCCTCTGTACAATATGTTTTTGTACTTTTCAGTAAATAACTCCAACCAATAGTGCTTATTTCTTCTTTAGATATTGATATTGATATGAAGAGAAACAAATTCATACATGCAGATTTCGTTGGATTGAAACTAACTTACTACGTAAGAGGAAAGTGACCACCAGGACACTAAAAACACTGTGTGATTTTAGATGAATACGGCGTAGGCTTTAGGAATTTTTTCTTCTATTCACTTGAGAAAAAAGCAAGCTAAGGCTGTTGTAAACTACAACAATCGACAGGGAATTCAAAGGAACGAATCAGAAGAATCATTAATCAGCAGTATCAATTGTTTAATCAATGAATAAGCCAAGCCAAACAAAAATGTAATTTACTAATTCTTTCTTAGAATACTCAAAAATTGTGTTACATTTGTCGGGCGCAAAAAGCAATTGAATGCAACAGAGATCAATTTGCAGATAAGCAAAACAGATATATGTTGCTAGAAAAAAAGGCCATATTTGATGAAATAATCTCATCGGTTACCTCAAGTTTTTCACATAATGACCAAAAACATCTGAATAGGGGGGTTTTGATTTTATATTCCCGTTTATTCTATATGTCTGTTACAGCTTTCTGTTTTCAGTTATATTCGGTCACGATAAACGATCATATCTGTACCTATAGGACCATTTAAAAGTCAGTTCATGATTATATCGTGTATCAGGTGGTTAAAAAAATTGCTCGAACAAATTGATTCAAAACGCAGTAAGGTAAATCGACAACTGATGTAATGATCTCGATACTAATTTTTTGAAAGATTCGTTTTTCTGCAATCTTTTGCCATCATTCAGCAAACTCCATAAATCTGTCCTCTGTGGACTTTTTTTAATTTTCTTTGACATGAAAAGATCAAAGTGCTTTTTGCAAGTATCAATTATTTTGAACTCTATATTCTGATATGATTGTATAAGTCACGAGTAAATAGTGTCTAACATGCAGAGCAACTGATTATTCCGTTTGATGAGTGGGAACTACCCAACATAAGTGTAGCAATATTTACCTGGTGGTCTACCATAGAGATTGTCATACTAATCAAATTCTACGTCCCTTCTACTAACTGATTCAGGAAGCTTTTCATCAATTAAAGCCTTCAATCCGAGAGCAAGAATAGCTTGAATGAATCGCTTGGTTCTGCAAAAGGAGCTTATTGATCAAGAGCCTCCTTGCAATCCCAACATACGCTGCACCGAATTTTATAACAGTGGTTATATATGATGGCATCCAAATGATCTCTTTAATTCTAAGTCGTAGTAAAATATCTACTGTGTATCATCAATAATGGTTGATTTCCCTGAGGTTCGAATAAAGTACGATTATTTTTTTTATATCTGATGTACAAGCTTCACATCAAAGTGCATAACTAAAGTGGGGAAAATGATAAGGATAGAGATAAAACGACCGTTCCCGACAGAAATATTAATGCAGCGATCCAGACTGCTGTATAAAAAATCAACACACAAACTTTGTTATTTTCCCAGGAGGTACAATATTATTATTCAATTCAGGAAAAACTCCAAATATGAATCACTTACTCAGACGTAGAGTCCATAGATTTATTTTTTAAGTCATAATTGTACGCTTGCACCACACTAAATGATTATAGCAATTACAGCTTATTGTAATTTTGCCGAAAAAAATGGGGATCCTACCAGTTATCATTGACTTATCAATGACTTGAGGTTATAGATTAGGGATAATGTTTTGTTTTTTTGTGTAAGGGATTCTTTAACTTTTTTTACGTTAAAAAATCTTGGATATGATGAGCTGTCGATAACCGAAATTTTATATGTGATAGGGGCAAACGGAAATAATCTGAATATTTTTTTTCAAATGACTCTAGAATTCGTGGCTATGTCACTAGACTGTCATTGGTTCGTGACTCTACCCAACCTCCCACTTTTTTCTTCTTTTAATTCTGTATTTCAGTCATATTTCATTGTTTTATGTTTGTGGTTATTCTTCAGTTACCGTCATTACTTTTTTACTTTCCATTCTTCTCCTGACATTTCTTTTACTTATAAGTGATTCTCCCTTTGTATATAATCGAATCAACAAATTCCCCCTTTTTTGGATTTTACTTCATAGGTTTCTTTTCATTATTCCATCTACCCATGCTATGATTCCCTTCTTTTCTCTTGAAAAAAAAATGTTTGTATCTTTCTCTCCCAGAACATTAGCCACATCTCCCCAAAAATTTGGTTTGTCATCTTTCAGAAAAAAAAATCTACATCGAGAAATGTCATTGTCTCAAGATACACAGTAACATTTCTTAAATTTTGTTAGATCCCCAGCAGAACACCGGTACTTTTTCAAATATATAATCTTAAGTTTTTGGTCGGCTAGATCAGCAAAGATCAAGGAGAATACAATTCAATTGCTGACAACAACACATTTTCGACGTATATCATTGATGACATGATCTTTCTGGATCTTAAAATCTCTTAACATTCCACATTCATCTTCCAAGTTGACCAGGACATTTTCCAAAATCTTTTCGGACGAATTCAGTTAACTGTGCTTGAACAGATACTTGGGAGTTGACTTCCTTTCCCCTCTTCACACAAAAGACAATAAGAACGAAAATGGCAATTACTAAAACTATGACCGTCAGCATAATTACACCCTTTGTAAGCTACTGAAGAATCTGAAGCTAGCAGCTTTATTCGAAAAAACTAATCAATGTTCGAAGGAAAAGAAGGATTAACCCCTTTGCTTCTCAGACCAACTATCTTATCTTTTGATTCCTAGATTCCCAGCCATCAACACAGAAAAAAAACGTCGGTATATTATCTTATTCACTGTCCCTCCATAGTCACTTATAAAGATTTTCATCAGTTAGAGAGAAAGGTCTTCACCTGAGTTGAAATATTTTCAATACGAATAAGCATTCAAGTCATTCAAGTTTTCTACAAAGTAGAGATCGGCCCAGCGTAATTCAGACTTCAGATTTTCTGTTTTCCGTATCGAAATTCACAACTCAAAAATGAATTAGAATATTGCCTTTGAAGTTGCTCTTCGAAATTTTAATTGGTTAAAAAAAAAAACAGTCATTCAAAATTACTTTTGCAATATCTTGTTTCTCTGCTGTCTCAAATGACTAATCAATCAACGATCCTTTGGATACAAGTCACATTTATTGAGTATTTTCACGTAGCTTTTTCATTGTGGGTTATCGAGGTTTTCTGATTCACTAATACGTGTATGTCAAGTATATATGGAACTCTTAACTGAACTCATCATAAAAACTATCGCCCAAACTCTCGGATATACTAATGCATGTTTTGCCCATAAAGAAGTGTAATATAATACAAGTCATATGACTATCACTTATGTTAAAGATTTTTTTATTAGATAAGCTTATAATATTTTTTTTTAGTGTGGTTTTCATTTACAAGGTAGATAATATACTGAAATTTGTCTCTTTGGTTATCTCTCGGTGTGCCCAAGCTTGTTTTTCGAAATACAGATCCAATGAAAGGAAGAGGGGAACATTTTATTAAACAATTTTGCCAACGTTTTTATTGATCATCACGAATGCAGTCTGCTGTCAAAATATGTTGTACATAAAACAGTTTGCATTGAGTGACTGACCGGACCTGTTGGACTGGCCAGTGAGCTGAAAATTGCAACCTCAACGGTTTTACCAAACTTAGTTACGATTGCAATTCCATTTGGAAAATGTTTTTTATTTCTGTATGTCTTGGCATTGACAAGAAATTATCATCCTACTGATCAATATCTGCTTTCAATCGCTGCTGTGTAGCCACTACCGGGTTTTTGATGTGAATACAATAATGATTAATGATGTATAATTTATATCATTATTTTGGCTCTTAGACAGAGCAGAGGTTACACTTTTCTTTATAGGATCAGAATGTATCACTGTCCGATCCAAACTTTACCCAAGAAGGGGGTAGTTTAGTTTTATGTCTACCGGGTTGTATTGTGGATGCAAAATTGAAGAAATGCCAGGAATAAGGAATATATGGAAATATCTCTGTCATAGTATAGACCATAAATACGCGAAGTAAACGCATAAAGTCGACCATAAAAATTCAATGGAATCAGGGGGACACGGGTTGCCATGACTCAGTAATTGATGCTAGTACTATCAAGACATTACACCAACTGACTTTCCTACTTATGATTAATTTTCATTCATCGACTAACTTATGGAATACCAATGATATATATATATACATATATATATATATATATATATATATATATATATATATATATATATATATATATATATATATATATGTGTGTGTGTGTGTATGTATGTGTATGTGTGCGTTCGTTTTTTAGTGTACTTATGGGGGGGGTGCGCACGAGTGCAAATATGTTTTGAAACTCTCACTGATTCAAACACGAAATATTTTGAAAAAAATCCAATGTCATTTGAGTCAATGATTTAACAGACAATTTGTTCGTTGAATTCTGTTGTGTACGCACGTGAAAGTGTGTTTGTGTGTATGTATGTATGTGTGTGTGTGTGTTTGTGTTTATATGTGTGTATGTATATAAGAAAGAAATAACATAAAAATGCAAGCAACTCTTTGAGTATTCATCTAAATATACATCAATCTATCAGCTGTCCACAATAGGTTTGTGTCGCTGATAATGTTTTATATCTCTCAAAAGATACTTTTCCCTGTGTCAGCTGAGCCATTGTGATGACATTACATGATATATATTGCTTAGCAAGCAATATACAAAGTAATCATTGCTGTTTGACGGATACTTTAACAGATGATATTTAGTATTATATCAACATTAAAAAATATCTTGAAATCATTTTCTAGAGTAGAATCAATGTGTTCATGGTATACGTTTTATTGCATTTTTATTCTAACCGAGCCCAGAAGGCATCACCGAGAGAGGGATGTTTTGCTTATGCTGCTTGTCTTGTGTTTCAGCTACAGGCTATTCGACACAAGATTCGAAATGAGTCGATAAGAATAGCATACGGTATAATATTATATCAAGTGAAGATGATTATATTGAATGATATAGAAGACAGACACTGATTCTTTTGTGTAAAGCATTTCTGTACTCCTAACTTTGACATTTACCATGGTTAACGGGCCAATCCGTCTGATCAGGAAGCGAGTTCGGTGTCCCATCGACAACTACGCTCGAGGTCAGTCCAGAAAGTTTACAGCCATTCTGTGTTGATGTGACGTGGAATCAAATCGGCAAAGAAGGATAACTACGTCAGAAACGTCGTTCATCATTCTTTATAAGGCATTGCGTATAGCGTACGTTAATATGATTCTATACTACAACTGTTCATTTCTAAACGGAACCTAATCGTGTAGGTTACCCAAAAACACGTATCTAACGATGAAGGATCTGTAAGCATAAAACCAGACGTAACTGGCTGTTCGTGTCATTTCCGGTGTCTTGGTCTGTACCAGGAAAACAGATATTACACTTTGATCTTGCCGGAATGGCAAGAAAAAGAGGGCCCGATGGTCTTTTTATTTACTGTCCCACCACAGCAAAATGAGACACAAAGTCGAGGCTTAACATGGGGAAAAAAGGAGTCACCCTGGAAAAATAGCTCCAGCTGAGGCAAGTTAGGATAACCCCAGACACAAAAGTGTCAGGACAATCCCGACCTACTCCTTTGAATGCAATGGAGCACTGCTGTCCAGGGCAACATATCTCCCTGCAGCTGAGCTGTTCAATAATAGGAGTCCAAACGCTCCCAATGTGCAGCCTCAGTAAAACCTCATTGGCTGACGCATTGCATTATATACTTCCTCAAGATGAAAAGCTGTACTATGGGCAGGGTAGCAGCCCCCTTATGATAGCATCTTCATTGCCGAATTCGAAAAAATCTACATGCACCTGGAGATAGACACACACTCATAAATACAATCACTCTAAATCTTCTCACCCCCAAAATTTGAAAATTCTCACATTCTCACAAGCATTGCTGTACAGATAGTAAAATCAATAGACACAACAGTAACCTCCAACAACTTTTCACTGAACCAGGATATATACGAGAGGATACATATAACCGAATAGAAAAAAAAGCGACTGCAATGCCTAAAGAAGGAACTCTTTTACTCCCTAACAACAACGAAAAAAAAACAACAAACCCCAAAATCCTGATTGTATACCACTTATGACCACTTCAAACAATACACTCTCCCCTTTCGTACATGTTATCAACAAAAGATAGAATATCCTCATGCTTGAATCAGATCTTAAAAATATATTATGGTGTCATCGCCTCCCGAAAACCACAAAACATCACAGATATGACTAGTAACACTATTATGATGAGCAATAAAGTCTCATATAACAACGTATCTAAAACCACAAAAATTTTCCAGCTGTTCAAATGAAGAAAAATACTGCAATCACTCCAAGTACACCAAAACCTTCACTAACTCTCTTACTAACAAGGTCCCCTCCGTATACCAGATCTTCAAGTGCTGTAGCAAAAATATTATATACCCGTCAAAGTACAATAATTGCAAAAAACAATACCTGGGCAAGTTTGTGTGGTAATTCAGCATTAAACTTAATAACTTCAGACACAGAATCAAATCATGAAACTATCCCAGTCCTCTCCCTGCAGATCCATATTGCCCTACCCAAGGATATATTTATGCACGGACGCTAGTTTAATAATCATTGAAAATGTTAAAACAATACACCATCAGACATTAAAAAATTCCAAGTCATGAAGAGACGTCGATCAATAAACTTTCACTCTTAATTGACTCAACACTAAACTCAACAACCCTGAACACACAAATCCCTGACATGATATTCCCTCATATCTACACATCACGTCCCTTCATGTATTTCTAATATTTGGGGCTTCACAACCACACAGACATCTACCAAATAAAACCATTGTATGGTATTCATTCAGTAAAAATGACAGCCAACGAATATCAAGCGAACTGCAAAGATAATAAATGATAAGTTCCCTGATCTTGTCACCCCATCGTCAGTACCATTCCTGACCAACAAATCATATCAAATAACAAACAATAAACAACTACCCTTCAATCCTGACAGCTTATGGCCTCTACAAGACTCACGACTTTTGCTAATATCACATTTTGCCACGGACTCAATCACAGGATTTTATTCAAAGCAAAACATCTGACGGTAAATCAATTTCAAAGCAAAACATCTGACGGTAAATTAATTTCCTATGAAAAACTTGTAACCCTCTAAAAGAACACACACAAACGCACACGAACACTCTCCACCACACGTTTCTAGATATTGGAACCACTCCTGGAACATGTTTAGCACGCTAATTAATAATTTATTGATTTGCTGATTGGTAAACGATGCTTGTATACATTTGTGGATTGACTAATTGGTAAACAATGTTTCCATACACGCTTACTTCTAAGTTTATCTCCCTTGTTATAGTCTATATATATATATATATATATATATATATATATATATATATATATATATATATATATATATATTTATATTGCATGCTTTGTCATATATCATAGTAATATTACATAGTAATTTTGGACTGAATACATAAAAAATGATTCTCTTTTGCTCAAAATGTCACTATAATCATGCATTGCTCTTATTTGAATGCTCAAAAACATCAAAACATCGTAGTCTCATGCATGCCTATTGGAGAGATTCATCGTTTTACTTTTCAATATTTATGATCCCAGCCTTTTTTTGGGGGGGAGGATAATCTGAAATGACCTCTCTTGGTATCACCATGAGCTGCTTTGTTGACTTCTCTCCCATTTTCAGAGAAATTGCATAAAACTCAACGTAGATTTCATGTATACAGCCTTGGTGATCATGACATATAGCAGGTTTGGTCATTGTATCTATATCAATTACATTACTCAAGTTCACACCATAATATTTTGCTCCTTACTGGGTGAACCTATCTTAAGTATATCTTACAATGCAGTAATGTTATCTTTGATCAGTCGTCTAGTAAAATCAAGGCTGATCAACAAGTTCTCAAGATATCTAAAGTAGCTCAATTCCTTCCGAGCAAATAGTTCTTGCACGAATATATCGGATGCTGAATGCGACGCTTGAAATTTTGGCAGTAGTGTTATGAACTTTGGCCAGGACGTAAAATCCCAACAGGGGTATTTCAACAAATTTTATATCCTATCAACAATGCTGCCTTAGGACCTTTGCACCCTATCAGACTGCCTGAGTAAACGTAGTCAATGGGCCGTTAGCACAGACAGACTGCGTATATCTCCCGTTTCAATACAAGTTTCTTATTACAATGTCGCCATGTTAAATGGCCGGTGGTCAGGGAATTATTGTCCAAGACCTTATTTGAATGCAGTAAGCGATTGTAAGCCAGCCAAAATCTACGTTAATATTTATGATTATCATATCAATAAACATGGTATTATTTGAAAGGGCGACCGATCAATGAACTAAGAACTGACACTAACTTAGCAAATCATCGTCCTGTGTTGAAGTACGGATCAACGCAGATAATCACATGACATTATAGTGAAATGTCATTTAACAAAACACTGCAACTCACAATGAGAGCGCCAAATGGACATTAACCCTTTTACCACGGCCGGAACAACTCAGTGTCAGGGTTATGATGTGCTGTTAAATTTGAATAAACAGGAGAGGGAATAGGAACTCAGCAAAACAGTTTGTTTCCTCCGTGAGAAATCAGCCTTTGTACATGAACTTACGGACAGAAAAGCATGCAAAACTTGTGTGGAAGAGTCCATTGTGTGACTGATGGAAGTTTCTGTCATTTGCTGTTGACTCATGGAATTGCAGTTGCTAATTTATTTGTAAGCAAGTGTGATAGCACATGATAGCAAATATGTTACGAATAGAACATAGATATAAAATGCATATTGATGATCCTTGCTTTGTTGGTTGTGAACATGCACACACACACACACACACACACACACACACACATATATATATATATATATATATATATATATATTCCAACCATGCAACAACAAAAATACCAGATTTACAATCATTGAAAAGATAGGCAAAAACACACCCACAGACATAACAATGGACAACATAAAACCTAACAATCCTTAACAACACGTATATCAAGCATTATAATCCTCTCACTAAAACAATTTCACATCCACACCCTCCCCGCCTCAATGAATATCCCAAGTTGGGAACTCCACACACCTGCATGGACCCTTTCTCATAAGAACCTATCTTTGGTATTTCATTTGTACAACTAATACCCATCAAACATTCCCTGACCAGTAAATATATCACATATGAATTTCCTTGACTCCATCGACCCATCAACTATGACATCCCGAACCTATCCACAGAGTCTAACACTAATCCATCCTCTATCACCCTGTTAGCTTATGGTCTCTCCAAGACCCATTATTGCTGCTATTATTTTTTCTTCAACAAACTTCATCACTGAGAACAAATCAGTCTCATACATCATGATGACAATCGAGGAATCCTCCCCAACATCCTCATTTTTTCCCTAAATGAGACATCTTATGGTAAATTTATTTTTTAACGGAAACCTTCTAACCAGTCAGAGGTACCAATACATGAACAGGACTCCACGGAAGATGGAAACAACTGAAAAAAAATAAGTATAGCACACTAATCAATCTGTTTATGGATTCATTGATAGATAAACAGTCTCAATACACTTTTAGTGCAGAGTTTCACTAATTTGCAATTATTCACACACACACACACACACACACACACACGTATCTATCTATCTATCTATCTATCTATCCATCTATCTATCTATCTATCTATCTATCTATCTATATATATATATATATATATATATATATATATATATATTAGGATATGGATATATAATCCAACAAAATCATTTTTAATTGCGATATAATATTTTGAAACTGTCATCGAAACGATCTCCAATCATTAAACAGCTGATGTATCACTTGGCCTAGACAACGTAGATAGAATGAACAATTAATGCGATGGGACTGCTGAAAAAATCAAATCTGCAACAGGTAGGGTTGCAGCTTCAACGTGGTGTTGCTCTTACCATTGAGTTCAACAGCCGCCGGGGATGCAAAGGCCGGAATAACTGAGCCTACTCCAAATTCTCATAAATGCTTTTCAAGGTCCATATTTACAAATGATGATACAGTTCAGTATTTTATTTGGATTAAATCAGCTTCGAAGAGTATGCAAAAGGGAGTAAAACAAACAACAACAAAAATATCCCTTTTAGCCATTCAAAGACCTGAACAGGAAAGTATCTATAGATGCTTCAGAATCAATAAAGGCAATAGAATCTATTGTGCATACATGGAAGAATAACTGAAAAGATGGTACTGCAGAAGGGTTTGAGCTATCATAAAAACCAAGAACCATACTTCTGGAAAACCAACCTACTAAAATGAAAAACAGGGAACAGCAAAAGACTGTCATGAGGGAATCAAAGAATGGCCAATGTAAGCAAACGAACCCTTATGCAAGCTGCGGCTGAGGTAGCGAAAAAATGACACAATTCAGCGAAGAGACGAATATCAATTTTAAAAGGACCGTGGAAAAAGAGACCTCTGCACAGACAATAGCCATTTCACTTCCTAAAACGAGCTATCTGGCACTAGAATTTGGTAATCCAAGATTATTTTCATGAAAGCTGTTTGGGTCACTAAAAAAGATGTCGACAAATATGAAGGTAAAATATCTAGGTCGCTGACAATATCCTTTGCAAAGCACTGTCCACACACACACACACACACACACACACACACACACACACACACACATATATATATATATATATATATATATATATATATATATATATATATATATATATATATTGTCCCTTGTTTAGCTTCTTCTGTGTTGCCACAGGGATATTCAACGATCCGAAAAAGTACTGTGGGAAATTATGCATGGATTGGAAATTCTATTGGTTGACCAGATTCAGGTCAACGATATGGTGATCATTGACGAAGGTAAAATTTTGTCTGAGAATGGATATTGCTATTTCAACCGATCACATAATAACATTCGCTGAACGTGTACTGCTGGAAAACAAACTCGACCACGCAAGAGAATACAGAAAAAAAATAGGATTGATTTGTTTTTCGTACTGAAATATTTGGAGACAGCTGCTGCACGGATGAAATTCAACTAAGATGTCAAGGTATTCATAAACATAACTTTACTTCTGAAAAAAATCTATGTTCTTGTTGGGTCATAAAAGATATATAAATTTGAAATCACGCTCCAGACGGCAGAGACTACGATGCTACCCAGAAGTCAGTGCAAAGTTCAAATGGGGAAGATTATGCTTATTTCGTTTCCAGCAAAATTTGACGAATGGTAAATTGAATTCTGCGACGTCCAACACACATATGGTTAGAGGTAATAGTTTTTGCTCAACAGGGAAAAAGAGAGGAATAGGAATACACGGAGATACAAAGTAAAAAAAAAAAAGAAGAAAGATTCGGGTATATGCTGTTCAAACGTGATTTTAGCAACAACATCAATCCTGAGATTCGACAGAAAATTACTGAGATACTTCTGCTTAATTTAATCAGTCATTTTGCCTTGTGGTTTATCTATCCTTCTATGCAAGTATAAAAATGGATGAGTTTGATATATGTGAGCATACACACACCCACGCACACGTGCGTATACACCTGCAATCTTACACAAATACACGCATTTAGAAGCAAAGAAGTCAGAAAAAAAAGGGTTTTATATCTATACCTATCAATAAATGTAACTGTTTACATATCTCTCTATCTAAGGCAATATCTACATTTATCAAAGTATCAGTTTTATGGATTCCGATATATGTGTATATTATTTAATATATATTCTATGTGTATATATTTATATATATATATATATATATATATATATATATATATATATATGTGTGTGTGTGTGTGTGTGTTTGTGTGTGTGTTTGTGTGTGTGCACGTGTGTGTGTATGTGTGTGCGTCTTCGTTCATATATCTTCATATTCTCTCATACGTACTATTTAATCCACAAAAATAATCAATTCATATTTGTCTTTGATATTAAAGACAGTGCGTTAATGTGTGCGTATTTCCTAATTTTTGTGCATAGTGGAAGTATGTATTAGAATTTCTCTCTTTCTCTGCCCAGATTTTGGTTCCTTTTCGCCAAACATTGAATTTGATGCATCAAGAGATCAGCACTGTAAAGTATGCAACGCTAATCATACCAGCGTGTTGAACGTACTTGGCCCTAAGGATAATTGTTTTTTACCAGTTTCCCAGTCATCTTCTGAATCAACGCGAATATATCGTTGGAGACAGCTGCTTTCCCTCTGCATGCATCAAATATTTGATATATAAAAATTTGTACGTGTGTTTTGTTCACCTTTTGGTCGATGCACTTAGAGGTGCTGTTCACTGATATTCCTTTTTTTTGTTATCCTTCGATCTTTATCGTTTCCTACTCTTTGGAGGCAGAGGGAAGCCGAATGTTTGACAATGCAATATCTTCGTGAAAAATCAATCTGATAAATATACTTTCTGTTGCCGATCAGAAATGAGGCATTCACACATGGAATAACTTGACATCTCATGTATAAACATAACATCTATTCCATATTTCTTGTTGTCCACCTTTTTCTGAATGAGAGCTGGATTCTGATCTGTATTCAAAGTATCAATTCACAGAAAACACATTTTTGAGTTATGAGAATATAACAGAAGTTTCCATTTATTTTTTCTCATCCAAGTAAGTTGTCATTATAAACTTTCTAAGTTGTTTTTTGTAGCAAATCCAAGATCATTTTCATGATTGAAGATAGTTACATAAAGTCAACATTTATAACTCAGTCCCTAATGTTTTCTTGTAACTTCAATTGATTACTCAATGGGCCACAGGAAAATTGGTAATTGATTGAAATTTTATTACAATCTTGAATTTTTTATTTTCTTATACTGAGATATATGATTATTTCACGGCTTAATGGATGTACTCAATGTAAGAGGAGGTGTTCAAATGATTCATAGGTCTAAATAATTCAAGGTTATGCTTTATTATACTTTGGAATCTTTGATTGGAATTGTCATTTTCACTGACGATGGACTTTGTAGTGATTTGCGTTTCCCTGGTGCTTTCTAATCCATGGTTTCACCGATTGGTCTCGTGAAAATCTTGCATTAATGATATTTTTTGAGCGTTACCATCTTTTCACTTTTCAAGTATACGTAGATTTTTCAAACAGAACAATATAATTGTTTTGTTCTTTGCTAATTTTCAAGAGCTAATCAGTGAAAAAAATTCAGGTGAAAATATTGTAATATAAAAATTTTGATTAGTTTTTGGAATACCCCCAAAATACCCATTTCTAATCATTAATTTTTCAAAAAAATCTTGAACTGTTATTATGAGAATGTTTTTTTTTTATGAGCTTTTTTCTCCTAAAGCACAACACTTCCTGATTCTTCAAATTATTCATCAAATTTTGTTTATTTTATTTCGATGGAATGTTTGCCAGGGGTCTATGCTACCCTTTAATTATTTTGCTTTCTACTGCATTCTTTCTAGTCTCATTTTGTTACCCTCT
This sequence comes from Thysanoteuthis rhombus, assembly GCA_963457665.1. Taxonomy (NCBI): domain Eukaryota; kingdom Metazoa; phylum Mollusca; class Cephalopoda; order Oegopsida; family Thysanoteuthidae; genus Thysanoteuthis; species Thysanoteuthis major. The sequence continues at coordinate 15,416,565 of OY735223.1, forward strand.
TAATTCTTACACTCTCACTTGTTAAACTCTGATTTCTTGTATTCCTGACTTAATCAGAATAATTATTTACTAATGTATCCTAATTGTTTCTCTTCTAGATCATCCTTGGTATTTTTGAGATGTGATTGTTTTGCAAGTGCCATTCATAGTATCTGGTTGCATCTTTTTGCTCGTTAACGTGTACGCACTGATCTGAGGGTATATACAGACTTCAACTTACGGGGAATTTTTTTTTGTATTTTTAAGCTGCTTAATGCACTTTTTCTTTTTAAATTTTTTTTTATTCCTGTACAGAAAAATCGCACGCAATCGAAATGAGTTGAAAGAATTCCCCAAACAGTGTCTCTTACTTAATATTTCAAGTCAGTTGTAATATCTTAAGGGTATCCTGGTTTTAATAGTTAATCTCACTGGAAAAATTACAGATATTCTTTGATCACTAGAGAAAAAAACTCAAAAAATACATGGATACTTCAATTAAATGCCAAATTGAGGATGGGGGAGGGAAATTGGAAAGTTGCTCTTTTCATCACATGAGAAAATGTGTATCATTCATAATTAGATGAAGCATGTCAAACATTTTTACGGTTGATAATATGAGGTCATCCTTTCGTCATTTTGTTGATGGGCGAATCGTACATACCATTGCTCTACAGAAAGCCCCTTTATAATGATTCCGCATAATATGAAACATTGTTATCTCTTATTAATTACATCCATTATCTTATATTTACCGTTGAATTCAATGTACAATTATTTTTATATAAAAAAATATTTGCAAGTTGTAGCCTCGCTGCCAACGGCCAGACATAGATTTTGTGCATAATATCAGCAAAAGTAGTTTATTAACCATTCTCACATGGTTGGCTTCTAAATGATATATCAAGTGCTTCATTAACAGAACCAGTTCTCGTCCATCCCCGACTACGTCATCCTTTGCCTCAATGTAATATAAACCCAGATAGATTGTCGAATATAATATTTGTTTCAAGGCATCTTGTTGTAAATATATTTATTTATTCTAATTCATTCTTTTGGAAATTTTGAATCGAAACACCAACGGAGATCATTTGTTTTCATTCTGAAAAGAGAAGATTTATTTTTCTCCAAAGGACACCTCCTCACCTCCAGCATTTTTTATTTTTCTATTATTCATTTCGTCTGGTGAGTCGAATCAGTTAAATTATGATTTAAATACACATTCATTTAACAATTTAGGAGCTGCATATTTGGAGTAAACCACGCTGTTTACTTGAGCCGTCAATGTGAAAGAGAGAAAAGGCAGAATCAATAAAGCAATTGTTTTCTAATAAAGACGATGAGATTTTGCAAGATTTATGGCCTCTTTTCTTAAAAAAATTTCAAAAACATTTCATAAAACTAATTATTAAAGAATGTTAATCCTTCAAACTGCATTGATGAATTTATGATGCATTGAAGTGTTGATGGTTTTAATAACAGGAAACGTATTTAATACCTAACTTTGTTCTCTGTCGTTTCTATTCCAGCTTTTTATCAAACAACCTTTTCTGTAGTCCCTCCTCATTACCTCTTATTGAATAATGTGTTTTTTATGTCCTTTCTCTTCTTACCGCCCATCAAACTATGTATTTCCTGTACCTTATATTCATACTTCTTATCAACCAAGCTGAGAGTTTTTTATGTGATTACTAAAAGCGTAAATTTCAAAGGAAGGTAGCAACACGCAAGATGATGTCATAAATTATTTTCCTCATCCTGTGGAATCAGATAATCGGCTGTTGGATGACCAAACATCTTGCTGCCTTACCAAATTGGTTTAGTACCAGTTTTCGACTCGAATTCTCGGGATGTCACCTGTCAATCACTCAGTGCAAATTATCTTATTAAATATTTCATTTATTTTTATCATATTCTCTTGCGTTTTCTCAGTCATTTTGTACATAGATATGTAATCAATAATTTCTTGAACAATTAAGTTAAGCGTAAAGAAATATTCTATGCTATTTATGAACTTTGCAATTATATGTTGCACTTAAAGTATATCAAGATTCAAAGTGAAAGTTTTCAAAGCGGGCAAAAAAGCCTTAACCTCTTCGAGTACAACCTCAATCCTACTTACAACCCACAAAAAAAGTCCCATATTTTTATGAATCCAGTTTATCCAAAATACCCTGTGTTTGTTCACCTAGCCTGTTTTATCATTAAAGCATTATTTGTTATCGATGAAAACCTAATATATTTTCTCAGCCAAGGTAAAGATATGAGATATGGGAAGGAGCTGGCAGTCAGGGATAATGTATGAGGCAGTTAATGAGCATTAAGATAATTACTATCGAAAAAAACTATGGCTTGATTAGGCTTTGTGTAATTTGAGAAATGATGAGAACCTTTCTTTTACCCCCCACGTGCCCAAACTGTCCTGTTTTCCCTATCATATATATAAGTATCGTAGGAAAAATGTCAGCTATTTTTTTTAGAAGTTAAAAGATGCTAAACTTTTCATATTTTTATTACACTGCTTTTTTTTTTATATCGATATGAAAGGATCATACAAATAAGAAAATTATTGGGATATGTTTTTTTTCAAGTGTTGAAACTATATCATGCAAGTGTTAGTAATAATAGTTAAATACTGGAAAGAAATTGATGATAATTTGGGATAGGGAATGATTACAAACATAACTGATCGAGAAATTCTATGGGACTCAAAAGTTGGAATGAATAAGGCCAGACCCACGGGGGATCTGATCTACGATACAACCCTGTCTTATAAAGCTTCTTAAAAACATGTGTTTAGAATTGTACTTGGTCATGTCTATTCATCAATATTTATTCCAACGGTTGGTCAAGAAAATGGACTCTTCAAAGGATTTAAAAAGAAATCACAACCAATCTCATTCAACAACTTTCCCCAATGAAATGGGAGATAGTGATAGTCGAATCTCCATTCAAGTTCCAGATCCAAGTAACGGCACTAAATCAAGCGGGGGTCTTTATGCGCAAGGAATCGACCTTTTGTGGGATCTTGTTAAGATCATTATATCTCATAGACACTCTTTCGAGAAATATTTACCTATTATCACACATTAAAAACTATTATTTGGCCTAGACAATAAATAGAATAAACAATTAAGGGATAAAACTTGTGACCGTTAAACTGTTGCTTCCACTCAGCATAATCCTTACGATTGAGCTCAACACCTGGAGGTAATGCAGAGGAACCGACAACCATCTGAACTCGAAATTCCCATCCTGTTCGTTTATGTTCTATATCAGCTCCATTTGTTCATTTTAACTTGATAATTATATTATAGATTAATGGATATACATGTCAAACAACATGACAATGAATCAAATTATATCATATAAAAACTCACATTTGGAATGTTATTACTACGTGAGTATAATAAACATTAATGAGATGGGGCTGCTGAAGGAATCGAACATGCGACAAATAAGGTCACTGCACTATCATACAGTTTCTTTTGCCATTGAGCTAAACAGCTAACAATAATGCATAGTCCAAAAAAAATGTCTCAACTGTTTTTCCACTGTCCTTATCTGTTTTATTTGTTTTTTCAACGCAGCAATAATGTAACTGTTCAGTTTGGTGTAGAAAAACCCTGGAAGGCAGGTAAGTAAATTGGGTGAATTGTTTTTTGCGAATGTCCAACATGGTGGGGGATATGCCTGTTGTGAAAAATCGGTATTGCTTTTCGAAAGTGTGCCTCATTTCGTTTTCGCTCATACAAAAAATGAAGAATGTACATTCACTGCCATTTTTCAGGGACGGAAGTAGCAAAAAAGTGTCTTCCAAATAAATCATTAGGAACTCGCTCCTCAGTGTTGCTCAATTTTATATAGATGCATACGGATAAATGTGACTCTCTTCTCACGATTGATCACCGTTTTCTTTCAACTTTCTGTAAAATGCAGAAAAATAGGTTCAGCGTTTGTTTTACCGTGAGACGTCTCACATAAACCGTGAATAATCTTCCAATCAACCCTGAACTCCCTGTTCCTGTATCTATCAAGGACAGGTTGACCAGCAACTTATGCCATTACCCCATTTCTTTGTGTTTTTTTTCCAGAATCCTGTACGAATTATCCCGATTGAATTAATAGCAACCGCTCCATGTCATTTAGGATTTCGAAAGTGATTTTTTTTCTTTTTTTCCTTTCTTTGTTTTTTGCTTACTTTCATTGGAAGTGTTATACTTCCGGGGATATCAGTCGATGTGATCCTGGCTTATGCCAAACCCTTACAATGACTATAAATTTACTACTATTCTCAGCATTTATCACTTCATTTTTTAGCGTATGTAAGTAATGATTTTTATTTGTTTCACTATTGTATATCTATTGGCGTCAATTGCAGACCACATTTGTTCGTGATTTGAACGGCAAAATTCATAGTTTCCCACTTTTTCTTCTTTGAAGTTGTGCAAAATATGTTTAATGCATGAGTTCAATACATAAGCGATGTCATAAGGACAAAGAGTGGATCTCATGCTTCATCAATTTCACCCCATCTGCAAAATTCGTTGCATATCTCTCGACAAGGGACGTCGAAAATTAATTCAATCAGGATACGTATAGGGATAGATATTAATCAAAATTGAATCAGTTTCGATGGTTACAATCGTTCAATGCATTAATATTCATAAACGTATTTTAACAAACGTAAATGATTTATTCGAGGAAATTCTTTGTCCAAAAAATAACAAAAAATCTGAATATCAAACTTCAGAGATTATTAACAGAGTCAAACACCCGGGTTGACCGCCCCAGAAGTTAGTGTTTTGGCTTATTCTATGCAACCAAATGTAGTTGTGATAGTTTTTGCTTGAATGAAAAATTCGTAATTTTTTTATGTGAGCATCTTATCATGTTCTTTCTGTCATTATGATTGATTGCTTCCGAGAAATATCTCACTGTTTCTGTTCGATAAATAATCAAATGGTTATTGTTGTATAAGTTTTGTAGCAGTGGTGACATTGAACTGATGTGTCAGTTTATAGGATCATCTGCCATCCCCAATCATTTTAGTAAACATGTGAACATCTTATAACGTCCCTTATGTAAGTATGAATAATTGCCTTGAAAAAATAGCTCACTCTCTTTTTTTGATAAATAATCAAATGGTTATTGTCGTATATGTTTTGTAGTAGTTGTGACATTGAATTGATGTATCAGTGTAAAAGATCCTCTGCCATCTCTGACCATTTTAGTAAATTAAAGTTGAGAACATTTGTGACCGGAGAGTACACCTTTTTATGATAGTTAGTTATTGTCGTTTCGAAATGCATATTTTCATCTCACCGAGCTGAATAAGTAGCACTCATTTGATCCGTACGATTAACTATGAAGATTAAACAGACAAATATCAAGATAACATACCCAGGGACAATTCAAAGCTCTATAAGGAGGGGATAATTAAAAAAGAGATTGAAATCAAACAAGGACTTAAAAATAAAAAAAAAAACTTCATGACATTTTGTGTTAAAGGCAATTTCCTTTTTTTGCATCTCCTCAATTTTTTTTCAAAACTTCACTTTCTCCTTTTGTACAAGATTTACTTTTTGAAATCCTATTTTATTCCTGTTATTTAGATTTTGCATTTATGTTGCCATTTCAACTTCTGAATAGCTGAACACAAAGCAAACATCAAAACTGCAAATAGAATAAAAGACAAATCGATGAATATATAATAAACGTTTCCTTGTTTTGTCTTCCGTTGAAATAATTAATTATGGAGTCATGCGATGGATTTCCATGGACTTCTTTAAGATTAATTCTGCAAATGTCGCCAACATTTTATTTTCACATTAAAAAAAATGAAGACAAAAGAACATCACGAATCCATGACATTGAAGAAACAAACACAAAAAAAGAATATAAATGAAGCAATGTTTTTGCATTTTATAGGCTTAAAATTATTTCCCCCTACGAATAAAATCTTTGTAATTATCATGCCTTGCTATCTATGAGATTTGACATCTTTCCTACAATTATTCAGTTATGTAAAACTATGCTTCAACGAATTTCTGCGTAATTTAATGCCAGCTAGAAGTAGAAATTACATATTCAAATAGGATCAACGAAGAACATTTGCTATGGATCTGCCTTCATAGAAAGAAAGCTGTATTGTCAACTTGAAATTCGAAAGAAATAAATGTTTTTCCTATCATAATGTGCAAAGCACTTTTGTTTGTGTGTCGTTAGTGTTATTTTATTAGCACATATATGTACAATGTATAGGGATAGCTACCTTTAGCATAAAACTCTGTTTTTGTGACCAAGAGAGTGATATTGACACGTAATTACTTTGGAAATGCTAATTTGCCGACATTCCAATTTGAAACAAGTGATTTTGACTTAACATTGTCTTGGATACAAGAAGCGATGATAGAAGTGTATAATTGACACATGTATACTTTGTACACATAATCAACCTAAAAACCCATTAATTACCAAGGATTAGAAACAGATTAAAAATATATGTACAGTGTTTATACCATCAAGCGAGTGTCCCATAAAACCACAAAGTCTTTGCTGATATGACTCTTATATTCGATATTGGATTACATTCTGTTTTTTATTGATAGCAAGTACTAAGAAAATACATCAACTTTTTTACTCACCTATTTATACACAATTATAACTGTATTATTGACATGATATATTTTTTCCTATCGAAAATAATTTTCAAACTGAAACAGCAGTAAAATATCCCTAATAGAGAGATGTATTTTAACCATGAAACTAGTGAATATACGAACAGAAATTTACATATCTCACTTTGAATGAATTTAAACAAAAGAGATTATTTAGCATGTCCTAAATGAATGGCACGGTGAGAGAAATTGGCAACTGTATTGAAATTGGCAACTCCATTAGCGATAAATTCTTTGACTCCTTCCAATAACTTGTCACCAAGTTGGGACAAACATCTGCAGGTACATGTCGCCAATTTTCATTTAAGTAATCTACCAGTTCTTGCAGATTCGTTGGGTCCGAGCTTTCACGGTTATTTTTTAAAAATCATTCCATGAAGGTGAAGTGCTTTTACTGAATAGGAGGGCTCTATATGAATAACAAGCAAGCTTCAAAAAGAGTGCAACAAATATAATATCATGTTTTGTTGTACCCCAGTACATATTTATACCAGTGACATCGTCAAATACTTTATGCACGCCAACAATAGTGGTATATATCCATAGTTTTGGAGAAAATGTGATTGCCTTACTGTTCCCAATGTCTCATCCTGCCAAGGTCTCATTTAAATCAGGATATGTTAGTATTTATTATCTAATATTACTCATTTATACATGAAATATTATACTTTTCATGTTTATATTTGATTCGTCTTTTTGACTTGGAACAAAACATTAATCTTGTGCTTAGCTGTTAAACCGGTACTTTTTAAAGAATGTATAGGTCGATGTTTCCAATTTTGATGGGGTTGTCAGTATAAACATCATACCTTACCCAGTCATGATAAGTATAATCTTAAAATTTACGTAATATTCATTGTTTCAGAATCTCTATTAACGATGAGGATAATTGAAGGGAAATTTAAATCTAGTGTTAACAGCGAAATCACGTGATAGGCGGAAAAAAATGGTCTGCCGAAGGCCTGCCATATCACAGCGATCCTTCGCTTGATTTCTTCTCTTTTGTTGTGTTTCATAGGGATTTCTTGTCCTAAATAGATGTAGTAGTCTACTTTCTCCACTTTTGCGCATGACTTTCGTATTTTAATGGAAAGTAAGAAAGGAACCAGTTCTCTAAAGGTGATATCCTGAACTTCTAGGAAAGTAACCTACATTTATACACACAGTCTGTCTTGAAAGTACCCAATAACTTTGAATAACTCTAGAACCAATTGCATGACTTCAATAAATTTGGATGTACATGATAGAGGATATTCTTTCATAAATGGACACACTATCATGGGATTTCACAGCGGAGGGTCAAACTCCTTTGAGGGACTTGGTGTACTGATCAAACTTTGGAACGGCTGAACTAATAACCAACTACCGTAAATAGTTGTCTCGTTTTTTTTCCATTGAAGATCGGTGACTATCATGGAGGTCACGTTGAGGCAGTTGATAGTGATAGCAATAAAAGACCATTCAGAAAACTGGATAAAACAGTTGGAATATAGCGTGATGTTAGGTCCTATCGCAATCAGAAAACTATCTTTAGTTATTGTTGAGATGGTTATGGTGAGACAGTTACAGATTTCCGCCCTTAAATAGTGATCACCGGCTTGACCCATCTTCAAAGCTGAATTTTCGGTTTCTGTTTATCAAGTTAGGCGAGACTTCCATCAGTTAAATAAAAGATTTCACAACCTACAATACACTATATGCGATGCCAGTCTACATAATTAAGTAATGTAGTGACATTGATATTCACAATGCATGGGATATCAATTTGTTTTCCATATGAAAAACATCTTTGCTTTCGAAAAAAGTATGCTGACTTTGCCAGATAACTGAAATGATAATGGAACCTTATGGTGACAGAGGCACCAATCGGGATACGAATCTTATAAATAGTTCTGGAGATTATAGCAGAAAGGTTGGAGGAACAATACCATCAATTCTGCAGCATTAATAATTGCAGCTAGAATACTGAGGAGCCTGGATTGTTGGGCATCATTGTTTTCACTTGTCTCCAACAAATGCCATTAGATATGACTGGTGTTCAAACTCATTTGGTTACATTTCATGAAGTTTTATGAAAAATTTCAATATATTCAAATTTCTTTTTTTTTCATATTTTTCAATTTGTTTATTCTTATTTGTTCAAATGGTCTCGGGCCATTTCCGTGACACATGTGCACTATCAGTCAGCAGCCATCTTCTAAACGCAATTTGGATATAATTCACTTAAAAAAAAAGCTTGACTTTTCTAGTCACTTGCTGTTGTTTCTGCAGGCATTTGATCAACGAACGTACGGTTTTCCGTGTTCATTACCGAATATTCGTCCTACAAGTGCATTTATTTTCTTAGTTTTCATTTGCAGCTCTTTGTTTAAGCATATTTCTCAATTTATCTATATAAGTGCGTAGCCTAACAGCACGTATTTATTATCTGAACTTTTATACACTTAGATAGGATGCTTCTCACTTAAAATCAACTTCTATTCTGGGTTACGAGATCCAGGAATGATGGCGTTCGAACTTTAGAAAGTAGTCCTTGCATTCACTCTCTGGGTGCTTCCTGAGTTTTCCAATTTTTTTTTTTTTTCTGAAAAAATTCTCGAAAAAACGTGTAGTTAGATGTGTACATGGATAAACGAGGTGGTTGGATCCTTTCTCATCGGCTAAGATCAATTCAAAGGCCTCGATTCTCGTTTCAATTTACAGAAAGCTCACAGGAATCAGCTACATGCTCTGCACAGCGCAAAGGTTTGAATCAATTTTAATTTATTATTTATATTACTTAATTGATATATATTTTATATTGACTAATCGCAACTTTAGTCAGACAGAGAGAACGTTGACTACTGGGCACCAACTGATTTAAAATTACATCATCATCAGAAGCAACAATTGCTTGTTAGCGTCCGACCATCTATCATGGGCATTGCAGAGACAGTACTCCTTATATTTGATTAGCTTGTCATGCCATCTTACTTTCTGTCGGTCACGGCCTCACATATGATATATGGGGATAAACATTTTGAGTAATTAAGCCAAACATTTGTGTAACATTCTTGCAACTGGTCCCACATATTACCATTTTATTTTTCTTACAGTTTCATGATATCTCGAACTCCGGTCCTTTCTCTGGCTCTCAAACTGTAGGTCCCTGTACCTCAGTGTGCAGCTACCCTCTCCAAAATACACACATGAATTGACCTATCATATAAATCTCACCTTGAACGTGAAAATACGGGTAGTTTTTCCTCTTACTCCCACCAGAATGTCTTTAATATTATGATTTCGTCCGTATATAAGAAAACATGTCGGTTCTTTTTATGATTTATCAAAAAGAGAATCGTTCATGACTACGCACGACTGAAGTTTGATTTAAAATATCCTTTCCCTAACTACTGAAATGTTTTGGTCTGATTGTTTTCATTTTTACTGCTGATGTGCTGCGAAATGGTGATCAATTAATCTGCAGTCATACGATAAAGTATGGAAACCACTTAAGTGAACTATGTATGGTCTACAAAACAAATATTCCTGATTGATCGTTAAGGATATCAACAAATGTTCATTTGTCCTACTTGACTTCGTTTTGTTGTTTTTTGTAGTTGAGGAACCAAGTAAGTTTAAAGTCACTAGATATACCGGTCGGATCAGTCATTTCACAAAATGCATCGCATGACCAATGCAATTGGGTAGCATACTGTGTTAAGGGTGATCAATTGCAAAAATAGTGATGAATAACGACTCTACTTCTATCACTTTTTGTTAGGCAGTGATCACGTGAAATCCATGGTTTCAGTATGAAAAACTGAACACAAACTAGAGGGGCAAATTTAGCATGACCTTGCTTATTAATAGATTAAAACTCTTACTAATTAAAGCAATAGCCAATTAAACAACTTTTCACAACGATGAGTTAATGTTAATGAGTTCCCTGCTCTATGTTTTCATAGGTGTGTCTTGTATGCATGATCCATAGAAGTGTCGGACGGCTTAACAGACGAATTTTAGAAGTGAAGAAACTTATTTTGGTGCTGATAGTATTGAAGTTAATATTTTTATGGGGCTTTTTCTAACATCGATGAGCAGGATAAGTTTACATGCTTAAAAATATCACAAACTCAATGTAGTCCGGCACAGGGCAATAACATTCGGGCTTATGATGATAATCGAACGCTCCAGACCATACTTACTCAAACTTTTGTTTATCACCCATTCTGACAAACATCGAGTTATTGCCAGCACAGAAAAAAATGTTTGAAAGAATACTGCCTGATTGACATCACAAATCAGTCCACAGTGGCGATAATGCCGACATGAGAGACCCCTACTATAGATTAAGACGGATACTTTGTGACTGTTTTGATAATTGATGTTCTGGACAAGCTACTAATATATATATTTATATATATATATATATATATATATATATATGAATATAGATATAAATATAAATATAAATATAAATATATAATTTACTTCTCACCTCAGTCATGGTGTCGCCAATCAACATTTTATCCTTTCTATTCAACTGGTACTTATGTTAGCTGTCTCCTCCTTATATCTGTTATGCAACTTACTGAGAGAGTAAAGTCATCTGCTGAACTGATCGTTCCTGTAAGTTTTTGGTATTATATAGGGACACAGTTATTGCAGCATTTAATTATTTCATTGCAATACTCCGAAGGCGTATGGGGGTTGTTTAAATGATAAGGAACTGTTTCAAAAGCATGAAACTGAGTAAAATTAAGGAGGAAAAAAATCAGTCAAATGGAAAGGTATTAAACGTTTTTCTTACGTAACCAAACGGATGATACCTGCAGCAAATGTGCGACTGTTCATTTGAAAGATTTCAAAGACAGATAGCAACGAATGAAAACTAAATTCAATAAAGACGGGAAAGAAGAATATGGTAGGGAGGAGAGCAGAATATGGACGAAAAAGAGAAAGAAAGGGTTGAAAAGATAGTGAAGAAGAAGGGAGTGAAATTAAGTAGGAAAAGAACAAAGAACAACAGAAAAAGGAGTAAGGAGGGGAGAAGGAAATAAAGAAAGTAGAGAAGTGGAAGGGGGACGAGAGATAGGAAAGATGAAGAGGAAATGTCATATTAGGTATTATGCCATTTGAGGATGAATGAAGGTATAAACAAGGAGGAATAGAAGAGAGGAGACTGGTTGCTTAGGGGGCGAACTCCATTCTGAAGGAGCTCTTAAAATATGACGACTTTTGTAAAATCAACTTTCTTTTTAGCATCTTTTTTGGAAGATGTAGCCTTCGTAAAATGGTATCTCTGAATTTCTATAGATGAATGATAGACTGTAGACTATTGTAGATATAATGCAAGGAAATGATGTAAACATAGCCCAGAAACTAACTTCCCTCTTTTTTTCTCCATCCTTCCCCTTGTCTCTTCCTATGATTTATTTCATATATATATATATATATATATATATATATATATATATATATATATATATATATATATATATATATATAACTGCATTTGTCCAATATCAGATTCTACCATAGGAGAGGAAAAGTTGATACATGATTCCCAATTAATTATACTATGAAACTACCATATGTATCAATTTTAGTGTCTTCTTAGATACTTATGTTTACTGTGTTCGGCACAATTATGATTTTAGCTACAAAAATTCTGCAAATGGAAAGTTAAGAATTACTCAACTAAGCAAGAACGCACACATATGGTTTTAATTTACTACTGCTTGAAGAATAATCTGCGGCGTCATCGAACCATATGCAATCTCTCTAGTCAGGATGAAGACCATGCGTTCCTTTTTTTTTAAAAAGTTGGTGAGATTTTTGACACTTCATTCGTGTACCATTTATAGTGTAATGATTATATTGACTTTTCGATGTTGTTGATCGCATTCTCAATCTATTTTGAAGGAGAGAGACAGACAGACAGACAGACAGACAGACAGATCAAGCTTCTACCACACCTAAACTTCTCTTTCTCAAGTCTTGGGGCCAGATATTGCAATTTCCAAGCCCTAGAATTATTTCTTTATTTTTTACCATCTTGCAATTTAAAATGGCTCAACTGACCATTTATTTATCCATAACTTTGGAGAAAAGCTGGTCGAAAGTTAATACGAACAACTTTAGCCGAGACTCAAGATCGATCCGTCTATTCTTTCCTCCATACCGATGATCATTACTCCAATCTACACCTCTAATCGATTTAATCAACAAATAAAAATAGACAGTATCCAGCCAGGAGAAAAACATGGATATGGACCAATGAATTTACAAATCTCCCAAGGATTCTCTTAAAATTGGCTGACATTTGCCTCTGTTCTTACCGACGATACTGAAGAAATATTGACCTTTACGTGTGGCTGTGAGAACTGGACAGACAGAAGTAGAGAAGAAAAAGGGGAAAAGATCTGATGGCAGGAGAAATGATTATGCAGGGATATAATGTTGACAATTTTAACTCTGAATTACTAACCTGACCCAGCAAGATCTTATAACCTTCTCTGGCTCTCAGAATATATTATAATTAAAGTTCTCGATAATAGGCAAGCCTAACACCAGACGCTCTGCATTGGTCGGTAATCTGTAGGGGTTACTCGAAAGGTCGTGTCGACACCTGGCTTCTATAATGTATAATCGAAAGAGTCGATCGATACTGGGGGAAGGAGAGCTAGTTTTATAACTATATCTACGTGGCCTTCAAATTGGAAGACTGCAGAATGGGGTGTGGTTGATTGGAAGGGGTGATAGTCTTGGCCAAGAAAGTGGTTCGGAGCTTTGATGCAAACATCAAAACAACTAGAAAAAGAGTAAAAAAAAAGTAATAAACTCTGAGAAAGGGTGAGAATATCGAAATTGATCAGTGAATGATCGAATGAACAGACGTCGTATATTGAGTAGATAGGGATGCGCTGAACGATATAATTTGTAAAGAACAGAGAAACGTGCGGGGAAAAAATTTAGTTACCAGAACCAAGTCCTTTGAAGGTTGAATAATACTGTTCGAATATATGTCTAGCCTCGGCTAATTAACATTTTTTTTTAAGATCTAGAAATGAACTTGGAACGACGAAACGTCTTATAAATTCAATGAGAGTTATTCAAAGACATTTCTTACTCAACATCAAACGGTATTCCACTTATTATCTTTCTAGTAATCAAAACTGAATCATCGTAATTGATATTCAATACACAAAATATTTCCCCGAAGTATCCGGCCATTTGAACTACCTTGCGAACCAACTTCGTTGCATTCATTTTATCTATTAGTCCATTCCATACATGCATTTCCTGAAAGTCTGCTGTTGGGTTACTCATTCAGCAGTTACACAACACTGTATGAACTTATGTGATGTGTGACGATCGAATTCATTATGGCCGAACCTGATGATAATTTGTGATCTATGTAGGTTGTTTTTAAAAAAAACACCTCGAATACTCATGCTGCAAAAGACTACAGTAAATATTTTGTTTGTTCCGACATGTGTATTCCTCCAAAGTTATTCAAAACTGTGGGCAAAACAGAGGAGAAAAAAACCGATGGAACTGCTGGCAATCCTCATAGTAGACAGGGCACCACATTTTAAAGAGTAGCATAAACGTTGAGGTAAATGTGTGAAGACCAATGGGAGTACATCAAAAGGCACAGTAATTGCTGTTCACAGATCTAGATGATGCGATGTTCTGCTAAATTGGTCTGAACGAGACGTGGAAAAAGCTGATAGTAGGGTCATTGTGACCGTAATATCACATGCATTCTAACTAAATGATACAAACACAGTCGCCAAAACTTTCTATTTTATCAGTTACAAAGTTACATCAAAGCTGTGCAATTGGTTTTCGATTTAATCAACATATGAACATATTTTCATGCCAGATCTCGTGCACATATGCATAAATCACTAGGTTAAAAAAAAGGAATACATACATTTCCTTGTAATCCGATGAAAGTGTCCCTATAGAAGCCAGAATTGCATAAATAAAAATTGATCACGATTAGATTTTTGGAAAATTATTTTCACGACCCACAGACCTAAAACCCCTGAAAAATGTTAGGATGCTGTCGAACACCAAGACATTAGGAGTCAGAGCTGAATAAATATTACAATGGAGGGTCGAAGAGAAAAGGGAATGCCGTGCACCACCTCTACAATGCGTCACTGCAGATTAAAAGCTATTCTCATTCTCCTTTCGTTTTTCCAAAAAGCAAGGATGTGACATAAATCGACCGTTGAAAGATCAACTCCCGGCCAATTATAATTCCTAAAAAATTTCAAAGAATTCGTGACTAAAATCAATGGAAATGTGATGAACAATATATCTTTATCTGCAAATATGGCATCTTTATGTGGGAGAAGTCATTGATATACACTGAGAACCAATATGTTCATGAGAACATTTCATTTTTAGGTGTGCTAGGAATTCATAGCAGCAATCACAGTCAGTGACTGATATTGTAACAAAAAAAGAAACAAAGCACAGAGCTCACATTCCATCTAATCAGTACCCCAACTCGTTATATGAGAGATAAATGACCAATTTAATATTACTCAAGTAACATATTCTCATCAAGTAAATCAAAGTGTGGAATTTTACTTTACTACGTCAGAAGATATTTTCAATTGCATTGGTTTCAGTCTATTTTACAACGAAATTAGTGCAACAGAATGCATATTCAATTAGGTAAATACCATATGTGAAGATCCGTTTTAACTACTATTTACCTCAACTTTTCCGTGTACATTATCATCTTTAGAAACCAATTGCCTCCGCTGACTGAATTAACGGAAGAAACCTAGCAATTTAGCTATTTTTTTTACTGAATCTCAACCTTTTTGATGCATATAGCTTTGGTGTGTTTTCAAACGACACTCAAAAACAAAAAGTATGTTAAATGAAAGTGTTCTCAGGGGAAACACTTTCATAAGTAGGAGCTTTTGAAAGAAAAGAATAGCTAGAAGGAACACTTTTTCTTAAAAGAAGTGAATGCATGGTCTGAGTTTCTGGCCATTCATCATGTGAACTCATATTGAATAATAATAACAAATCGGTTACCAAAATTGATCAGTCTCAATACATCTTATCCCAAATGAAATTCTTTGATATCCAAATTAAAATCAATTTATTGATTGCTGTATTGATTTTGTATTGATCGACTACTTATCAGTTGATTGAGAAGATGAACATTCTTTCTGTTCACTGGCTATACTCTTTCTATGATGGACTCCGTTGAATAAATATGCATAATTCAATGAAAAAATGACATTTATCATTGTTTGAACCGTCAAACATCCAAAAGTTACTTGTTTGGAACAAATATCGGACCTTTCATTCGGATACAATTTCATTAATTCTTAAATCAGAAAAACCAACAGAAAACAAATCCTCCTACACATACACACATGAGAATATACTCTCTTTCTCTCTCTATCTGTCTGTCCATTTCTCTGTCTCTGTCTCTGTTTCTCTCTCTGTCTCTCTCTCTGTCTCTCTCTGTCTGTCTCTCTCTCTCTCTCTTTCTCTCTGTTGGTTAGGGTTGCAATTACATGCACACACAAACCCATATATCTATCTATCTATCCATGACTTTTTCCCTATATATATGTATATATATATATATATATATATATATATATATATATATATATATATATATATATATATATATATATATATATACATGGTGATTTTTTTTACCGAATTTGTTTCATTATTTTAATGCATTTCTCTGCTGAGTAAGAAAATCGATTCCCTCAGATGAGATAAAATGAAGAAACATTATTCAAATGAGAATGGCCTTCTGTTTTTCGTAATCACCAGAACTAAAGTTATTGCTGGTAGTTGAATGATGAATGTGTTAACATATACAACTTTGTACATCTCTATCTCCGTCGCTGTCACTCTCAGTCTCTCTCTCTCTCTCTCTCTCTCTCTCTCTCTCTCTCTCTATATATATATATATATATATATATATATATATATATATATATATATATATATATATATATCGTGAATGAAACTTCTCAATTGGGACACTGGTACAATATTATGATCTACAGAATCCACACTTCGATCTTTGGCACGGTTGTACCCTACGAACGAAAATGTGTGTGAGAGCAACTTGACCCAAGGATAAATATAGAATATGGCTTACCTTTAATTAACACAAAAAAAGACTCTGAGGGAAGATACATTTTTGAGGGTTAGGGCAATATCAGTATGTCCAAGCTAAAGGAGAGAGCTGCACTGTATGATCTTCAAATTTATGGGAAAAGGAATTCATAATAAGGTAAACATATGATATGTAGAGCTGACCCCTAGTTACCTCCATTAGTCAATGATAAATCAGTTCAATCTTAGCTGAGATTCCCCAATCTAGCGGACAGGACTGCATCTCATGGTTTGCATGTATGGGTATAAAGCTAACCTAGCCTCAGGATAAAAAAATAAGCTAGGTGGAAATAACTTATGGTGATCCCCAAAAGTTAATTTAGGCTGTGATCGAATTTTATCCGTAATTATTTCATCCTATGTAGAGAGCTACAGCAGGAAATTTTAGAGAATGAGATGGACATAGGGCTAGATTAATTCTAGTATTTTTGGAATTTTTCTATTCTAATAGAGACAGCTGCATCGTAAGGGTACGAAAATGACTAGACCAAAAGAAGTACATAGGTTGAATTCCAATGACTTCTGGTCAATATAAAGTTCGGTTTTTGTACGTGTTTAACTTACCACTATGATAAAATGTATGATAGGTGACAATAAGCTATACTACCCTTGAAGAGTCAGTTCAAGGTGAGGCCGGTTTTGGCATTTTCCAATCTCACAGAGACGACTGCACATTCTGCGCTGCTGATCTTGTGTACAAAGGTATTTTGACCTAAAGATCCTGAAGTTCAATTTATGTTCTGACAAATATAGGCTTCAACAAAAAATATTAGTTTTAGTATCCCGAAAAGTAAGAGGGACAATTGCAATCTATCTGTTTTGTAGGGTAACTTCCCTGCAGAATCGACGTCGTAGAAGTAGTGCCGATCTATGTTGACCTATTAAAGTCAGTTTAGGGTCAGGTTGGTATAGACAGTTTTACTTGATCCCTGAATGGACATATGGTAGGTGCTACTTATTTCCGGTGACAAGTAAAGGTTGATGAAAGTAAGGCAAATCCAAGTATTCTTAGTTAATTCTGGAATTTTCAAATTATCTGAACGAGAATAACAATCCCTACTTTGAGAAGCTGTTTGTTACAATTCTGCACATTGCTCTTCGATAATGATTGTGTTAGCCCCATAAATGATGTGAACTGGTGATTGACTGATATCAATATATCCACTCAGAACCTTGGTCAAGGATACGGAAATTAAATGATTGTAAAATGGGAGGAAACAAACCAGTCATTAATACTGTACTAATTATAGAAATGGTACTACCAAACATCTGCTTAACACCTCAATCATTACTGATCAGAGAAAAATATCTCTATTTATTATATCAGATAAACTTTGGTTCGTCTCTGATAGAATCACTTATCACAGACATAGGATTGATTTGCCTCGAGCTCTGATCATTTTTTGATTCTTGAGCCACAAAAATATGTATTGAATCCATGAATGTAATCAAGTTCAAAGGCAACACCGAACATAGAAATCCGGAAAGTATTTAAAAACTGTAAATAACGCTAGACAATAAAACTGGCTGGACAGATCCGTAATCCTGAGCCCCAGATAAAAGTTGTTAAAAAAATCGTATTGGAAATGTTCATGACAGAACTTATAAGACAATCAAGCCTAATATGTGTACATTTTGAACAACGGTCTCAATTTGAATTTCACAATCAACTGTGTAATGATTCAAATTTTTGATCATCTGTTAGCTAACATTCATCCAGCAACGGCGAAGCCTTTAATATTCACTGACCCCAGGTTCGTATGATATGAATACAATTATTATAGAGGAAAATATGAATTACAGTACAAATGGTGTAGCATAACATTTTCTGTGCATTAGACTCGCATTTAGCCACAGTATAAGGGCACACGGTGAAAGTTACTACGTAATACGGCTATCGATAATATTGAAAAACTTGGCTACACTGTTTACAGAGCATCCATTTCATTATACACCAATTTAATACGATAAAAAGTTACGTTTGGGGACCAAACGAAAAGGATAACTCAATGCACTAGAATTGGTCTGCTGGAGTAAAGATTCAACAGTTTTGAAACGATGATGACGACTCGTGTTGAACAGCTGCAATCACTCAGTTATGTTTGCAAGTGCATTCATCGATACGGAGTTGATTGCCTTTTACCTGGATTATTTTCATCCAAGCTTGGGGCAAATTATGATTATAGAATCTTTCTTGTCAAAGTTATCTCAAATTTGATGGAAGCCCCTCACATGTCTGAAGGACTTAAAGTACTCTGCAATTTATCAGTACTTGAGGAAAAATTGATTCATACTTTCCCAAAGTGCATTAGTATTGAGCTCGGTTCATGGATTTTGCTTTCTGTACAGGTAACCATAATACGAATCCACTCCTCTTTCCTGGTGATAAAAACTCTGTATTGTTGCAAATGTGACGATGAATTTTTAATAGAAGCGTTTTCTACTCTGGACCTTAAAAAACTTTCCGCAATTATTCCCTTTTGTTATCAATTTCTTATCTTTTGTTCCAGTGTAATTACTTGCAACTTCATTCACAAGAATATTAAATCTATCGGCTGGATAATTAGATTTAGTGACATGAGTCTATTCGATTCCAATCAAATTGAATCAATGTAATTATGTTCCTATACATAGCATTGCAGATCCAGATTTGAGCGTGGACTTTGATAAGATGTAGGGGCTGAATGCATTGGTATTGGGTAACGGCGTTGATTCAGTAAATTAACATGTAGTTTATTCTTTTCAAACTGTTCACACATACATTAGCATTCATTATCAATTTCTTTCAAGACCGTTTACGGTAGTTGGTGAACGGAACGGATCAAAAGTGAGGAAAAAAGATGGAGCTGCAGGTGAGATTAAAACTGGTATACTTTAACTACTAAGCTCCAAGATTACTTCCAGCTGCTAATGTAATGTCAATTTTGAATTCATCATGCGTTTCCCCCGAATATCTTACACTAGATTTCAAGAGTATTTAAGTACTACGGTAGAAGTTATATCATTAATTTCAGTAAAGATATCCTAATTGAAAATGCACCACAAATTGCTAAAACCATAATGGTATTTAAGTGTATTTTGATAAAATTTAGTCAGAGGAGGTTTATTTTAGAATTAGTGTCTTCAGATGGAGTGAAAAATAGGGAAGAGACGTGAGACAAGATATACAAAGGAATCCTTGCAGTGTTATTACACCCTCCAAACATGCAGCCGGGAAAGTCTCATTTTTCAGGAGAACATAAAGGTCAAAGTACCCTACATCAATACATTGCTTCCATTTTTTTTTCATGTGATGTAAACTATCATTGATCGGTCAAAAGCTAGCTGACGGTACTGAACTCACTACCCTATCATACAGACTCCCAGCATGGATCCCTACGGATCATATGCGAAATCGTGACCGACGGAAAGTAAGATGGCATGACGAACAAGACAAATTCAGAAAGTACTGACTCCACAACTGTCATGATCGCGATGTCTGGTGAATTTTGAGGGAGATATATGTCCAGCAATAGACACAAAAAGGCTGATGATGATTTTTATCAATATTTAGCACTGTATTTGTATTATATATATATATATGTATATATATATATATATATATATATATATATATATATATATATATATATACATATATATATATATATATATGTATATATGTATATATATATATGTGTATATGTGTGTGTGTGTGTGTGTGTGTGTGTTTGTGTGTGTGTGTGTTTGTGTGTGTATGTTAGGGTGTGTGCGTGTGCTAGTTGATGTGTGTTTCTTAAGTATATACACATCCGGGTTCAAAGCAATCAGAGGGGAATCCGACCACTCCTTTGCACGCTATCTGTCTCAAATATCTTGAATATGTTTCCATAAATAACGTCCGAATGACCACAGAGTAAACAATGTGTAGATTTAATCAATCATTTCTAATGACAGTATTTACTGGGGGTATCGAATATTATGATGGAGTAATAAATGCATCCACGCAAGGATAAAAAGTGACTAGAAAGCACGAACAATCATGAAGAGAAACTGACCAATTGGTGGGAAACAGAGTGCGTATCTAAATATTTGGAAAGAAAAGAAACTGTTTCAGGCATTTGGATCAAAAGAGTCACAGACATTGGCAAGAATCATTCCGATCTTGTACGCAATATATTAATATGAATAAAAATTGGTTTGACGGTAGAAAAAATATTCATAATATTTCCTTTAAATTATACACTCCTGTCAGATTCTGTGATATGAATATTACAAAAATTAATATTCCCAGTATTACTACTACGACGGACAATACTAAAACTGTTCTATAACAATACAAAAATGATGATAATTATGATGATGATTATGACGATAATGAGTAAGGGAAATTAAAATGTGGAACGTTGTTTCTGTAGATATAACTTATGTCTTGAAAAACTTTCTTTTTCAATCGAAAGCAGAATTTCAGCCCTCTAACTCAATTGATTTGGCCTGTGTCTGCATTGCATACAGAGACAGCCCACCAAGCCTGAATGGAAACTGGAGAATATTTACTGTTCTGGTTGACAGTTTCCAATATATTGATATTCAGCAAAAGATATCAGTCGCTGTTGGTGTGAAAACTGATTGAATATATTGCGCCAGACGTGTAAAACAAAGCAAATTAAGATGGCCAGTTACAACTGCAAAGGACATGTAAAGACAAGATGATGCATTGTGAAGAACTCAAAAAAGTGACGGGGGGAGGCTTGGACCAAAAACACTGACACACTGACACACACACAGACACACATACGCACACACACACACACACACACAGATTTTTCATTGGATAAGGAGCACAAGACTGAAATATAAAGCAAAGGGTCCCATCATTAAGAAAGAGACCACAGCTGTGCAATCAGATTCTATCATCATAATGACCAGCATCAGCCTTTAAGCATCCTTTTTTCCAATTTATATCTTGGCCAAGACTCCATACACCTGTCTACCATGGACCTTGCTGTTGGCCACGATTTTGTATATGATCGCCGAGTATGTATCTAACGAGTTGTGATATCCAGCGATCGCCTTGCTCACTTACAACATGTCGAGTTCATTGCCATTTGAGTCTCCTAGTGTTTTCTATGACATCTCGAACATCAGACTTTTCTCTAATACACTGCACTGTCTGAGGATCTCTCCATCTGAGGTTGTCCATGGTTCTCTCCTGTTCACCTGGCATGGTTGACGATTTGTTGGTCAATACACTGGTTGGGATCTATGAATCTGCTCTAGAGATGATTGTAAGTAGGAAACGCTTGATGTACATCGAGCTTTTTGGACTTGTGGGTTTTTATCTTTTTTTATTTTTTGTTTTCGTTCTCGAAAGTCCAGCTCACCCTACACAAAAATCTGCCAATCTAGTGTGATTCTACGCTTGATTTCTTCAAAGATTATACAGACCCACAATCTGTGGAAAGTGTTAGGAAACGATCGCATCTTTCCAAACTGAATGAAATCAATAACATACATCGACGGGCAGAAAAAGGCAGTGAAATTTGTGCTTTAAAAATACAAAACAAAAACATTCATGATATGGTATGAACCCTAACCGAAGACTGCCGCTGGAAACATCGATATCACCATTCTTTCGGGCATGTTTATTAACAACGACAGGGAAATAAGAGCAAAAAACAAAACAAAACATAAAAAGACTGGCCTTTTTATGATTGACTGGAAAGAAAAGAGGTACATACTAGTTTATATAGCAATATCATCTGAGCGAAAAACTTCTGTAAAGTCCCATGAAGCAGTCCGAATAGAAAAACCTGGAGATCAGGATGCTGGGTCCAATGACTAAGACTTTACAAATGGTTTTATAAGCTGTAAGATTAGTGAAATAAGAAACTGAAAAGTACATCAACTGTATATCAGGTACCATAGACATCCACATGGTTGGAAAAACAAACAAAAACATCTTACTCAGAACAATCTCAATGCTATGCAAGGGAACTCCCTTGCAGTGCTTATGTAATTAAGAATAGGTCCTAAATGATGTAAAACAGCACTGACAAAGAAAATAACCTATTGACACAGATGTAAATGACCATCTAACATCTTGGGAAATAATGCAGACCGCAGCAATGAAGTGGACTGAAGTACTGTTGCTATATTTCTGTCTCGAGAAATGACCCCCAAACATCTAGTGAGAATATAAAGAAACATTAATCATGATAACAACAACCATCAGAGTAAATATAATACTGGCAAAGATAATAACAACGAATACAAGTGAACGAAGAAGAGAAACGAGAAGAAAAAGAAAAAAGAACAGTAGTATTTGCACTATAACTACAGCGCGAGAGATAGTGCAACAAACAATAAAGCAGAAAACAATAGAACAGTACAGCAAGCAAGAAAAGAAAGATGGGAAGGGAAAAAATTGTACGGCGAGTTTAAAAGACGGATACAAGATATAGCAGATGAGAAATCATGGACGTGGTTACGAAAGGGGAACCTTAAGAGAGAAACAGAATCGCTCTTCATGGCAGCCCAAAACAAAAGCATAAGGACAAACTGCATAAAAGCAAAAATGGACAGAACACAGACAAACAGCAAATGCTGCATGTGTGGTGAAAGAGATGAGACAGTAAACCACATAACTAGTGAATGTAGTCAACTCGTCCAGAAGGAGTATAAGCATAGACACGATAGAGTAGCAACGATGATACACTGGGAACAAAGCAAACAAATGGGAATCAACCATGTGGAAAAGTGGTATCAGCACAAGCCAGAGGCAGTCTTGGAGAATGACAACCACAAACTACTCTGGGACTTTGACATCCAAACTGACCACCTCATCTAGGCAAGAAGACCGGACTTAGTAATAGTTGACAAAAAAAGGAAGGCCTGCCAAATAGTAGACGTTGCTGTATCTGCAGACCATAGAGTAAAAAAGAATGAGGGTGAAAAAAGGGAAAAATACCAGGACCTAGCTAGGGAGTTAAGGAAAATGTGGAACATGAGAACCAGGGTAGTACTGGTCATAGTGGGAGCACTAGGAACTGTCCCCACAGCACTACTGGGAACTGCACGGATACTGAGGAAGGTGCTAGAGATATAAGTACTGCAACAAATTGTAGCTCTGTCATGATATGCAAAAGAGAGGAGACGTTAGCTGAAGACCTGAGGAGACTTATTGTCACTCAGCCTCCAGCCATAACCACTGGGCAACCGGTGTGAAACTGTAAATCGTAGAATTACTGCGACCTGCTAGTACTAGGAGAGGAGGGCTGGAGACTTGCGGAGACTTGCTGTCACTCAAACTCCAGTAGTTACCACCAGGCAACTGGTGTGTGATTCCAAATGATAATAATAATAATAATAATAATAATAATAATAATAATAATAATAATAATAATAATAATAATAATAATAATAAAAACTAACTCAGACTAAACTCTTATATGTATATTGTCTCAATAATAATAATAATAATAATAATAACAATAATTTTAATAATTTTAATTATAATTATAAGTGGTAGTTGTAACATTTGGACCGCAGGCCCCTACCCTGAATGAGCCCTGTGATGATTTTCGAAGGTTCAAAAGATATTTTACTTTAGGCTTTAAGTGACTATTCTTGATATTTTGATGATTTTCGAAGGTTCAAAAGATATTTTACTCTAGGCTTTAAGTGACTATTCTTGATATTTTGATGATTTTCGAAGGTTCAAAAGATATTTTACTTTAGGCTTTAAGAATGATTATTCTTGATATTTTGATGATTTTCGAAGGTTCAAAAGATATTTTACTTTAGGCTTTAAGAATGATTATTCTTGACATATTGATATTTCTACTTCTGAGAAGGTTTTCTTTGCGATTCCGATAAGTTTTCACCTGGATGAATTGCCCACTGCCAAATTCTACCTAATGAAAAAGACAAAAAAAAAAAAAAAAAAAGTTGAGAGAGTGGTCTGTTGTTTCTTGGAGCTGCACGTGGGTAAGTGGAATTAAATTTATAATTTATAATTTAAAATTAATAACTCTCCACCCCCCCACCGAGATGAGAGGTGTCTTATGGGAAAGTAATGCCTAGCTACCCCTCCCCCGAGTATGAATGAATGGAGTCTGTCCACCACTGACCGTTAGGACCCCTCAGTAGATATAAGCTAGCAGGGGGAAATCCACCGTGGGGGAAGAACACAGATTGCGAGACAGAGGGTAGAAACAGCATATTAATCTTTCGACAAAGAGGTACATTTCTTTCTTTGAATGATTTCTGGTGATTGACTTTGAAAACTAACTCAGACTAAACTCTTACATGTATATTGTCTCAATAATAATAATAATAATAATAACAATAATTTTAATAATTTTAATTATAATTATAAGTGGTAGTTGTAACATTTGGACCGCAGGCCCCTACCCTGAATGAGCCCTGTGATGATTTTCGAAGGTTCAAAAGATATTTTACTTTAGGCTTTAAGTGACTATTCTTGATATTTTGATGATTTTCGAAGGTTCAAAAGATATTTTACTCTAGGCTTTAAGTGACTATTCTTGATATTTTGATGATTTTCGAAGGTTCAAAAGATATTTTACTTTAGGCTTTAAGAATGATTATTCTTGACATATTGATATTTCTACTTCTGAGAAGGTTTTCTTTGCGATTCCGATAAGTTTTCACCTGGATGAATTGCCCACTGCCAAATTCTACCTAATGAAAAAGACAAAAAAAAAAAAAAAAAAGTTGAGAGAGTGGTCTGTTGTTTCTTGGAGCTGCACGTGGGTAAGTGGAATTAAATTTATAATTTATAATTTAAAATTAATAACTCTCCACCCCCCCCCCCACCGAGATGCGAGGTGTCTTATGGGAAAGTAATGCCTAGCTACCCCTCCCCCGAGTATGAATGAATGGAGTCTGTCCACCACTGACCGTTAGGACCCCTCAGTAGATATAAGCTAGCAGGGGGAAATCCACCGTGGGGGAAGAACACAGATTGCGAGACTTATATACTAAGTCAAGACTTAGAAGATTTAAGGGAGACGTATGATCCCCAAGGTTGTTAATTTCACCCAGACGAAGGTTAGTGCTAATTTTTAGGCCTGAATTTAGGAGGGGATGGTCATACCACCAAATAGATATATCTGAGCAGCAGAATGGCCTATCCATGTAAGTTCGTACCATGGGTTGTAAGAACTGGTGGAACTTTGAGAATGCCACTGAGCTCATTGCCCTCAACGAACCCACCAAGGTCTGGTGCGACCTTAAAAGAACCAAAAAGAGCTGGTGGGGCTCTTCGGTTATTTCTGAACCACATCGGTCTTAACCAACCCACCAAGGTCTGGCGCTACCTCAAAGAACCAAAAACCCCTATCATGACAGTACAACCAAACCATTTTACCGCAAAAAACGGGGCACAGATCCAAGACCTGTGTGTCGTAACCGGCAGGTGTTCCCTTGTTAGCCACCAGGAGGGACCCGGTCGTCATCCTGTGACTGCTGGCCAAAACTCCGGCTCGTGTACCCTTAATGGCCTTCAGGAGGGACACAGTCGTCACATAGCTACTGTTGGCCAAGACTCATATACCACTAACGACACCCAGGGAAGGCGCGGTCCTCTCGGAGTGACTGCTATAAAAAACAAGAGAAAGAGATGGACAAGGGAGGAGAATAGGCTAGTTATGTATTGTTACTTTAAAAGCAAGCCTTCAGTGCGATCTTATAGGGAGCGTATGCTCCAAATATGGAGGGAAAAATCTGATGTGGAAGTATCGAACCAACGCCTTGCTGACCAAGTAAAGCAAATTCAAAAGAAGAAATGGCTGTCTGAGACTGAACTACTAGAGATTCGCATTAATGTAGAGAGAGGTTCAGGTGACACATCTGAAGAATGCCCCCCCAGCACAATTAGTACCAATAACAAAACTAGAATAACTCCCCATGAGACCCCCACAGTAAGCTATGTATCAGAGGGTGATGACGAGGCACCAACGGAAGAAGAGAACACCAAAATACAAGCTTTGAAAGAGATCATGCGAGGAGAGAAAACAACACTCCCCTCCCTAAGAGACAAAGACAGAAAGAAAGTCGGAGAAGTGACCGAGCAGGTCAACTGCCTCTTACAGCACATAGAAACAAACACCCTCCTAGACCATAACAACCTAATTTACGCAGGGGCGAAAATGGTAGCACAAAGCTTTACAACACAAGATAGGAACCCGAGCAATAATAGGGAAGGGAAACCCAACTGGGAGAGAAGGTTACAAAGGCAGATCTCCCAACTACAGAGAGATGAAGCACTGCTTAGAAATACACCACACACAGACAGACCACGAGTAAGACTTTATAACAAATACAAGGTAACGCAAAAAGGCATCGCAACTGTAGTCGAAGAGTTACACCAGAAAAGACTAGCTAAAGAGGCAAGACTAAAAAGATACAGACTAAGAACGGCCCAATACACACAAAACCGCACATTCCAAAACAATGAGAAAAAGTTTTACCGAGATTTAAATGGGGAAAGAAGGCAGGACATGAAACCAGATGCCACAGAGGCCAAGAACTATTGGAATAGCATATGGGGGCACCCAAAAAGACATAACGTAACACCGCAATGGTTAGGAAACATGAGAAAAGAACTAGGAGATATAGACAAGGGAGAACCAATAGTACTGAATGAAACCACATTGAAACATACTCTTAGGAAAGTAGCCAACTGGAAAGCACCGGGTCCCGACGGGATCCATGGGTATTGGTTCAAAAAATTTACCACGTTACACGGCAGACTCACTCACCTACTCCAAAATTGTCTGAATGAAGGCAAAGCACCAGAATGGATGACTAAAGGCAGAACCACCCTCATCCAAAAAGACCCGGGAAAGGGGAACATAGCAAGCAACTATAGACCAATCACTTGCCTACCACTTATGTGGAAAATCCTGACCGGGCAAATAGCAGAGAGAATATACATGTCAATGGATAGAAGGGGGCTACTACCAGAAGAACAGAAAGGGTGTAGGATAGGAACCAAAGGGGCAAACGATTTACTCTACATAGACCAGATGATCTTAAAAGAAGTAAGGAAAAGGAGAAAGAATATCGCAATGGGATGGATAGATTACAAAAAGGCATACGATATGATTCCACATAGCTGGATACTCGAATGCCTTAGAATGTTCAAAATTAGCGAACCGGTGGTTAAATTCATTGGTAATTCTATGGAAGACTGGAAAGTAGATTTGACAGCCGCAGGGGACAAACTAGCCGAGGTAGGGATGAAAAGGGGGATCTTCCAAGGGGACTCGTTGTCCCCACTATTATTTGTTCTAACAATGATACCGCTTAACAGAATCCTGAAAAACAGCAAAGGATACCACTTCTCTAAAACAAAAGGAAAGGTCAATCACTTAATGTACATGGACGATATTAAATTGTTTGCGAAAAACAGGGGAGAGCTTGAGACTCTGTTCAACGAAGTAAGGGAATATAGTGAGGACATAGGAATGGAGTTTGGGATAGAAAAATGCGCAATCATGGTAATGCACAAAGGAAGGCTTTCAATGACTGAGGGAATTGAACTTCCGGACAACAACATGATTAGGGCATTGACTGCACAAGACCGATACAAGTACCTAGGTGTCCTTGAATGTGACACGATAAAACGGGAAGAGATGAAGGAGAAAATTAAGAGGGAATACCTTAGAAGGATAAGGAAAATATTAGAAACCAAATTAAATAGCAGAAATCTAATAAAAGGAATGAACACCTGGGCTGTGTCAGTAGTTAGGTATACAGGACCATTCCTAGGATGGACAGAGGAAGAGCTCCAATCAATGGATAGGCGAACAAGGAAACTTATGACGATGCATAAAGCATTACACCCTAGGGATAATACAGATAGACTATACGTTAAGAGAAAAGAAGGTGGTAGGGGGCTCATCAGCATAGAAGATTGTGTCCAGAGAGCTAAAGTAGTCCTAGATAAATATGTGCAAACAAATAGTGAAGAAATCATAAAGAGCGCGAGGGATAGTGCAACAAACAAAGTAGAAAGCAATGGAACGGTACAGCAAACTAGAAAAGAAAAGTGGGAAGGAAAAAAATTGTACGGCGAGTTTAAAAGACAGATAAAAGATATAGCAGACGAGAAATCATGGACGTGGTTACGAAAGGGAAACCTTAAGAGAGAAACAGAATCGCTCATCATGGCAGCCCAAAACAAAAGCACAAACTACGTAAAAGCTAAAATGGACAGAACACAGGCAAACAGCAAATGCCGCATGTGCGGTGAAAGAGATGAGACAGTAAACCACATAACTAGTGAATGTAGTCAACTCGCCCAGAAGGAGTATAAGCATAGACACGATAGAGTAGCAACGATGATACACTGGGAACTAAGTAAACAAATGGGATTCAACCATGGGGAAAAGTGGTATCAGCACAAGCCAGAGGCAGTCTTGGAGAATGACAACCACAAACTACTCTGGGACTTTGACATCCAAACTGACCACCTCATCCAGGCAAGAAGGCCGGACTTAGTAATAGTAGACAAAAAAAGGAAGGCCTGCCAAATAGTAGACGTGGCTGTGCCTGCAGACCATAGAGTAAAAAAGAAGGAGGCTGAAAAAAGGGAAAAATACCAGGACCTAGCAAGGGAGTTAAAGAAAATGTGGAACATGAAAACCAGGGTAGTACCGGTCATAGTGGGAGCACTAGGAACTGTCCCCAAAACGCTGAAGGAGAGACTGGAGGAGATCGGGATTAGGGGGAGGATAGAGACCGTACAGACCACAGCACTACTGGGAACTGCACGGGTACTGAGGAAGGTGCTAGAGATATAAGTACTGCAACGAATTGTAGCTCTGTCATGATATGCGAAAGAGGGAGGAGACGTTAGCTGAAGACCTGAGGAGACTTATTGTCACTCAGCCCTCAGCGATAACCACTGGGCAACCGGTGTGAAACTGTAAATCGCAGAATTACTGCGACCTGCTAGTACTAGGAGAGGAGGGCTGGAGACTTGAGGAGACTTGCTGTCACTCAAACTCCAGCGGTTACCACCAGGCAACTGGTGTGAGATTCCAAATAATAATAATAATAATAATAATAATAATAATAATAATAATAATAATAATAATAATTCGATCATAACCTGGCAAGTGCTCACTTAGAACAAAGAAAATAATACCATACGAATTGCAATAGTCATTGATATCTTCAGACTTGTTCTAGAGTGTGTGCCATCAGCTATTGAAGATGTTAATAAAATTATATGGATTCAAGAGAAACCGGATTCTAGTTAATGGCGTCTGGAACAATACCATCTTATATAACCATGAAAGACTATAATAGATGGCACATTGAAATGGGATACGCAGACTATCTAAATATCTACTTCAGTGTCAAGAAAAGTACGCAAGTTGTATATACATTAGGTTACATTAGGCTCCACTAATTATGAACCATGCATAATCATAAACATTTATATGAAGTCTGGTCGAACTTCCCCATTTTCTAATAAAGATAACCTAACGTCATAACTCGTTTCATAACATATTTCTAAATCCTGATACTGACACAAGGACTTCAACTAAGAAGATTCAAGTATGATGACCGAGCCCACACAGTGTGCTGCAGATTTAGAAGGTCATTACTCTTATAGAGTCTGAAGAACGAGTCTATGTTTATATATGGCAACGTACGTTCTATTGACTTATCTTCTTTTGTAGCAGCATTGGCATTAACAACCACCTGGTGTTCCTACGACCAAAAATTTTAAATTGATCATTAGCAGTTCTCTGTGATTTTGCCAATTAGGAATCATCCCTTGCCCCCCCCCATGCTTTTTTCGTAAAGTTTATGCCCTCCCTTACGTCTGAGATTTATTTTGAATTAAAAAATATATACATATTGCAAGATATGACGGGATTTCAAAAAATCAGTTGTCTTTTGAAACAAAAAAAAAAACAACATTTTTTAAATATCTTATTCTGTCTGATGACCATGATGTCATCATAGTATTCTTGGAAATCTTGAAATCAATAAAAAAATTGACGTTTTTTCTTTTATACGTATACGACGGTTAACTCTGACAATACAAAGTGAAACGATTACGTTACTTGACTCTTTACTTCCCTAATGCTCTCAAGCGGCAAAGAAGGATATTGATGGAACTGAAACAATTGAGGACAACTACTGTCATATGATTCAAGGAGCAACTTATCTTATTTGATATATCAGATGTTGAAATCCACTTATTGCTCGATTTCACTTCATAGTATTTCAAATTGACATAAAAAAATAGGAACAGTATTCGTTTCAGATTGTTTTTTTAAAATCTTTTCTTCTTTGATTCCTTTATCATTGTCGGTGAAATCACGTTCTCCATGAATATCAACTCTCTTTTTTTTTCTTCAAACACTTGCATATTGTCACAAAAGCTATATTCTCTTTAGAGCAACGAGTTCGTGATATTTCTAACCAAGCAAAATTAGTGCACCATCTATTTGTTCGAAATGTGAAACTATGTTTTTTGTTCGCGTGTCTTGTTTGCGTCAGAGAAAGGAATAGATTGAGAGAGAGAGAGAGAGAGAGAAGAGAGACAGAGAGGGGGGATAGAGAGTGATAGATAGAGAAAGGGAGAGAGAGAGAGCGGAAAGACAGGGATTTTTTTTACAACAGCACGACTACATGAGACCATGAGACTACCACCATAACCAACAGAAACCACAACAGTAGCCACTGTCACCATTATTCACACGAAAAAGGTATTTTGTATGTATATAGTACTTTATCTTGATTTGGGGGCGCATCCCAAAGGCTTTTTCAATCCTTTATATACATTGAATGAATTCGTTAACAAAAAACGAGCAAAAGAGAGAAACATCAATACTCTTGCAAATAGGATAAAAATCAGTGACGTGATAATTAATTTTAATGCAATGAAGTTTCTAAGTCCCTTCAATTTAATGACCTGAGAAAAAAGGCTAATTGTGATCTGATAACTTTCTGATTTCAATTCAGAAAAAAAAAAAAAAAATATATATATATATATATGTGTGTGTGTGTGTGTGTGCCTGTGTTTGATGGGTATCTACATACAAACATGGCTATATATATATATATATATATATATATATATATATATATATATATATATATATATACACAGAAAGATAGATAGATAGATAGATAGATAGATAGATATGGTCACTAATTGTATTATACGGTATTGAAACTATCATATGAAATGATCTCCCTTTATTACATTATAGATATACCATTGAAGCCCGACAACGTAATCAGAATAAACAATTAAGGAAATGAAGGTAGCTGCAGGAATTGATCCTCCAAAGGTTAGGGTAGCCGTTTTAATCGAATGTTATTTTAACTACAAAGCCAAGAAGCCATTATATTGTCAAGGCTAAAAGATACATCCATTGTGAATAATAGGATATCACTTCGAATAGGATTTTCAATATAATACTACACAATTTATTATCATATCATATGCATGTGCATGTGTTTTTTCTTTTTTTTTCTTCTCAAAATCTACAGCAAAGTAAAGTAATCAAGAGACCTACGGGATCCGCATGAAATAGATGGAATTTTTTCAACGGTTCTTTATACGGTAATGCACGGCTGACTATTCGGATATGAATTTCAGCTACATCCTTGATTCTCACTCCAGTATTCAGCTCTCAAACTAATTAGGGCTTGATATACAGCCAACGATGAGGAATATTTTTCGTTTGCTTTTACTATGTTCGATATCACTGCATCAAAGAAAAGTTTATTCAGATGTCACATTAAACAGTTGTTTAGAAAAAGTTTATAAGTTCAAACTGGTGGTATTTTTATGAAACTATCACCAGATTTTGTCAAATAGATAACCGATGAAATGGCCCAATAGATTTCAATGCGTCTTTTTTTACTCAAAATGAGTTATTGTCATGGATGGCTCCATGTTTGTGTGATCACACGTTCCTATACATTCGAAAATACTGTATTTTGGGGCAAACATTGTGCAATGATGTGGAATATTCCAAAGGCTCATGACTTCCATATCCTCGACAATAGTTGTAATGTCAATTGTGTTAGGTCATGTTTTCAGTCCTGAAGTCACAATTAATCCATGAAATCCTGTAGCACCGATAAAGGTGTCGATAGTGTACTGCCATAAGCTCAGTGATCAACAATGACAACAAACACTTGCATGGATTTAGACAGGAAGATAAACGAGTGGTTGATACCTTGGATCTTCGTGTGATCAGTAAATTTGTTCCTAGATATCGGGAGTCACGTTCCGGTGCTCTACCAGATACTGATCATAATGGCTAGTAGTATATCTGGTGTAAAGTCTGGCACCATCGCCATGCAACCAAACAATTGACTCGTCTTAAAGCTGTCTGAAGGACAATATTATCCCTCAAGACAACATGCAACCGGCTTCACCATTTTACATTGCACAATAGCTGACTATTGCTTGTAACGCCCCTAAAAATAGTGAGAAAAAAGTCAAACATTACAAAATACCTGTAGAGATCCCCTACCCTTGTCAAGTAGGTTTGCAAGGATGGGCAACGTTGTTTTCTGATGAGTACAACATTTTTTTGCCAAATGTATGAAAACTCAGAGGTGAATATTAACATGGTTCAAAAGCATCGAATGAATGAGATGGCATGACCAGCAAGAGGAAAACAACCTTGACCTTTGCTGATAGAACCATAACTCGCCACGCTCATCAATAAGATATTGTTTTTATTATCATCCCTTAGTGGGGATTCAAACTTCATATTCATGAGTGATAATGCAACATCTTCTGCTAAAATCTTCCATTTTTGAGTGAAGAATTTTTCTCCTGGATCTCAACCGAACCAAACACTTTCAGGACCAGTTAAAACGACGTGTTTATGATCAAAAACATGTGATCATCGAGAATTACATGCTGTTGTGTTTCAAGAATAAATGACATACTACAGAGACCAATCCCGAAATTAGTCATGAATATGATACGAGGTGCTGAGCGATTGCAATAGTATGAGCAGCCGTTCTGTGCATTGGCACATTTCGAAACTATGCATCAAACTATGAATCCAACGCTATATTCATTGATGATACTTGAAAATAAAATAAGTTATTCCTGAAGATACCTTCAATTATATCAATTATCAGGAACATAATTGAAATAAAAAATGTATTTATGAATTGTTTGTGATAAAACACAACTAAACACTTTTCTAAAATGCATTAAGTGTATTTTCAGTGGATCCAGGAGAACTTGTAGTAGTTCCCAGTTTCATCGAACATATCTTCAGGCTTTGAATACTACACTTCAATTGATCTGGGATGAAATTAGGTGCAATCTAACAGTGTCATCTGACTCAGCTTTGTGATTTCCTGTGCAGATACTTTGTGCAAAATCCTTATGATGTTTGAAAGTGAATATAACCTTTAGAGTTATAAAGTTATCGGTCTTTACTGAAAAACTCTTGATCCAGGCTTTCAACTGTAGGCATTGTACGCTAATTTGGCTGTTTATGGATCTATATTTTTTTAATCTGAACATCCTGGTTGTTTTTGATGACTTTTTGAACTAGATTCATACTTCTTTATTTGACAAACTGAGGTAATGTAGCTTCAAATCTTGGTAGAACAGGTGAAATTGTTAAGATTCCCCTCAATGTTTAATTCATATATATATATATATATATATATATATATATATATATATATATATATATATATATATATATATATATATGTATATATATATATACACATATATATATATATATATATATGTATTTATATATATATGTATATATATTCAGATATATATATATATATTTATATATATATATATGTATATATATATATATATATATATATATATATATATATATATATATATATATATATATATATGTATATATATATATATATATATATATATATATATATTGCTTCAGATTCTCTGTCCGCTGTGGTACAAAAAAACATATTACACATACTGACATTTAGAATCAAACTAAAAATTAAACATTGTATAAATACATCACCATGTCTGAAGTGCTGTGTGTAGTATATATGTATATATATATATATATATATATATATATATATATATATATATATATATATATATATATATATATATATATATACACACATAAACTAAACGAAATCACAGATGACAGATAATGTCTGGAGGTCAGAGATGAAAAAATATCGAAATATTGAAGTAGCGTGGGTGAAAAAATATATATTCTACCTTTAAATAAAATATCTGTCTGACACTACATCTGCTGATGTTAAAAAGGAGACAACATTGGAAAAGAGAGAAACTGAATAGTCTAGATAAAAAGAAAAAATTTGAATATGATGAAATCAATGAAATATCTAAGAAAAATTTTGATACGTTGAAATTTTGAAATATGGCAATGATGAGGAAAATAAATTAAAAAAATTGAATTTGATCGATTGACTTTCAATCTTTTTGTTAATCTAAAAAACATTTTTGTCCACACATACACAAATATATAAATGAAATACTAGTTCATTTCACTAAGTTAATACACATGCGTAGACATGCATATATGTGCATATGTAATTTTGAAGTGTTATTAATGTATAAATATTTGAGCACAACATCACAATTGATATATATATATATATATATATATATATATATATATATATATATATATATATATATATATATATATATATGCGTGCATTTATGGGGATTTTTGGTGTACACATGTATCAAAGCACAACTTCGATGTTCAAATATATGTGTGTGTATATATATATATATATATATATATATATATATATATATATATATATATATATATATGTATATATGTATACATATATATATATATATACATATATGTATGATACGTCCCTTTGTAATTTGGGAACATCATCAATGTATACATGAATATATGCACAACTTTACAAGTGAAATATATACATGTGTGTGGGGGGATGAACTCCAAAAGATTTTTCATTAAACATGTATCGATATATATATGTACAGATTGATGAATAAATAGATAGATTGATAGACATTTTTATCAGTGGTTGTGGCTGTATAATCAATGAAGAGAATTTTAAATGTGGAACATTCTTTGAAATGCAATGAGTGTGGCTGTGTATGTGTGTGTGTGTGTGTGTGTGTGTGTGTCAGTGTGTGTCTTAGTGTGTCTGTGTCTATGTCTGAGTAATTTTGTGCATGCGCTTTTGTCTGTGTGTCTGTGTGTGCATTTCACTTGGGAAAGATCCGGATTTGACTGATTACTATATCTAAGGAAAATCCTGGGCTTATCAGGGATCAATGTCATTCACTTTCGGAACATTGTGCGAGCTGGATAGACAAACCATGGAACATTAAAAAATAAGACGCGATAGGAATCAGCAGTTGAATTTCATTTGAAGTTTTTGAAAGTAAGGCCATTGGAAAGTGGAATTCTCGAAAAAGGATATCGTTACATTCCTTTAGCAAAGAGGAAAATTGGTAACTTATTCTCAGCAGACATTTTAAACGGGCTTGCTCTGCTCCCTTTTCCACCGTGATGTAATAGTTTTGAATATAAATACATATAAAGTCCTAGCGTTTGAGTGATTTTTCCCTCATATTGCCACTTGGTTTGCTGATGTCCAGACACACAAGTAAGAAAAAAAAGTTCAGGATTTGTTGAGCAAAATCCACTCTTTTACAAGTCTCCTTGGGCTGAGACAAGTAAAAAAAAAAGCAAAGTCTATCATGTTTTTTGATTCGAAAAGAGCCCCTAAGGAATATATATGTATGCATGCACATGTAGGTGTACGTGCGTGTATGTGTGTGTGTGTGTGTGGTGGTGGTGGTGTGTGTGTGTATTTAGGCGTCATGTGTCTCTCTCAAATAGTATACTTAATCAAATGTATGCATTTTATGTATAATATATATATATATATATATATATATATATATATATATATATATATATATATATATATATATATATATATATATATTTATATATATATATGAATATCGTGATTTTTTTTTCTGAGTTTCATGTATAGAACACTGTAACACACACCCGAGACACATATAAATTAAACTAACTCTGATAATAAATCAAAATAATTGCGACATCAAACCAATAGTATTATATTCTTTCATCTATTTTTTTCATATGGGATTGTCAAACATAAATCAGTAAGATGATTAGTTGCCATAGAAAAAAAAAAAACGAATCAAATCATGACCGATAAAATATCTATCAAATTTTTAAATGATTAAATCACGTTTACAAATGGTTGCAAACATTAACATGTACGGCTTAATCAGTGTGCATGTCTGTACATAAAAAGTCAGCGTGAAAAGATACATCTTAAAAAAGCCAACTTGATCATATTTATACATCTTCAGAATCGACAGATCATTGATCAAAGATTATGAAAATATAAAATTCTATGAAATAATATCGAAAGAAGATAAAAAGAAGTTATGTTGAGAAATATTTCATCCGAATTCTGTTAATTTTAAAGGTGTCTGATTATATTGAAATATCTCTTTTGAAAAAGAATCTGATACTTTACTGGACATGCTTTCTACGAATAGACTTACGAACGTGCAGGCATTCGTTTGCTCATGCAAGTGTGTGTGTGTGTGTGTGTGTGTGTGTGTGTGTGTGTGTGTGTGTGTGTTTGTTTGTGTGTGTGTATGTGTACGCGTTTACGTGCATATGTGCCTGCACATGAGTGTGTTGATTATTTCTATGTAAGAGTGTAGATATGTCGAATGCATTAACGAGTGTTGACTTTCCGGTTCTCCCTTGCATTCATCGCTGCAGAGTACATCTTAATGAAAGCATTGATATTAAGAATTCCGCTTTCTCCTTCCGATGGGAATGTTCAATTTTTCACTTTACAGAATATTTTACCTCCAACTGCGAATTCACACGTATACATTGTATTCTACAGGGAGATTTTTATCTCCTGATTTAGAGAATCTCGTATTTGCTTGTTTATCATATACATGCAATATTTTCAATATGCTGGTGTCAGATGTTTTGAAAAGCGTAAGCTACATTGTCTGACAATATCCCCCACCAGACTTAGAACGTACGTGTTTGAAATCTTAAGGTTTTGGTTATTGTACCAGTCTCAAACATATTCTAGAACCTGCTTGCGGATGTTCTTTTTTTTTCTAGCCATTTGTAAGCTGGTGCTAGAGGCAGAGTAGTTTATGATTTAGTCGAACTGTTTTAAATTTTGTGTTTATTTCTCACTAATTGCACTGGGAAAAGAATCAGTTTACCTATACTCCTCCGTCCTCGTCCCGGACCAACGTGGTAGGGGAAGGCATATCAACGCCATGTCTCACACTTACTTTCAAATGACATATCTTCAACGACGAACTTTGAATAGAGAGTGTTATATACAGAAAATATTAGAGGAGTATTTGATCCATATATAAATCGTACTGTGACATTTATGTCGGTTAGAAACCAATGGATGTCGTAGATAATCAGATTTTCCAGTAATTTCTAGCATCGAAAATTCCATCAATAACGGCAAATACTGTTATCATTTTTATACTGATCTAGTGATATTGAAATAATGATTGTCATAAAACTGTAAATATTTTTTGAATGCCAGAACATGATGGATAGAGAAATACTTGATATTTTGAACATGCTCGACTGTCTTTGAGGTGGATTGGAATCAACATGTAATGACTCTTTACATCCGCTCTTTTCCACTCGGATACACAAGTTTGTGACATAACCCTCACCATGAACTTCTATATAAAACAAATTGCTAGCAGTTTCGATCATTTTGACCGAAGAGTTAAAAATGAAGCGATGCTTAATCTGTTCCTTGATTAAAGGATGTATGTGGTTTATGTTTTCTCATTGCCACAGTAAATCATTTCGTCTCGAGAAATCTTCCAATATAAATGAGTGATAAATTATGGGCCTGGGTAATTTCGAATTAATCATTAAAATGAGTTCTGCGATAATTGAAAAAAAAGAGGATTCCCCCTACAATTTACAATAAACTAGATGATCAAATATCAACCTCCATTGAGAAGCAATTTAACACCTATTTTTCATTGTTTATTTTCATGATAATCCTGTACCGTTCTCACCATGGAATAAAACAACAAGAAAGACTACAGATTGAAATTTCATTGTTTAACCGTGGACTGACGAGTTGGCGTGTATGCCGCTATTTGGTGTGGTATCTTTTTGCTGTCTCTACTCTGTACGAGGCAGGCTGTTTTTTTAGAGGAAGGTGTTTTTCTTTAATGATAACTCAACCACAGTCTTCTTCTTCTACAAATATTGCATGCCAGCAATGAGACATTTGGGACAAAAAATACACATCTCTCCGTTTTCGAAAATTCCCTTCCCTCCACTTTTTCGTTCGTTGAAATATTAAACATCAATCTTTTATTCTTCATTGAGCTCTTATAGTCACATAGCCCCTCCTTTTTGCATACATACAACAGTCTCCTATGCTTTCATCAACCAAACCTCTTACAATTCATCATAAAATACCGTCATATTTATTGGAGGTGGGGGTCTGAAAATGCTCAGAAATCTGTTCAATAAGCACTTAGAGTAAATGTTTCGATGTTTTACGCTATTTCAGCTTACAAAATGTATCTATATACGTATGTTCGATTTTCGGATAACGCAGAAATCAGACAGAATGCAGTACATGATTTTTGATTGGTGATTCAAATCTTTCCAAAGATCAACGTGTAAAAAAAGTAGGTTGTCTCAGAACTAAATTCGAATTCCATCGCCGATTCTTTTTTCCATAAGTCGTGCTGCACCTTGCTCTACACTGTTTACCAAACTTCATTGTTCGATGTTTCTTTGAATTCTGTGAATCAGCACATACCTCAACATATACTTTGTCACTGGCATCCGCAATTTGTGCAAGAATACTATAAGTCAAGTCAGAGATTCCTACTTAAACCCATGACAAATTTTAACTGGGTAGTAGCAAACGGTGCAAGTCAGTTATACTTGTACTGTGTTATATAGTGATATATAACCAAGAACTTCGTGTTCTGTGTTTCATGTTGATGTGCAATCAGGTATTACTTCCCCCATGCTATATTACATGTTTCAACCAAGTAGCAACCGTATCATGTTATATAAAAAGATTCTACCATCTGTTCGTCTTATTTGGAGGAATGATTCATACGTGTCCTCTAACTCAGAAATGCCATGAATGACGCAACATGGTACCAGACAAGCTCCTAGATCATGGAGCGAATCAGCCAATCAATCGTAATTATAACCAGAACGTTTTTACATTATGAAGCATTCTC
This sequence comes from Thysanoteuthis rhombus, assembly GCA_963457665.1. Lineage (NCBI taxonomy): Eukaryota > Metazoa > Mollusca > Cephalopoda > Oegopsida > Thysanoteuthidae > Thysanoteuthis > Thysanoteuthis major. Next base: position 15,456,708 of record OY735223.1, read on the forward strand.
AAATTTCAAAGAAATCAAAACCTCGTTAAAGTATCATGTTGTGATCAGGAATCTTTTAAATTTTGTTTCCATTTTTAATTTCCTTTCCAGATTAATCCTATATGCATATTTCTGCATTTTCGATGTTTTTTTTTTGAAACTCAGTGGAAATTTGTTCATGAATAATAGATTGAACTTGAAACGATAAAGGTAGAGTATTAGACTGGGAGGTACTAACGGATTTGATGGATTGCGATGCAAAAGAATGAGATGAATTTAGGCTTTATATATATATATATATATATATATATATATATATATATATATATAAATATATATATATATATATATATATATATATATATATATATATGGGCTTTCATCGGCTTCCTCTTCTTCAAGTATTGTTTCCTGTATTTTCTTTTAACTTTCACCTTTTTTATTCATTTTTTTTTCTTTCTTCATCCAGTCTAGACAGGAAAACCGAGATTGGATGTTATCGACTATGAATATGAATGGATAAAGAAAAATGATTGATGAGTACTAAAAAATTATATTCATATACAATATGTTATTAAACAACCTATATAAGATTACAATGTACGTGTATGACACAAGATATATAATAGCTGGAAAAGCAGATTGTGTTTGATCAATACTGCTATTGTGTCATAATATCTTTTTTGTTTTTAAATCTTTGAAACAGTTACATGGTAAATTACTGAAAAGTGACAATTCTAAAATTGTACTTTGAAAACATGAGATTGCAACATAGAGAAAATAATCAAACAGAATATCATATTGGCATATATCACGTCAAAAGGTACTGAAATGACACACAAAAAATCGAAAAAATGTTCTATACGTACAATTCAGAACTTACCAAACTACACACACACACGCACACACACACACATATATATATATATATATATATATATATATATATATATACATATATATATATATATATATATATATATATATATATATATATATATATATATATATATATATATATGTATGTATATGTATGTATATATATATATAAAACTGGTGATATGAGTAAAAAAGTTATCCGTAAACATAATAAGGGGTGAATGCAGGAAGTTCAAGCCCTCTTGCTCCAACGCTGAGACTTTAACGCTCGGTACTTGGGAAAAAAGTTAGTCCATCTCAGAAAAAAAAATAATATGGCATTGTTGATTGGATGGAGAAAAGAGGAAGGAAGAAAGAAAGAAAAAGTAAAGACTGAGGTATGCAAAGAAGGGCAAACAAAAGACGGATGAAAAGAAAATAATACGTATCGTTGAGTAAATGAAAAAGATAGAACAATGGACTTAAATCAAAGGGTAGGTATTTCGAAAGAATTTAGAGAGGAGAGGAAAAATCAAAAGGCAAAGCTTTGGGATCATTGAAAAAATAAGAGGAAAAAAAAGGAAAAAGAAATATCCATGAATAAGAAGAATGACGGAAAGAAAGTAAGGAAAGGTTCATTCGATTAAGGTTGAATGGATCAAAGGAGAGGGAATGTGAACAACATAAAAGAAGAAATGCAGAAAAAAAAAACAGGACTACAGAGAAGAAAAACTGGTAAAAAGAATGGGAAATAATGTAAAAATCTAAGGAAAGAGGAGGAGGTAGTAAATATAAACATGAGAGAGTGCAGATAGTGATGGACTATAACATTTCGAATGAATAAAACAAATGAAGGATATTTGTTGCCTATCGTGGCGCCAAATGGGAGTTTCGATTAGAGGCATATAAGTTCAGTACATGAACAATTCTATAATCAGATTGATTCAAGACTGAAATACTTGGTTAGCCAGATACATTATTCCAGTTTGTTAACGATAGTTTACTGTGTTATGCTTACCTTAGAATTTAGAGAGAGTTAGGACGGGCTAGCTTCACAAAAAGGGATCATAAGACAGCAAATTATAAAAGATGAAAGACGGTTGTCAGAAACATGGAAACTGCAAGAAGAACTCAAATTGCAACGTACTGAATATTTTGCAATAATTTGATATAACTGCTCAACATCAACTTGCAGCGTGAATCCCAGACATCATATGTGAAGTTATGGCGACAAAAAGGTAAAATGATGTGACGAGCTACATAAATTCAGAAGACCATGATGAAGAAACCTTGCAAATCTTTAGGAAAGCGTATGTCCATCGACAGACGTTAACAAATCGATGATGCTGTTGAAGGGACAAGGATGTAGATATCAAAGATGGTTACCATGCATTAGAAGAATTGCAATGAGAGAGTGAGAGAGAGGGAGAGAGAAACTGAATGAAAGATAGAACAAGAAAGGCAGAAAGAGGTAAAAAATATTTGAAGCCAGCAAATAAGGGAAATACAGGAAAGAATGGAAGGGAAGAATAAAAGGAACGATGTGTTGGGTCTAGTACAGACAAAAAAAGAAGTAAAGAAAGAAAATGGGAAAGAAACAGGTGTGAAGGGAGAAATGATGATCGTCTACAAAAAAAAAAAAGAAAGAAAGAAGAAAAAGAAAGAAAGAAGAACAAATGGAATAGAAAAATAGAACAACTATCAATTAGTGTTAATGAAGATTCTGTTAAGGAAAGAAAGACTTATGATAAATTAAAACTAGGAAAAACAGAAACTTTTGATTAAAGTATTAGCAAGAGAATGAATAAATAAGATGAGGAATAGAAGGATGTAAAAAATATGCAAACCTCTGCCTTGGTTGACTCGTGTGCTATGTATAAAAACTGTATAAATCACACCAAAACACTCATATAAAAACACACACATTCACCTACACTCATGGACACACATAGGAATGATCACAAACGCACACATACACAAGCATTCATAATATCAACAAAACTGTAAAATATTAGAAACATCGCTCTCATGTATGCTGGAGAGAGAACTATATGTATATACTAATGCATGCTATTTTTTGTCAACGTATATATATATATATATATATATATACAGAGAGAGAGAGAGAGAGAGAGAAAGAGAGAGAAAGAGAGAGAGAGAGACTGACATACAAACGGACAGACAGATAGACAGAGAGAGAAAGAGAGAGAGAGAGAAAAGTATATATACATTCATTCATAAAGCATCTGTTCATTTATAGGTGTGTATATGTCAACTATTTCATAACCATTATTTACTGTGTGTGTATTTCCAGGCATACATTTGTATACAACCATATAGTATGTGCACGGATATTTTATACATAATTTCATACATCTAGGTGAGTGTGCACGTGTGTAAATGTTGGTATTCTATATTGCACAATCATTTTCTGTTGCAATTTGGGAAAAGGTGAAGCAGAGAGAGAGAGAGAGAGAGAGAGAGAGAGAGAGAGAGAGAGAGAGAGACTCTGGTTACGTAGTTAAATTACAGGGTAGGAGTTGGGGAAGCGAAAAGGAAGTCAGTTTATCCGGAGTACGAGAATAGGGCGGTGAGAGTTATGCAGTTGAATCGATACAAAAATTAGAAGGAGAGAAAAAAGTAAGCTGTTTGATCAAAGATTGAGAAGAAACATTAAAAATGAAAAGGTGAGGTAGTTCAATAAGATAAGTGGAAACCAAGAGTGAGGGGAAAATAACGTTTAGTATTTAAATAAAATCATATTGAGGGGGGAGGGTAGAAAAGTTACTTTAAAAAGGCGGTAGGGAACGAGAAGTTTGGGAACATATTCCATTATTTTATAAGCGTCGTAAAAGTTACTTATTAAATCGAAGTATGGTTGTTTTTTGGAAAGATGAAAAATTCATTCATTTTTGCGTGTTATTCTAATGGTCAATGCATATTTGAAGGGATAAAAAATATGATGAGAGAATCCAGGCAATGCATGATAAAAGAGATCGTCTATTCCGGTATTTTATTATTCTTTTGCACATTCAAAGTGAATAAAAAACAGAACTCAGAGGTTATATACCCTGTTGAGGGGTTCAATTCAAGTACTGCTTCCAATTTTCAATGCCCAAGACAAAGCTTCCAAATCGTTCTGAAAGGTTTTGACGTTCAGCAAAAGTTTCGTAAGGGCGCTTTCCTTTCTATCTCAAATCTGTACTTACATTTAAGGTCATTCACGCCCTGAACACTGCCTTATCGCATTCTTCGTTAATGGACATTTGCGCACGTAGATGAACGGTCAGAATAGCATACTGAATATGCATTCAACATGTTTGACCACGATACTGCCTTCCACCGTCAACACCGACCTCTGGTTACGGCCAACTGAGCTCAACGGTCAAATTGCTGTTTGGAAACCTTCCGATGAGAATCAAACAGTGGAGTTAAATTCCATTACTCTGATCGTCAGAACGCTGTTAGGGGACTCTGTCATCTATAAAATTCAGCTGAGCACGTTAAGACTTATCCCCATGAAATGCAAGCAATCGACATCGTGACCTCAACGAATACAAATGGATCAAAAAGTACGCGAAACAAAAGGGGTGGATTGGACAGAAGAAGGAAAGATTTTAGGCTTTCTCGCACAGTTTGATTATGGTAAAATGGGTGAAATTAAGAATGAGATTATTTCTGTCAGGTCAAATCTCATACGTGGGATATGATTAGAGAAAGAGAGGAAGAGAGAGAAAAAGAAAAAGAAGGAGAGAAAGAGAGTGAGAGAGATATACTAAAACAAATATAAAAAAAATGAGAAGGCGCCCGAATAAATATTGTCCTTGAATTATTATATATGATTTGCTTTGGCATAAAGTAATGAATACTTTCGTAATAAAAGAATTGAAAAAAATTATATAAAATATTTTGTATGCACTTTTTTTTAATCGATCTATATATAATCTAAAAAGATCTACAGCTTTATTAGTGCAATCACTGAAAGAAGGAAAAAGTCTTTCCAAATCACTGCAGGCAGTTATTTCCCAATATCGATAAATGTGATATGCTTTTTTTTCTGTGCTTTTTGTAATATTTTTCATCTATTTCGTTATTTTTGTACAGCATGTTTTTTATTTCTTGTTAGGGAGCTTGTCTTGTTTACCATATAACTGTTTTTTTTGTTTTTTTTTATTCCTAACACAAAACAATCTTAGTAAGTACCCTAGGAGTGTCAATCAATCACTACCTTTTTGCCTGTTATTACTTAAATATATAGCTGATATAATCCATGTAGCCTGTTTTTTCAAATAAGATGTTACTTAGATATAGCATTTATAGATATTAATTTATACTATACATGATTCATTTACTTTTAAATATAGGGCGTACTTACGTCAGTTACCCCAAAGACATAGTCAACGATGGATGATCAGTAAAAATAGGAACCGACTCATAGTCCAGGTCATTTCTACTAAATGTTAACCTATGGGAATATTCAATTTGTTGCATTGGTTTTTATCTTAGAACGCATCGTAAAAAATTCTTAAAGATTAAATTGAGTTTGGATACATCGTAGAATATGATGAAAAAAAGGAATAGCTACACAAACACGCTGATTTTTCTGCCCTGTTTGGGTTTCTTCAGACAAATGATTTGATTTATCTTTTATCTATTCGTGGGGGATCTACTTTTCTAGGTTATTTAACCTACCTCTCATTATATTTTTTTCTTTTTTTCTTTTTTATCGTTCTCCCTTTTTGTTGTAGTTGGGCAATGCTTGGTATATTTTTCCCTATTTCATCCCCCCCTCTCTCTTTCTCTCTCTCTCTCCCCCTCTCTCTCTCTCTCTTCCGTGTATACATATATATCCTCGGACAAAGGACATGTGAATGACCAATGATCAACCTAATCATTAGCCGTTGCAATTTGCGCAATAACCAGGCACACATTTTTATTGCCGAATTATTTTTCTTACTTTCCTTCTTTGCCGCTGTTTTTGAAATAACAGTTACAATTCTTGCTCTAATAATTAGATGAAACTGTTTGCGGTCATTCTATCCCTTTATTTTTCTTGATCGAGGATAGAACTGGACAAAGCGTTCTCTTTTCAAGTTAGTTTTTGTGGGGACGATCTAAATGATGAACCAATCAAAACATAACAAAACATATTTCTGTTTGTTTTTTTACTTTTCTTTTCCATATTGTTCGGCCATTTTAGATGGTATCTTGCACAAGAGTGTTATATTTTTTCTTTTCTATTGATTTGTTTCTTCAGTATATTTTTTTCTTAGATTCCATGCATCCATCTACCTCAAGTTTTCTTGTTATCATTTCTATCGATACATTCTCCTTTGATTTCTTCATCTCATGTTTTTTGTCTCCCCCTTTCCCCATTTTTTTTCATATTTTTCACTCTTTAATACTCCTTTTTTTCTTCCCTTTAAGAATTGTTTTCAGTTTCTTTCTAGTTCTATCCATCTCCACGCTTGTATTCCTCTGTTCCTTCCTTTTTCCTCTCTTCAATTTTTTCTTCCCAGTTCTTCTGCCATTTTCTCCCTGGTTTGTTCAATTTTGATTCAGATACATCCTTCCTCCTCCTGCCACTGCTCTATCATATTGCAGGGGAAAGTCGACGGCCAAGGTCACAAGACCAAATAACTCAAAGGCACAACTCTCTCTCTCACTCTCCCTCTCTTTCCCTCTCTCTCTATTTAAACATTCATTGAGAGTGAGTCATTGGCTTCAATTAACAAAATTGTTTGATGATATAAGGTTGGATGCAAGCGATACATCTGTTCTGCAAATATTCCCAATCCACCAAATTGCTCTATTCCTATGGAAAGGCATTAAAACACACACAGACACTTATGCGCACACACACACACACGCACACACATTCACACACACACACGCACACACACACACACACACATATATATATGTATGTATGTATGTATATATATATATGTATGTATGTATGTATGTATGTATGTATATATATATATATATATATATATATATATATATATATATATATATATATATATATATATATATATATATTGTGCCTGGCTGATTGTTTAGATCCCAAGTAGTTATTATTAGGCACTATGAGCATAAACTGAAAAATGATACTCGTCTTTCTACGTTTGATCATATAGTCAACGACTTTTGAAAACTTCTTTGTCTGTGTTTGTTTCCACCACCACCGCAGGTCGTTGAAAGATATCAATGTTCGCCTGATATATCAATCTGTTCGTAAGGCTGTGATATGTTGAATTTGAAATTTTGGAACAAGCAATCCCGATAAATCTAATTAAAAAAAAAATGCAATGAAAAGCACGAACTATGAATTTTTTTCATGAACCATCTCCCTACACTTTTTTCACATGATATATGTAAATTCAGATATGAAATATCTGAATACACTCTAAGGATATAATTCTTCTCAGCTGCAATTTCGTTTGATGATTAATAAACGTGGCAATTATTACTAGATGTTTCATAGCCATTGAGGTTTGGCTTCTCCTTGACACGTATCTTTTGAGTCAGCCACTGCCCTCGTTTATACAATTGAGTAAGCTCAACAACCCATTCTCCTTCCAGGGGATTGAATCGATCAATCAACAAAAAATCATTTCTCAAATTATTCTCATTTTCAAAACACGATGGAACAGTTCCCGAATTTACCTACCATGGAAACAATACTTAAGAATATAACATGTTTAATAGTGTGTTTTGGATA
>OY735223.1:15469271-15506771 GCA_963457665.1 Thysanoteuthis rhombus
GCCCAAGATTAACTTCGTTGAATAAAGGAATGTTTCTATTAAAAAAATTTTTTTTTTGAAAAATGTGAAAGATATCTTGTTATGACTTCGAGAAATCTTTATGGGACCCCGAATAGTGACCTGAGCCTGTGTTTGAATGGCCTGTCATCAATTTAGTAAAAATAGAATACCACGAAAAAAAAAACGAAAAAAACAAGACTTTCTTGCTTCCCTGGAAATAGGAAAGGGGCAGTAGCATGCATTTTGTTTTTTTTTCCCTGGGACGGACATTAAAAAAAAAACAGCTCATTTTGACCACCTGAAATAATATTTTTACTGCGGGTCTTTACAATGTGTACTCAACGGCTTTTGCATGGTTCTGAGCCCATTCTAGTTTTTGGTAGCATTAACAGAAAATGCAAAAGAGAAACAACAAGTATCACGGTGAAAAAAATGGTCCCAGAAGTACTGCTTTGCATCCAGCCGATTTTGCGAATTTCTTAAACCGAGAGTTGTATCGGGTTGTTCTGTCATAACTAAAGCAATCAATTGAAGAGGGAAGAATACTTTCAACTTAGCTTATTTTTCGCTTGGGTCGATGATCATGTCTACAGAGAGTCAAAATAAGTGTCTCTCCCTATAATCAATACTGGATTGCATATCTTTTAGTTTTCTTACTCATTTCTGTCGGTCATGCTGAAAACCAATATGCTCAGAGCATTGGTTTATGTTTGATAAACCTAGTTAACCAGCGTCGAGTCTGATCAGTACTTACACGGGGGACAACTTTGATATATCATGTATAGCATGTATGCTTGTGGATGCCTAAATTCAAACCGACCATGTGTCGTGTATTATCTATCTGGGAGGTAAGTAAATAATAACCTTCACATGAGCAGTATTGTGTCACTGATGCTTGACAGATATTGCAAATTTCCCACAAACTTTTCTATGCCGGCTATTGTCCTCTGTATCATCTATTAGATTCAAAATTTTGACTCTGATGATACCGAAACATAATTGCGATTATTTTGTCCGTACAAGCTTTCTGGCTTATTTGCTGGAAAGGTTCAATCTGTTTGATGAATTATATCACTGGGATTTCTTCTGGGGAAAAAATAGAATGTCGGAACGCAATCTTTTCTCTAATATATACTTTGATAGTTTTAAGAATTTAGACATTGACCGGAATAATATAATACTTATTAATAAAAAAAACACCTTTACCATTAAATTTACATTTAAATTCAACCGTTATCTATGGAGGTAATATTCAAGGGCATTGATTTATATTTAAAACTTGAAAACCTCTTAGAATCAAAGCCCATATTCACTGAGGTCTGTCTCTCATATTATTCTTACATAACAGGAACTCCTTGGCACATTTTTGATGCAGAACAAGATTCTGCCAAAATCCCAAATGATTCTTGAAACTACATGGATTATTTCTTCTCAAAATCCTTTGATAGTTTCTACGTTCTTTTGGGTAGAAGTGTCCAATCCACCCAGTTGTCATCATTGTCTTAGCATAAACCTGATGTACTCATTATTTCCCAATGTTCAACCCTGGTAGGCAGCGTGAGTCATCCTTTTCAAAGGAGCTCATTGATATCAGCACGTGTCACAAGATAAAACTAACTCTGGGATCATGACGCCAGAGAGCTGAAAAGTTGAAGAAAGCCTACAATCATGGGACCGATAATTATCCGCAGCTATTTTTTTTTCTGAGGAGGCTCCCATAGAAATGGCCATATTTCCACAAAGTTTGTCTTTTCAATTCCTAAGAATGTTGCATCAGCTCATCCCTCCTCAGGGTGTATATATAAATTGATATCTTCATAGGTACATGCAATGAAACAGAAAATAAAAATGAAGAATGTCTTATATATATATATATATATATATATATATATATATATATATATATATATATGTTTGTGTGTGTGTTGTGTATATAATGACTATGTATGTTGATATTTGTGCATCCAATTTTATTTCTCTGTCCATCACTTGATTTCCAACTTGATTTCCATCACAAAGATAAAGCCTCTCCGAATAAACTTCTACTGTCCTTACATGCAACGGGAAATCTTTATAACCAGCCACATGTTTATTTCGTCTTTCATCCATTTGTGGGCGAGTTTCCCTCATTGTAAACTGGTAAAATTAAACAAAATATACAGCATTTACGTATTTGATACCCCCTGCTTTTAGCCAATTGTAACTTTCCCGGATATAAATTAAACAACTCACATCCAATCTATCTGATTGGTTGTCCAACATGCCTTGTCGTCCGCTGCTTCGTTCTGCTTGTCAAGGTGACAATCATATCCTGGCACAAATTCATTCGATATATATATATATATATATATATATATATATATATATATATATATATATATATATGTGTGTGTGTGTGTGTGTGTGTGTGTGTGTGTGTGTGTGTTTACGATTCATCCAAACAACGAAAATGCTCTCTATTGGTTTACAGAAATATGTACCCATGTCAAATCAGAACCTTTCATATCCAAGCAAGTTAAACACTACTCTAAGCAAATTGAAAATACAGTTTGTGCATCAAAACCAAAATCGTGGCTAGTTGACTGCATTCAATAGTAATGTGATTCATAGTCTCATTTCTTTTTGCAACTTAGGCGGTATTTGCTATTTATCTGAGTTCTGTCGATTTTTGCTGATATTGTTTGTCCTGATCCCTTTATTTTTGACTGCCATGATGAGTGATATTGTATTTTTCATCAGGTTTCCTTATCATAGCCATGCCCTTGATGCCTCACCTGCAACAGCCTATATCTGTGTTGTAAATAATCCGTATAGTTTCTTCTATTCCAATTTACTATCCATTATTCCATCCAGCCCCAGGGAGGTAGGATTCAAACCTTTGCTTCGGACCAAGTGACCGCTTATTTTTAAAATTTCGACCTTTCTAGTGATCTCCGCCTGGCAAAATACGTGACAGGTAAGTTAAATATAACAACCACTCGTTCTGTTTGCATTTTTTCAAGTTGATAACCTCAACACGGCATACTGTCAAAATATGTTCATCTCGTAGCAGTTTTTACTGAGTTACTAACAAGACCGTGTGTTATCTCTCCAATACACTGAACACTACTGGCAGCAAATAATATCTGATATACATTGTACCTGATCTACCAGCACAGGAATAAGCATTTACTCCAAATTTTTCCAACTGATAGCAGCAGATAAATTATATGCTAAAATGCAATTCATAATAATGGAACAATCTATCATAAATTAAAGAAAAGTGTCTTGTGTGCCAGAATTTTTATTTCAATTTTGTTTCAAGATTCTTGGCATGTTTAAATTGATTATGACCATTGGCATAAGTACAGTTAATTGGGAAAAAACGTTCAGCGATACAGCAAATATGTACGGTGAAGAACAAAACAATTGAGAGTAGTTAAAAAGCTACATAAATAGGTATAAACAAATCAATAATGAATATTTATGTAAATACCTACACGGTAATCACACATGCATCACAACATGTAATGATATGAACATGCATATATTTATATCGCCATTGGCACCTCTCTGACAAAACTGAGTTTTTCCGATTTATAATCTTGAACGATGGCTGTCAGGTTCCATGTTTATGACAAAACGTTCGCTTCAAACCCAGAGGCTTGCATGCTACCCCTACCCTACGCAGAACTTGACAGCCAGTAGGACTGAATCTAAGCAGTATATTCACTTTAGCATAATTCCTATTCAAAGGTTGGAAATGTATGGCTTATAACTTATATTAGTCGAGTTGCCGTACTTAAAGAATGCTCAACAAATATGCCTGTGTGAGTTTGCTAACGTTTCCATATATATATATATATATATATATATATATATATATATATATATATATATATATATATATACTTGTGTGTATGTGTGTGAATAATGAAAGATAAATGCATAGATAGATAGATTGATTGATAAATAGATAGATGGATATATTGAAACCCTATTAAATTCATTCTATTCCTCTGTAGGGTTGTTTTTTTTTAAACATACAATTATCTTTTTCATGTGTTTCCAACTCCTCTGTTTTTTTGTGTAAATTATTGAATTTTCTGAGGAACGAAATTATTCCATGACGGGATGTATAATTTGAAAGCATACATTTTATGGAATTCAGTTTCGTTTTCATTTCTATCATTTTATTATTATTAGCATATTTTTTCATATGTGAAATAAAATTCCGTGTCTCCATGGTTTTGGTTTTCACTCTACTTTTGCAACCTATTTCCATCGCAAAAAATTCAATTTATTTTTGAATGCAAATGTTTTTTGGATTCCCTAATTCTTCTATGAAAATGCAAATTATCATTTTGTGTGGAAGAATATTTAGAAATACGAGCAACTATCCTCCATTTTGCTTTAGCATACCTTCTTGTTTTAACAAAAATATTCGAATAGCATTCGTTATATATATATATATATATATATATATATATATATATATATATATATATATATATATATATATTAGTCTGTACTAAACACAAGTCTCCTTTTACTGAGCAAATGCTAAAATTTGAAAAGTGTGATTGCCTTTTCGCTCTACAGAATTTCGGCTAACGAAATTTGTATAGGAATGCTTCAATTTCAGATATCAAGGGGACCATTCATAAACATTCCGTAGCAAGTGACATACAATCATGAGATATTCTATTTGGCACAAGGCTACTCTAATGGGAGATCCAATTAGCACTGAAACACCTATCGTAGTGACAATAAAGCTTATCAAATAACTTTTTAGCCATTGTATTTAGACGCTTGAATATCCATTTTTTGCCATAACAACGTGTTGTTAATCAAACAGGTGACGAACCAAGAAATAGAATCGAGCATTGAGTTCCAAATCTAGCGAGGTTTGCATTTACATACCACAATGCCCCGTATGGATTGCAAGTATCAATTTCTACAACTATCACTAAATAGCTGGGAATATTTAACTCTGAAGCTTATATATATATATATATATATATATATATATATATATATATATATATATATATGCATGTGCGTGTTTGTGTGTGTCTGTGTGAGTGTGTGTGTTTGTGTGTGTCTGTATTCATGCTCGCTTTCCTAATTACATGGATAGCTACAGCAAAGTCCTGGCAAGCATATAATGCCATCGAATAACGAATCAATCCAATGTCTATGACAAGGGAAATTACCTGGATAACTTCTCTTTATGTTTCTTCAATACTCTTTTTTAATAAATATTTTGCTTTCAATGAGGTCATTTCTGTTGATCTAAGCAGGCAATAATGTTACTATTTCTCGATCAAATCATCTCCTGCCGTAATTTTTTTGCAAATGATAACACATCATACCCACATAAACACAAAATCATCTTCTCTAATGGAATGGCAGCAGGCCAGTCATCAACAATGATCATAATAAAAATATAAATGATTATCTTCTGATGAAAAGTATTTGTTCCTTGTGGGGTCTGCATCAACTTATGACCTATGCTATGCATCTTTTTTTCAGATCTGAATAAGAAATTAAATTGCAAATATAACTATTACTGCTATCGAAGTAAACTTAAGAACTTGCACTTTTTTAAAAGAAAGCCCTTTTTTAGAATCAAAGTTATAAATACAATCATACTGATTTCTCATTTTCATTTGTATGATTTGTTTATGCATGTAGATATATGTACAATTCTATGGATTTGTTTATATATATATATATATATATATATATATATATATATATATATATAGATAGATAGATAGATAGATAGACACACACGAACATATATATATATATGTATATATAGACACACACAGACATATATATATATATATATATAGACACACATATGCATACATATATACATGTATACATACATGCATACATACATATATATATATATATACATGTATATGCATATATATATGCATATATATATGTATATATATATATATATATATATATATATATATATATATATATATATATATATATACATATATATATATATATATATATATATACATATCTATCAACATTTTCATGGACTCTATGTAATACAGGCACGCATCGATTACAAGACATACACGCACAATGATGTAATATATATATATATATATATATATATATATATATATATATATATATATATATATATATGTGCGTGTGTATATATATATATATATATATATATATATATAACATAATGTCTTCGATTTCTATATGATCAATAGAAATTTGAATCAAATCTATCTGATAATATGTGGTTGCATTTTCGACATTTTTGCACGAATATTGATCAGTAAGTCCATATTCCGGCGAATGAATATCGATTTTTTTTCCTGAGTTTATTCAAATGTTCGATATAACCACCTCTGAATTAAGCACATTGACAATCATGGAAATCATGTGGACAGATATATATTTTTTGTCGGAAGCGAAAGTTTTTCCTCGACAGGCTGCATAATTTTTGGATTTTCGTGTATATTGTTGTATATCTAATCTGAAAGGATGTATTGCACATCGTATAAGTAATAATGTTTCACAAATGCTGTATTTTCAAGTACCAGAGCATGATATTCAAATCTAATCTCAATTACACAATTTTACCTCTAAGATTTATCGTAAATCCGTCTCCTCCGTCGGTGGAAAACATCCGATGAGGAGTTACAAATGTCGGATGTGAATAAGAAAAAATGATCTGATTGAAAAAAAAAATTGTTGAATTGAATGAATAATTGACCAGTGAAAAATACGAATGATTTGAATAATTTTTGAGTTCATATCTCTATCCTATTTATATTCAAAAACATTTCACGAAATAAAAAAAATATGAATATCAAAACTTGATTTTAAAGGTCATTATGAAAGAAAGGATTTTTTTTTTTGCATCACAAATGTTCTTACGAAAAATCAATATATTTCCTACTTTAGCAGATAATGATACATGATATTATTATCATAATTCATCATAACACATAACAATGGGACATCCATTTTTTAAAAACACTTGCAAAATGTAGTGTCGCATAGAATGCATATCTAGAATGAATCCAACTACTTGCAACACCTCGAGAACAGGTTGCATACCTCCAATGTACTCTGGCAACCGATGAAAAGAGGCGTTACCGTACATGTATGAACAAACAGCCTCTTGCGTTGTAACCTGTAGGGTAGTAAAACTATTTGGTTACCTTGTGTATTTTCTGACTTTTGCATTCAAAGTAAACAAGGCCACATCAAAGTCCGTTACTAATTAGTAGTTAGCCTATCTTCACTGGGTGTGCAAAATTATGCCAAACCCGCCATATTGTAATGAGAAGAAAGCTCTTCTAGCAATCCAGGTCACTGTGTAACTGGTTCAAATCCAATTCCTCATGCAATATACATTCCGAACTGGAATCAAGCAAAACCTAAAAATCACTTCTCACATTTTTTCACTTCATCTGAGTATACACTTTAGCCATAAAATGTTATTCATCCCTTGTTTATGTGATTTTGGTATTCTCTTGCCCTGCCTATTTTGTGTGTTTCCTATCAATATATCACCTTTGCGGACATTAAGTCTACACAAGTAAATATATGCTATAATAAGGGCATGCTTCCAATGAAGGACAAAAATGAAAGTCATGACTAGATAACTGAACAATCTAAAATATTGATTTCGGTGAACACAGAAAGGAACGGTAACAAAAACAGGGTTATGTAACAGAAATCGAACGTGTGACCACTAAATTTCCGCTTCAATTTAGTGTTGCCCGTACCGTTGATCTTAACAGCTGCCGGTAATACAAAGGCCCATTCTGCTTATTCATGGCCTAAATCTGCCGTATTCTTTTTTTTTCCTATTACTTGGCCATGATTTTTAATCGCTGTAGGGAAATGTTGATATTAAATGTGCTTTATTCATCAGAACGATGGAAAAACAATGTTGCAACATAATGTTGGTTGATAAATGAAATTTGTTAATTTAGGTCAGTCAGTAAAAAAAATGACGACAAATCCGTTGATGTTATCGAAATCTATCAAGATTTTCTTTCTGTGAAATTCTTTCCAGTATTGAATGACTGTTACTCGTTCAGTTATAATTCATTCCTCCGAGTGATATTTTTTGATCCAACAACAAATGGTCCACCAAGGCCCCCCCCTCTGTTGGGCTCTCCTACGCACAGACTCATGGAAAAATAATGGAAATATCTTTCGATTTAACTTCTCCATACCCGGTTCCTTATCTACTTTAGGTTATGCTTGTTTCTCCTGAGTATTTTGCTACTTCACAAAACCGGATCAATTGAATATACGATAATAAAAGGGGAACTCACTGAACTTACATATCTAATCACATAATTGCAAATCAGAATTCATTGAAATTTTACGTTTCAAGCAATGTCATGGACTTCCTGGAAAAAATTCCTATCGAAGACTTATCGCACGCCTAGTTTAAATAATACGTCTGCATCCCCGTAATGCGTAATTAGCTGGTTTTCGATCAAAATTTAGCCCCTTTAGTTTTGATCGTCCGTTAACACCAGCGGTAACCAGACTTGCAATGATACTACTACTACTACTACTACTACTACTACCACTACTACGCTCGACAAGGGTCAATATTTGTATTGTTAACTTAATGTAAATCTTAATTATTGTCAGATTTGAAGCTAAAAGTAAAATTCAGAATTCTATGGCTTAAGATGAAAAAAGAGTTACTTGTTGTTCCAAAGCAGCTAAATTGACAGCGTAGCTCGAAACTTATGTATTGCTGAACTACACTTATTCACTTAATTAGCAGGAGGAACGATCGGTTCGGGTGCTTGGGTCTTAGATGAACATGAATATCAAATATGAATCACCAATATTTATTTGCCTATTTTCTTCACAATCGTTCATTTTTGCTGTAAAAAAGATTTCTCTTTTTCTGTAAAACCATCAATTCAACTCTCATCAATTTCGATATAATGAGCAGATTTGCACAACTAAAATTCACTTGACCCCCCAAATGAGACCTACACAAGATGAAAAGATCAATTCTCTTCCCGTAGGATTTTAAATTCCCTATTTGGACCTCACTTTTACGTTGTAAGGGGATAAACATTATTCATTTCGAAAATAATCTTTTTTTTTTTAAATTTAGGGATGTCTTCTGGACAAAACCCGTATACATTCCAATGGAGATCAATTGTTATCTACCTGCACTCCATAAATATTTCATAGTTTATCACACTTTGGAATGTTGCTTTTTCGTCTCTTCCGGTGAACCAGTTGATTATTTTTATTTCACTACCTGATGATAGGATTGAACTCATGACACGTAAAACCAACACATCTATCTATTAGGCAATGGGTTCAGTAGTTCTTAGTCAAATATACCCGTATACTTATATAAGATATTATACTGTTATTTTAAAAGTACATTTTTAATAAAATATAGTTTCCTAAGATATTCCACATTCATAAGCAAGTTATTTTTCTTAATTTTAAAAATTTCCTCCTCGAAAAGAAATTGAATAATGATACAGTGATATGATAAAAAAACGAAAAAAACAAACAAATAAAACAAGCAGTTCACTTCTTCTTTTTAAGCCCAAGGCTATCATTTCATTCTGATCGATTTGCAAACCTAGAGAAGTGGTTTTCTATCTGTTTTTGCATTTTATCATATTTTTATCTTCTTCACTGCGACACATTAGTCAAAAAAGATAGCATCCTCCAATAGTGTGAATGAATGACGACCAACTTATTGACAAATTAATACAATCAAATACAATAAATGAAATTATTGTAATCACAAGCCAGTCACAAAATACAATTACAATTTGTTGCTTTGAATCACAATAAATCAAGATGCAAATATAGCTTTTCTGATAACAATCCTTGATTCTGATATACTCAACTTTAGGTGTGCCTGTCCTTTTATTATTCCTATATTTCAATTTGCTTACCGAAAAGTATCAGTGTGCTGCAGGGGTAGTGATGCTGGTGTTCTACTCAACAACGCAGAGAGTTAGCCAAAAGTCTTTCCCTCCTGTTTATGATCGTAGTAAAAACTATTATATATATATATATATATATATATATATATATATATATATATATATATATATATATATATATATATATATATATATATATATATATATATATATTATGATGGCCTGGCAACTGGTGTGATAATCCAAATAACAATTATTATGATAATAATAATTGGAATCACAGTTTTTAATAGGACTTTAACATCTGAACTGACCAACCGATCCAAACTAGAAGACTGAGCCTACTATTTGTGGACAAGAACAGGAGAGCCTACCAAATAATAAACGTGGCCGTGACGGCAAACTACAGAGTAAATATAATAAAAGAGTGGGAAGCTGGGAAAAAACCAGGACCTGGCAAGAAAGCTGAAGGAGGTGTGGAACATGGAAGTCAGGATAATACCAGTGAAAGTAACAACATTCGGACACTGAAACTGATATTGGAGGAACTACGGGTTAAAAGGAACGATAAAGACTATGCAGACCATAGCACTGCAAGGAACTGCACAAATACTCAGACAAGTGCTAAGAATATGGGAAGTACGACCCAAGTTGTTGGCAGTGGCCTAACAAAGTGAAGAGAAATGGAAGGAAACACCACAAATAGTGTTGGAGGTATGAACCACGGTAATTCTTTGAGGGGAGTATTGGAGGAAGACTGAAGACTGGAGGAGACTCACATTTATTCAGCCTTCAGCTATAATCACTGAGCAACCAGTGTAAAACTGCAAACAGAAAGAGAACAAGGAGGAGGAGATGGAGAACAAGATGGAGGAGAATGAGAATGAGAATGAGAATGAGAATTAGAATGAGAAGAAGAAGAAGGAGAAGAAGGAGAAGGAAAAGAAGAAGAAGAAGAGGAAGAAGAAGAAAAAGAAAAAGAAGAAAAAGAAAAAGAAGAAGAAGAAGAAGAAGAAGAAGAAGAAGAAGAAGAAGAAGAAGAAGAAGAAGAAGAAGAAGAACCTACTCAGAGGAGGGGAAATAAGGAAAGCAAATTATGAAAAAAAAGAAAAAAAACATCTTATTTCCATGGGCGATCCAAAATCTTTCTTGGTAATAAATAGCATTTCCTTCCAAACCACTTAACTCGGAATGCAGAATACAATAGCACACTTTTAAAATGATGAAAATCAATGCAATAGGGTCAGAAATTATACGTAAAAATAAATTGAAAAAGTTGGGAAACATAATGTTTTCCGGTTTTCTCATATTGATAAATTGAGAAGATATTCTTAAATTGATGTATATTTTCCCTCGAAACAATTCTTGTTTCATTACTAATGCTTGTAGTATACACTATTTTGCTCCCGTGCATGATGTCTGTCCATTTCAAAAGAAAGACAGATTCATTAGTTATATCGTGTTGCAATTAAACAATTTTGGATTCTTCCGTGTGGGCGTTA
Source organism: Thysanoteuthis rhombus (assembly GCA_963457665.1). Taxonomy (NCBI): domain Eukaryota; kingdom Metazoa; phylum Mollusca; class Cephalopoda; order Oegopsida; family Thysanoteuthidae; genus Thysanoteuthis; species Thysanoteuthis major. Next base: position 15,480,703 of record OY735223.1, read on the forward strand.
AAACATTGGCTCTTTGCATAAGGGATGTCTGAGACTGACATTCTACTTTAAAGCTCTGTTGAAATGACTGTGAAGAATAGTCAAGTTAAGTGTGATTATCATAATGTTGTGAATTAAAAATGAAAAACCCAAACCAGACAAAAATGAGTTTTTGAGTAAGAATAGTATCCTAGAATTTCAATGATCATCTGGTAGGTGGAATCATATGAGAGAGGACCACCATAGTACATCATAAGATGTTGGAAGATATGAAAAAAAAAAAAAACAGTAAAAAATGATGACAGTGATGATTTTCAGGATTTTCATGTCTCCCCCACTTCAAATGCATACAATTATAAAGCAATCTATCAGTCTCAATTACAAAGAACCTAAGCACATAGTTTCGTTCATTTCTTAGACCATTAAAAGGTTCACAGAAGCTAGTTGATAAATATATATATATATATAGTCATGTATTACAACTCTCCAGTGTGGCTATAGACTTTCCACTATGCTGCAAGGCAGAATTGAAACCTTCATTTCGGACCAATAGGCCGATATCCTGCCTCTGGACTACGGAACTGGACATTAAATAAGGCTGAATTCAAGCTATATATATATTTTCTCAGAAATTCCTCATCCACCTGACTGCTCTATTCCTATGGGAGAGCATTGCATAAGTTTACGATGGATGAGTTACCTCACTCAAAGAGTGCTTGACCCTGACTAGAGGAGTATCAATTATTGTGTCATCTACAAACAGCTGTTTCGATGTATTACATCCCTACTATGTGGCTATAAACTTTCCATCATCCAATCCAGTACCGCTTGGAAGAATTGAAACCTTCACTTCGGGCCGATATCCTGCCTCTAGACTACGGAACTGGACGGTCAGTAAGGCTGAATATAAGTGATATATTTATTTACACAGAAATTTTTCATCCACCAGAGTGCTCTATTCCTAAGGAAGAGTATCGATATATATATATATATATATATATATATATATATATATATATATATATGTGTGTGTGTGTGTGGGTGGGTGTGTGTGGGTGTGTTTGTGTGTGTGTGTTTATCGACACTTTCAACAGACATAGTCTGCGCTATCATAAACTTCGCATTGAAGCACGAACTAAGTGTTCGTTTATCAAAGTGTAAATTATCACTTACCATGATGAAAAAACGTTTTCCATGCAGAAGTGTCCATTCTTGAAATATATAGGATTTGATCAAAGTATGGAAAAGGGACTAACCATTCTGACCAATAAGAGTGACATCATCAAGAAGTAGAAACTAAAAAAAATTGACAAAATGTTCCAATGTATCCAAAAAATCTTCGTCTTCCTATGTATATTTTTGGTACAATTAGACGAGATTCACCGAGAGTATCCTACTAGGATAATGATCAATGCAGAAACCAAGTTTGAGAAAAGAAAAGAAACGAAAACAAAGACAAAGAACATTTATTCAATGACATGTTCCACTAAAGAAAATCGCATATAAACAATTACGGAGGGGAACATTGAGGAGGAGGTTGGATGAGGGTTACGAGCTAGTTTTTAGCGTTGGTGGATGTAATTTTATCAATTACAGTAAATTCATACCTATCAGGGAGTGGTGAGATACAGGGGGGATAGTATATTTATGACCTATCCAAGGGTACATGTGAGGATAGAAGAGTAAAAGCGTTGTACATGCACCTAATCACTGAAGGGGGGGTTGTGTCTTTTGGATATCAACTATGTGTTTGTATGTGTTTGTGTGTGTATACCATGCATGTTGGTAAATGCCGTGGCTGGAGGGATAAGTTTAAATATACGTAAGTATTAACGTTATTCAACACCACATTAATTTAGAAAAACAGAATGAGTTTGAATTAGATTTCAATCAGGGTTGCAAACACTGGAAAAGAAAAAAAATGCCTAATTTATAATTTTGAATGATTTTTTTTTCTTTACATTAGCCCAGAAGGGGTTCCTTTGCTGTTTTTAGCATTTTGAATCATGATGATTGATGCACCCTAATTCTTACTAAATTCGCCTGAATATATGCCAAGATCTATACTGTGATCCAATGAATAGGACAATCATTTTATTGAAATATTTTTTCTTTTCTTTTGAGAATACTTTTTATTTTAAGAAAGAATAAAGAATAATATTTTTTATATATTCATATGTATGTGCATTTTATGAAAGGATTTTTTCTTCAGAAGAATTAAAATAAAAAATCGATAGAAAAAAAATGGCAATATCAAAAGAGAACAATGTAGAAAGTTAGAGCACCGAAAAACATTTTTACAGAAAATAGTCTTAATCATGAAGCTTCAAATCAGTGATATTAAATTCTAGTAATTAAGATTCTTGGTTTTATTGTATTGTGCACATGTATCTAAATAGTGTTCATATTATCATTATTTATGAATATATCACCTTAAATTATGTATAGAAATGTCAATCTGATATTTGATAGTAGTTTCAAGGGAAACCACTTGTAACAAGCAAGTCTCATAAGCTATTAAACCATTGATATTGTTATCACGCGCATTCATCGTGCCGATTGAAATTTCCCAATTATTAGTTCCAATAACATACTGGGTGAAGTACACCATAACCAACACCTCTGTAAACTTCTCACTTAATAGGATTTGAAATGGACTAATTTTCAGTAAACGACAATGGATACCAAGTGCTTTGGTAACCTCCCTGAAAGACCATGACTTTGCTGAAATAAAGAATGGGTCAAGACACACTTGGTCTTGGATACAAAAGTGGTTACTTGGCTTCAGTACATAACAGGATTGGAAGTATGGCTGAATGATTTAGGACAAACATAGATCTGCAACGTCTATTGAAATTACTATTCGTCACAAGATGCAGATTCTATTTAATTACACACATTATGGGAATGCAAATTTGGTTTACAATTAATTGACCAATAATAAGGTGGAAAATGTAACATTTGGGGTTAGGCAAGACTGTGATTTATATGGAGACAGTCACGAAGGTGACATAACCTTATACGAAAGATTGAATGCAATCATGTCTCGAGGGATTGAGAATTGTAAAATTGGTTGCTGAGGGCTGCATGGTGAAGATATCAGTTACTCCGATGAGTTCATTCTGATAACTTCTACACCCAAACCATTTTTGGGATTGCATTGATTCGCCAGACTGTAGACACACACACACACACACACACACACACACACACACACACATATATATATATATATATATATATATATATATATATATATATATATATATATATATATATATATACATAATGTGTACTTTAGAGAGTGAGACGGACTCGGGAGTGAAGTTTTTTGTGGTAAGGTTTATTAATCCTTATACGTCAATAGTCCATACATATTTCGGGATTCTTCCCATCATCAGTGGTGTGTGCTGTGTGAGAGTGTATTAAAATGTACCAAGTGGAACCAGCGTCCACTGCCAGGGGCTATGCATTGTGGGTAAGTTTTGTTGTCAGGGCTACTAGAGGCCTCCTGCTGAATGTAAGAATGACCAGCAGGTATCAGGATTTTGGTAAAGCAGCAGCAGTTGGTCTTGGGGAGGGCAGAGTGTGTCAAGGTAGGGGGTAGTGATGTGGAGTTGGATTTTTTGGTATGTTTTGGGTAGTGTGGAAGGAGGGGTGTTGAGGTCAAGGAGCTACATAGGTATCAACCTTAAAAGTTACTGAAAATGTTTTGGCTATGATTTGGACGGGGGTTATAACAGGCTAAGGTGAAGTTTTTCCTATGGGTCTGGGTGACTTTAAAGCTTCCATTATTGAATGTGTCTTAGATGTGGGTGTGGGGATATTAATGATAGGAGTTGTGTATATTACTGTTCTGTGTGGTGAGGGTTGTTCAGTTTAGTATTTAATCTATTAGGATATAGGGTTTCAAGTTTGTGGTTCCACGTCTTCGTGTTTTTCTACTTTAGTTATGTCAATTGGAGTAGTTTTTTCTATTTTTCCTATGATGGTGAAGCTAGCGTCAGTGGCAAAATTGTGGTTTGGTGTGTGAAAGTGTAGTTTTACGGGAAGTGGGCTACGATTATTTTTTGATTTAATGACTTAATATATTATATTATACATATTATATATACATATATATATATATACATACATATATATATATATATATATATATATATATATATATATATATATATATATACATATATATATATATATATATATACATGTGTGTATCACACACATGAATATATGTGCGTGCGTGTGTCGTGTGTGAGTAAATATATATATATATATATATATATATATATATATATATATATATATATATATAGCATTAGTGAAGAAAAGGAGAAAAAGAGAGGCGAGTTAAGGAAGTAATAGTAATAACAGAATGTTTGAAAGAATGAATGGATAAAAATGATCGAAATTTACCTTTTTTCTGACGATGGCTGCAGGAAATTTATTTTGAAATACCAGGACAGTGTTGGTTCCGTAAATTCGTCTTCTGAAGGAATCTGATTAAATTGTGTGTCGAATAGATTGAAATGAGTGTTGTGTAAAATGGTAGTCCATCTGACGTTCGAAAGTACGGCTTATTTCTAATTTCAATACTTCGCATCGAAATTTATATTATTCTAAAGAGCTCGATCGGAAATGGATGATTTATACAAGCCATGAAAAGATATCTTGGAAATTCACTCGTTCTATCACATGGATCGAGAGAAACTCATGTGAACAACTTCAATATCGACAAATTTCTTTCAGGTAATAGACCCGATCACAACAGCCAAACCACTGGGCCGTCAATTGGATCTCAATTGAAAGGTTAGAAAACGATCCAAATGTACCAGAGCGATTCGTTCCGTTCTAATATCTAACAGCGATGCTTTGTACTTTTCATTGTTCGTGAATTGTTTATAGCTTCACAATTATCATGTATTTTAGTTGTCTAATTTCCTTAAACCTTCGATCTTCTTTCTTTATCCCACATGCAAACTAGCAATACCACTTGCATTGGCTATATATATATATATATATATATATATATATATATATATATATATATATATATATATATATATATATATATGTATGTATGTATGTATATATGTATGTATATATGTATATATATATATGTATATATATATATACACACACACACACACACACATATATATATATATATATATATATATACATATATATATATATATATATATATATATAAGTTTTTCATATTGAAAATTCTGAAAAAAAAAAGCAATTACTCGAGTCAATCATTATATATTATCCAATGGTATCAATAGCCATGTATTATGTCTACCACTTTGATCTGGCTGGTGTTGATTGAACCTGTTGTCGTGAAACTGTTTGTTATATATATATCCTAGGTTCTCATAATTTAGTTTCATTCATATATGTATCTTTTGAATCTATAATGGGATTTTTCAGCTCTTTTCTATAACTTTGTTATATATATATATTTATATATATATATATATATATATATATATATATATATATATATATATATATATATATATATATGCGTGCTTTGTCTTTTTTCTTTAACAACTAACGTTTTTACATGTTCAACTCAAGTTGTTAATCTTGTACCTACTAACAATGATCAATTTTTAAAACTTGTATAACCAAGAACATAAGATGCTTTCTAAGTAATCGAATCTGACGTTATATAAAAAATATTTCAATCAGCCCGTCTAGTTCAATCAAAACTTATTGATCATTTTTTTCATGAATAGTGTTTTGTCGATTGATTCATGTCATTATATTGGAATATTCTAGGTAAATATAGACAACTTCGAATGGTTGAATTAACATTCAGTACCAATGAGTGGATGCATGTTCTCTCTCTCCTCTCATTCTCTCCACTGTTCTCTTTCTCCCTCTCTCTGTTTAAGGTTATATATGACAGGAGTATAAACATATTTTTCTCTACTCAGAAAATACAATTTGGCCTCAAATATATATATATAGTTTTTTGAGTATATGAAGAGATCTGAGACCCAGTTACATTGTTTATTTGATGGGCTCAAATGAATTCTGACAGCGTAATATCAGGAGTTCATTTGAAATAGAGTTTCATATATCAAATGCATTTATAATCATGTTTATATGGACATACATAGCATATATCCTTTAATCAATAATCAATGTGTTTAGGAACAAATCAAGCAGATTTAGACAGTGATAGTCCATGTATGAAGGTCGAATACAAATTTTTACGTGTTGGTAAAACACAGGTTTGTCAAACGGCTACGGATTTTGGCTAAGGTTTCTTACATTCTTGCGTTATTATCCTTAGAGAAAGCATAAATCCAACCGTATCCTCTTGTTGAAGAAAATGATGTTGAAATATGATTTAAAACCTTCGTTTGTTGCAAATTCTGTTTCGAGTAATAATAGATTGCTCTCTTTCCCCTTCCTCTCTCCAGTTTCTCTTTTTCCCATTCAGTCCCCAATGCACGCATAAAAAGAGTACTGACGCACTACATGGTAGACGAAAGCTCTTACAGGGTAATCCGGGAGAAATTTTTTTCAGAATCTACTGAACTTTTTAGAACTTGGATACAGACTTCAGGTTGATCAGTACTAGCTGTTCTGAAATGGACATCAGTCTGCATCTTGTGAGCATTTATTACAACTTAAGTTCAATGGTTTGGTGATAATAGATGCTTGGACATTTGAACAATCTTCACAAAACTCAATCCTCAGCTGAGAATTGAGTTTTGTGAAGAATCGACGGTCTGAAAAGCGAAAAACAATCAAAGAATAGCTTAATTTCCTGTAACAAATGACATCAGATATAACACATCTCCATTATTGCAGATCCAAATCATGACTCAGTTCCAATATACCTTGTATAGTAATCCTTAAATTGAATATCCAGCAGATGAAAATGTATTTTATCCCTTGTCCATTGATGGTCATCGATATGAGATGAAGCATCATCAACCATTGCATGTACGGATAGTTCCGAATATATATGTTTGATAACGTCTGAATGAACATGATGTTGGTATTCAACTGAGTAAAATCAAGATAAACCATTATTATTCAATGGTTGTTGGATTATGAATAATTCAAGTCATTCGATCCGATTTGCACGCTGTCAAATCCACATATAGAGCATTTGTTTTTATTCGGTATCAGGGGTCAGAAATCGCAGCAGAGATGTCCCTACATGAATGGATGTTAATTTGCCATTCTATTTCATTCCAATTAATTTTATAACCGGTTTCTGAGGATAATTTCTTTCTATGAGAGTGGAGGAGCCTCAGCATATCAAAATATGTTTGAACAATACTAGAATGGTGGGATCACATTACCTCAGATCCTCTTTAGCAACACGCTTATTCTTCCAGGAAGAATTTGAAATGATGTAAAAATCAAACTCAATACTGTTGACAGCGATATATGAACATTTTGAAGAGGGGATATGATTTAATGTCAGTATCATAAATTTCCTGATTTCTTTTTATAAATCATGTTGTTTATTTTACTTACTTTATTTTGCACGTTTCATTTGACAATCATCCAAGGATCAAATAAATATCATCCATGTGGATTTGCTTGAAACATTTCAGTACAGCCTTTTTTTTTCATTTTTTTTTTTTTTGTTGACTTTTTTCTGTGACAAATATTATGCATTACTTGTTCTTTGAGCAAGGAAATATTCAGCTTTTTCCCAAAGGTTCGATAGCGATAATACCACCGTGCAACAAAAGTCTGTGAAGTTAAATGAGAATTCAGTCGGCAAAATCTCAAAATCTTGAACATGCAGCTACTGTGACAGAATTACGTTCATAGCAAACACAAATCAATAATCATAAACATACAAAATCACTAGCATATACAAACAGAAATACTCCTTTTTACAGACACTTCAAAAACACAACTTGTCAAAGGCACTCACAGACTTTAACCCACAACGGCACATTTACACCCACGAATATTGTTTTATACAAAAAAAAAATGCTCGAATTCTAATAAACACATGTAGTAACACGAGTTAGCGTCCACAAAAAAGGCTAACATGTCAATAGACGAAGGTTTAAATAAAGATTTACGCTGAAGCTCATACGGGTTCAGTAACGATCATATAAATCTAAAAAGATTCACATATTCAAACATTCATACCACATTATTTGCAGAAATAAACATTTTCTTACGATGAGGACAGCACAGAAACACAAGTGCTGCCGAACAAAACCATCCATCACAGACTGATGCTCACAAACAGATAGGGTATTAAACACCTAACAACAAATGTTTGCCCAAAAACAATCCAAAATACGCAAATGCATCAATGTGTACATATCATACTCAAAACTCCTTCTAACATTAATAATTCCATGGAAATCTAAAACACAAAAAATCACCCCAATAAAGGCCACGACTGAGAGGATGGATTTTCAAAACAAAGAGACGTCATTACCTGTTACACTACATGATTCCTCATACTGGTGCAGGGCGATAGTTATCGGTGAGCACTTCATCCTTTGCTCCTTTAAAACATTCACCTGTGTTTGATTCGTGTTTGGATGAGGGAGAACTCGTATTATTGTTATCAACTCTACTTTATCCATCCGTTTTTTAAAGCAAGTAGCACGTCCTAAAGGCCACTCGAAATTCTTTTGGTTGATGGTTACTTCCCTCGGCACGATAATGGCGAGTTGTAAATGGAACATTAAGTGAGTTTTAGTTGCAGACATATATTCTGAATTGCCACTTGTCTAACGATCATTCCGTGGGTGTATGTCAGTAAGAGACTGTTATAAACAGATTTTAGAATTAAATAATTTTTCCCTGCCAAAGTAGTTTGAGGTCGTATTTTTTATACACGTATGTCTGTTGTTTTTGTCCACATGATCCCCGACCATTTTTTTTTATTCCCATCAATTAAATTTTAGGATGGAGTAAATCTGAAAGCAGGACAAGTTTTTTTTTGTTTTTTTTCCTTAGTTTTTTTTTTAATGATTGAGAGCTAATTTTCAAAAATGAAATGTTCATATATCCATGTGTCACAAATATTTGACCACACAATGTGACTCAAAAGCAAGTTTTCGGTTTCAGAATATTTCATCATATGTTACACGGCGGAATAAAAATAAAATGAAATATCAAAACATATTTCTTACTCTGTATAGTAGTTATATATGAACTAATTTTCGTATAGTTTTGAGAATTGTGTAGCATTGAAAGGGGTTTTATATTGTCCTAGTTCTCTCAAATGAAAATAAGTTATCTGCATATTTCTGACTTAACAGAATAAGAAAATGACTGACACTGCTTCATTTGATATCATTGAGAACAATTGTGGTTTGTTATTCAATGTGAATCATCAAGTGATTAATGACCTCAAATGTTATGACTTGTTGTGTCGATCAATTCAAAAAATATAAGAAAGAGGTGAACAGTTTCCATGTTACATAAACGTTCATGAGATATTCAAAATGGCTAGATACTTCACCGACGGATAAAGTATATTGAACCTATGTGAATGAGTGTCGATGAGTTATCTATGCAAACATGTGCACAAACACAAGTAATGTGTACATTTTTTACATACATATTCATAGATACAGATTTAAAGTACAAACTTATGCATAACAATTGGATATTACGATACAAATCATGAGTATTGATCGAGAAATACTCATCTAAAAGAAAAACTCTTGCACACAAACACATGTACACACACATACACACATATACATATATATATATATATATATATATATATATATATATATATATATATATATATATATATATATATATATATATATATATATATATTATCAAAACTTCTTTTTTTGTTTTCTAAATCCTCTTTTTATGTTTATTAGTCTAATGGACACTTGATATTGATGCATAAATATTAAAAGAAATCATATTACTCCTTTCCCTATTTTTCTTTCATTTCGGTGAGTCGCATCTTTTATGTTGCACAATTAAGTAGGAGGCAAGATCTTTGCACAAAACTTGAACCCATTTAGAGAATAGATCATCTATCACACATTGACTCTCCTCATTTCAGGTCACTGTGATTATCTTCATCTGTCCAGTCGATACGAAAAAAAAAAAAGAAAAAATATTTGAATGCCGAAAATGCTTGGCCCAAGTAACATATTCAGTGTGTGAAAGCCAATGTATCTAATTTTGCAATTGAAGCACTTCCCTCAAATTAAACCCTCAAAGAGCTGGGTAAAAATGAACAAAAAAAAATTTTAAAAAATGAAACCCAATATTATGGAAAATAATTCACAGCCGCGATGAGATATGACTCAAAATATTCAATCTGGAATCACATCTTTTACTGTTCTGTTTTGGTTTTAAATCGAATCCTTTTTTGTACTGAATGTATTTTGATTTGCTATCACCGAGCCTGACGGAAAATAGTGTATATATGTTTGTCGACAAATACGCTATCATAGTCATTTACACTACAAGCAAATAATCACCAGAGGATGGCAAATCTTCAGCTGAGCTAGCTCAACCTTCAAAAGAAGGAAAGTATGCAACCGATGCATCCTCTTGATATTCACGTTTTGAGCTTGAACCTAGAATTGAAGCAAGGAACTGACTCACAGACTGAGAGACATGCAACATGTATATGAAAAAAATCATGCTCACCTTGCAAGATCCTAAGATAATTCAGTATATCATTTGGACTCATAGAATCCATGTGATAACTCCAATGGCTACGAGCTGGTCATGTTGCAAGAATAGCAGACAACCAATGAACATTACAACTCATAGCATGGATCCCCAGAGATCTCATGCATAGCTGAGGCCGGCAGAATTAGGATGGAGAGACGAACTAAATGAATTCAGAAACATTTGTCTCCACTACGCCCAAAATAGGCAGGTGTGGTGAATCTTAAAAAAGGTCAATGTCCAACGACAGACAATAACAGGCTGATGATGATGATGATGATGATGATGATGATGATCTATCTGGTTGCTTCTTTTATCACCGTTATATGAATCCTCGTTTGTGCGCAACCAGCAAAATCTGTCTCTGTGATTACTAACTGAGAGGAAGCTTAGCTCTACTCAGTTCAGTACAGAGTCTTCACTCATACTTGGCCCCCGGAAAACATTCTGGCCTTGGATTTTGAGGCTCAGTTACTCTTAAAATAGGCATCAAATCATTTGGTCGTAAACAGTAATCAACACCAATTGCATTCAAGTGTAAAGGAAAATGGGAAAATTTGAATTGAAACTTACGTCTTACTAGAACAACTAAATTATTCCCTGAGATAATTCTATAACTTTCTCTGCTGTGTTGCTGTTTTTTCCTCTGATATTGTAAAATCAACTTTTAAGAACAAGAAAATCTTTTGAGTTTAAGAAAGAAACGTCTGCACACAATCCTACACGCAATGGTCTTCTATGGAATAGGAACATGAAACATGATAGAAATATTGAAACTACACCATGATCAACATCACTCGGAGAAATAACAAAATAGCACTGTACATTAGAGAACAATAGGAATCAGTTATATCATAGAATATATTGGACAACTCTTATAGCAATGAAGTTGGTCAAAAGATGAATCTCAGACAACCAAAGGTCATCATGAATCATGACTACGGTCCCCTGTGTTCGTATGCCAAACATTGACCAAGAGAATATAAGATACCGTAACCAAATGAAGAAGTTGAGAGTGTATTGGTTCAGCAACGCCTTTGATAAAGTGGTTTGTTAAATCCTGGGAGACAGACGCTAAAAAGGCTGATGATGATATCTTACATTTTTTCTAATTCGTTGAATAATTGAAATTATCTACATTATTTCCTCATTTAGCTCAAAATCATGTAAATGATTTCCACTGATATGAAAAAGATTATAACAAATATTTGAAATTTCCTTCCTCGTGTATTCTAACACCAATACTATTTCAAATCTGTTTTTGATATTGATCAAGCATAAAGGCCTGAAAATCCCAAGGAATGATGTGAATATCTGTGCAGGAAGATTGATTTCTTATAACAGTAGATAGTGTAAATCTTGATCTCAAAGTTTATTCAACTCATTCTACTTAGCAAAAGCAGAAGCCACGTTAGTTTATTGGTTGTATTTTAGTTTTCTTCATTTTTAATTTTATTATCCAACCTCGAATTCTTGGAGCCGACCATAGTTGATGTTGCATAGTACCCTGGTGGATAAAATGACATATATCGAATATCGAATAATGAAATTTATTATCAAATCGATATATATTTCCAAATAGTAGCCCGACCCATTCCTGATACGCTTGTCAAAATCAACTCTGTTTACTGACGTTTTTTTTAAATTTTAAAAGAGATCAGTTGGTCTAACGACTTCTACTGCCTTGTTTTCTGCTTCCGCCTACCCAGTTTAACCTACTGACAACACCCAAGGCTTGAAATCCTATTCAGTTTATCTCTGCACTGATAACTCATGTGCATGTCAACAGTCGTCGAAAATCTTCGACAGGCGATAGATGAGATCACAGGAATGCTTTCTATTTTTATACATCATCTTTGAATAGCGTGGCAAGCGGCCAGACATTTGCACACAAAAATGTCAATAATGTCCATATGTTAGGAGTAAATGATGCATACCATTGAAACTCGTTAGAGATGGGAAGTGCAACCGAGCATCAAATTTCTAACACTGGTATTAACATGACTTGAAAGTCAATATTGTAAATTCTGAGACTTCATTGAGAAGACAGAGAAGGCAGTGAATACATATGTAGACAGACGACGGGGTAAGGTTTATGGCCAGTGCTTGTATCCTGAGAAATCAGTAACATCTCGAATGTCAGCACTTAAGATTTATCACCATTCAAATCTGTGATGAGATTACAATCTAGCCTTCGGCCCGAGTCGAGTAGTATTGGGAAATATTGGTTTACAGTTATGACGAGGCAATAATGTGAATCTCTTGTTCATTTTGATTTGAAGATATGACCTTATGTTTGACATATTCACATCCTGGCTGATATTCTTAACGCTCAAGTAGAAGATACTGCTGGCACAGCTGCTTTTGATCGATCAACGTGGCCCACTGATTCGAAAAGGTGTGGTTGTATTTCTCGCCAAATCATTCCAATACCTTTTGTAATAGTTCCCATTGTATCCACGGTAAGCCTTTAGCACAAAGGCTAAAATCGAGGATCGATTTCCCAAGGCTATGGATTTGCAGTCAAATCTTATTAGACTGATCGTCCCATGCAAGAACATCAGAAACGGCTTTTTGTCTTGCCGGTTGAATCGAATACCGTTAGCAAAACGACGTTTCGACGTAGCTGCAAAGCCGGAAGTGAGTCCTACTGATAAATAACCTGATTTACCTGACCCTCGATTTCAGAAAAAGTGGGAAACGGTGATTTATTCATTCGGACATAAATGCATAAATTTGCTTCCACAGTTTTGCGAATTCTGTTCCCCCTTGCTTACAAATCAATTCTTCTGTCTTGCTTCGTGTTGTTGGTCTGGATCTCAGAAGCTGTGGGTATTTTGCTAGTCGTAATTTCTAGTTCCGAACTTGGTTCAGGCTGATTTTATTTGTTCATTTTGTAGAACCCGAGAAGTTTACACATTGATCAGTATATCTCTGTTCCTACTCATTCGTACCCATCCCCCCTAAATTCATTAGTGATCTTGGTAAGGTTTCACATTTCGAAACCAATACACACATACGAGTATACACAAACACACACATACACACACACAAGCACACACACAGGCACACACACACACACACACACGCACATGCACACACACACATACACACAAACTAATCAAAGAGAAGGATGTCCGGCAAAATCACTCTGATTTGCTCCTTAATATTCTAATACGACAGGAGCTAAATTCCATGAGACAGTCTCCTCCTTAGTATATCTCGGAATTTTCTCCTTTCTTTAAACTCGAGAACATACTTTTTTTAGAATTGTATATCATACTAGAGTCAATCATTGCAAAAACATATAAACGGATCTAAGTTTAACTTCTATTGTAACTTGTAAATAAAATATGATAAAAAAGACGATAATCAGTTTGTTTCCTTCTCAATCAGAGAATATAAGGATCTGATTTGACAGAGACAGCTCTAACGATTCTCGGATTCAAATGATCTTTTTCTATGGATTTGATGATTTACTCTTGTACGTTGGTCTCTATTTCACATTTCTAACATTTCATTTCACTTTTACCGAGAATACCAAATAAACATTTACTCTGTATCTAACACACATTTTCTGAATTCTTTGGGCTTAAAATCCATCAATGTCATATGAAACTCCAACTTTATCAGAGAATATTCAATGAATGTTCCTAGAATCCATTTAGATCAACTTGAACAATATATTCCATTCGGTAATATAATTGATTAATTTTCATGGTTTCCTATAAATGCTTGTATGTTCTGTCGAGTATTTCTTATTTGCTCTTATCGTTTAAGTATATATATATATATATATATATATATATATATATATATATATATATATATATATATATATATATATATATATGTTTCGTTTTTACTGTCTGAGATGATTGATCGAGTGCTCTTGAATATTTTTGGCAATTTTCAACGTATAACTTTGAATGATCCCCAGGAATGTCTAAATTTGATAGTTATCAACCACAACTGGTCTGTTTGACCATTACAAAACGTGCTACCAAAGTTGTCAATAACAGTACAATAGCGAAACCATCAATCGTTAAAAAAAAAAAAAATGATGATTGAAAAAATGTATATTCGTACATGATTTATGATCACATTTTTTAAAAAGTTTGTTCGTGGCCTTATGGTTTAAAACATACTGATAGACACAAGTAGCATTTAGGAGCGACTAATTTTTCGTTCTTTTTTTTTTTTGTTTCAAGCTCGGAGGTGGATATTGTCAAACTTTTACCCCTTGAATTCCACTTCATTTTCATACGTAACAAAAATGATGGATGACAATTAGCAGATTAAAGGCCAGTGATGCTTTGCACGAACGATATTAAGAGTGTGAAGTGAGCAAACTTAATGACTTAATCACTCCGACTTCTGGAGGCCAAGTCGAGTTGAATTATTTTGCTGAAATTCCAATTGCATTCACAGAAACTTCAACTAATGGAGTTTGAATGAGTGTCAGTTTTGAAATAATGCTCTACAAAGAATGCTGTACAAAGTGATGTCCATGCTACTGCTGCCTAAGATATTTGTATTGCAAAAACTTTATTCAACATTTGTTTTAGTCTTCATCAAAACATCTTGGTTTTGGAAAGTAGAGTAATGGTTAACAATATGGAAAACAGGATCGGAAAACTGAGTTCTAGTTTGCCCAGTGGCTGGTTACGTTTATTTCGCACAAATGCAAGAGGGAAGTCATGGATCCACTTTTCTCTCCAAGAATGGACGAATAGCAAGGAGGTTAGAGCCTATCACCAAAGTAAATCAGTCCATATAAGAGAATAATACCAAAAAAAGCATATCTTGGCAATTGCCATAGATGAGAATGATAGGGCTTTGAGCTAGCAACTGTATCCTATTGAAAAAAAATTTGATCGTCACTCACACGACAGCAGAGTTGATATGGCTCTATACTCCTTGATAGTTTTACCGCAATACACACATATATTCTGAACAGACGTTGATGTATAGAGCTGCCTGTAATCCGTCATCAAAATAATAAAAACAACAATAAAGAAAATATTGGGATTTTGCTCAACAACAGGAGAACATCTTATAAAATGTTGAGTTAGGATCTTGACGGTTAGAGTCTGTCTTCTATGGTTTCACGCGCTGGTTAAAAAATGTTTGGTAAAAAATGAAAGGGTGCAGCCTCTATGCATCATCTTTGTCAGCCAATGATTAAATCGTCTTTTTTCCTATCTCAATACTTTTTTCCCTCCATTTTTGTTATCTACCTTGACAACGTGTTCCATACATTTTTATCATAATTCTATTCTTTCTTAGTGAAATTACCTTTCATGTTGCCTCCTTTGGGTTTACCGGTGTATATCAACTGACTTTTCCTCTGTTAAAATTCTTTTTTTTTTCCTTCAGTTCTTTATCATTCTTTGATCAATCTCTTCCTCTTCCCCTATTTTTTCAGCGTTGTTATGCTTCTTTAGTTATTATCCTTGATTTCTCTGTTTTTTTCTCCGTTTTTTTTCTGTTTTTTATATATATTTTTTTGAAATCTTTTTCTGTCATTTTTGTCTTCTATCTTACTGCTCTTCTCTCATTTTTGATCTTATTTTTCTTCCTTTGATTTTTTTCCTTCTCTTTTCATGAAATTCATTCCTCATTTTTTTTTTTGGTTTTTCGTTTAGCTTTTTTTCTGATGTTTCGATGTTTCATTCTACTGCCTTCCATTTTCTCATTATTTAGCTCTCTGCTACTTCCTGGCTCAGTTCGTATATCTACTTTACTATTTTGTTCGACACTCAATAAAATTCAAACCTGTTTAGAATTAGCTTTTCCTTCCTGACGTTTTCTTTCCTTTTCCTAACTCACTTTTTCATATTTCCTCTTTGTGATCAATGTTCCAGTCTTCCTTCATCAATCAATGTCTTGTCTTCCCATAATCTGCTTTCTTTCTCTCTCGATATTACTTATCATTCTTTCATCTTTCTTCAAAATACTTGATCAACGACTACAGTTTGTATATTTTTCTCCTCATCTTTTCATCTTTCTTTATTTCCAATAGTTTTTACCTCTTCATCTTCCTACCATTCTTCTTCTATTTTTTTTCCAATCCCAACTTCTTCCTTCCCACCATTCGATGAAAAAATAAGATCGTTGGTCCCGAGTGAGCTTATCCAAACAAGAAGGTCAGCCAACGAATATTTTTGGAAGTTTTGAACATTCTGTCACACTGATAAGAAAGGCATTTCTGGTAGTTATCAGAGTTTCTATATGAATAAAGGGGAATCCTCATGTGGACCAGACTGCTCATGGAACAATAGCATTTCATCACAAAAAATATCTGATAATAGGTAAAGGAGGAATGTATAAAAAGATAAGAAAGTAATTACTCAATATGAACCTGCACTATGATATTATGCAAATCGATGATTTAAAATCCAAGAGAAAAATTGTAATCCTCTCTTTTGTACCATTAACACGTGTGAAATAATTTAAATGATTACCTTAAAATTACATAAGACCACAAAAGAGGATCATTCAACGATGATCAAAATTGCATCGCTAACAGAAGATATACGAAAATAGCCTGTTAATCATTTTTATAGCATAGTTTTCTATTATCATCCATGATTAGCTGAAGATCACATTAAGGCATTTTCATCGTAGAAGATTTATAATGTTAAAAAGGAAAGAGGGAACTCAGGGAAGATCAATCTCACTATTGTCGGAAATCACAAAACTATTTGATTCCTTGTTTCTGTCTAAAAGAATATATTGTCCATTCGTCGGACTAAGATATGATTAGCGAGGCACGCTTCTCTTTTTACTATGATCTATGTCCCTCCTTTTCAGTTCAATTGGACCGATCGATATGACCTTCCTAAAAATTTCGTGAGGCCCCTTTATCATATTTTGCCACCATTCCTGCATAATGTCCAGCCGTTTGTCGTTTAAGTTTCTTGAGGCTTCCTATATCATGCACTAATTTCTTATTTTTGATGCAGTGATATCATGATATCTAACATGAGTTTAAACATGATCTTCTCATATGTGCACTATATTATTCTTGTCATTTCTTTAAGTTAACTTGATGGTCGTATATGACATTTGTTATCTTGATATTCGTTTGGAAGCTAACAAGTCTTTTCTCTTTCATTTAGTTTTCCTTACAATAGTTTTGAAATCATGAACGTCGGTAGCAAAGATAATGATTCCCCCAGCAAATACCGGCTCATTTAGGTATCCAGCGTCGATCCTGATTCCTTTGTGGTCACTGTTTAGGTTTTGGATGATCATTGCAAACATGCTGTGAACACTTCTGTAGAGCTGGTATTATCACCTCCAACTACTTTTTTAAGTGGCATAGAAAAAGGAATAGATGATTAAGTCTGATACTAAACCCTATCGACCCCTTTCAATCATTATCCTTTTCAGCATTTATTCCTTGGATAACTAGTAACCCTCTATTTTTCGACAAATTCTTCTTGAAATTTTTTTTCTATTGAGGGTTCACTTTTTGATGTAAGTTTATGTTAAATCGATCCTTTGGTTTGTGTCTGACAGCATCAAGGCCTTTTTTTTATTATGTAAGAAAGGTACCTTATCTATTGAGTGCCAATTTTCCCATTTTTAATGCAAATCCCCTCAGCAAACCGTTCTCCAAAATGACATTTATTGCTAGTCAGTTCCAATTATGTCACTAACTAGTTCAGATATGGTCTTTATTCCTATTTTCCTCATATAAAAACCCATACCTCAGGAATTTCCCTTCTTGAATTCAATAAATCATGGTGTATGTCACACTCACGGATTCATACAATTTTTTTTATCTCGAATACTTCGTTCGAATCCTCTATACACGCTTTTAACACTTCTTGAAATATTTCTCTTTCTCCTTGTTTGAATTTTCTCTTTTCTATCAATCATTCTGTTCAGGATGCTAAGTACGTACCTAATTAATTAATTAATTACCTCCACTTATTTCCTTTTTCTTCTTTTACTTTTTGGATTTCCCCATTCTATTTTCCCTTTTAATTGGTTTCCTTCCAACC
Source organism: Thysanoteuthis rhombus (assembly GCA_963457665.1). Lineage (NCBI taxonomy): Eukaryota > Metazoa > Mollusca > Cephalopoda > Oegopsida > Thysanoteuthidae > Thysanoteuthis > Thysanoteuthis major. The sequence goes on from OY735223.1 coordinate 15,499,368, forward strand.
ATGGCAATCAATGTCTAATTGCAAACATTGATGAACAATCTCCCTCCAACACATGCTATGTTATTTTCATTTCCCTGCTTGTCTTGTTGCCTTTTGAATTCATCCTTCATACAGAAACACGGAACAAACATTCATTGATATTTATGGACTTGATTACATGCAGAAACATGAAAAAGACATGTTCAACACCCAGTTTCTACGCTAAAAAATTAATATGATACAAAGCTTGTTAATACTTGATCAAAGGCTCATAAAACCCATGGACCTGTTTCATGATGATGGCTTTGGCATACAAAATCAAAACAGGCAGTTCTGATAACCAAATAAAAGATCTGCAGAAAGAAAGGCAGCGGAACAATAAGGTGAAAACATGTAATCAAGTCGTTTATTTTTGTGAAAAATGGTGACATCTAAGATACTGTGACTTTTTTTTAGTGATTAACTTTCAAAATTATTCATGATATTTTCTTACATTAGCTATTTTTTCCACTCGAAGAATAAACTTCCTTGTCAATTTCACAATGACATGTCGAGGGACATTGCAACAAAGGATAAATAAATAAACGTGCCCATCCGTGAAAATGTATAAAAATATGGGCATGGTATTGATGTACACCTGTAAAATTTGATAATTGAGGAATTAAACCTGAAATATTGGCAAATTATAGAAAGAAGAATCGTTACCATACCAGATATTTCTGCCCATCATCTTTCGGAAGATAATGATTTAAATTACCACGACCAGAACAGTGTTAGATTAACGTAAGGAGGAAAAGAAGACTCCGATGTTTTCTGGCTTGAGAGTCTCAATCTTCTCCTGAAACTCTAACTTCCAAAATTTTGATAGTGATGGACAACAGTTTGCAGTTTCATGTGAATGAATATATGATCCCTGCCCTAAATTAATGGCAGCCAGAAACAATGTTTATTCAGAAACTCAAACTAACTGTCGAATACACTGGGAAATTCTTTATTCCTATTCATCTCCCTTTCTTTCTCTCCTTAAGGAAGTATTTTTAATGTTGCTTCTTTTTGTTTTAATGTTTGTTGCAACCTTACTCTCCCCTATTCCTACTATTCCAGCTGTTATTTATCCCAGTCCTCTCTTATCTATCCTAATACCCTCATTTTGATATCAGCCTAATACTGAACCTGTATGAATTCATAACACTTCAGGCACCTTCATTCTAACAGTAATCAATTTTCACTGTCATCAAAACTAGATTATCATTATCTTTTGGGGCGCAACCTAACATCATATCTCTCTCTCTCCCTCTCTCTCTCTCTCTCTCTCTCACACACACACACGCACACACACACACACGCACATACACCATTTCAGCTCCCTTGATCAGGGAACCAACCAGCAGCAATTCATTTATATTCATTTATGACCAGTTGATCTGTAAGACGAAATTAAACAGTGATAAACTGAAAGAAAAAAAATACGGCCAACGAACATTTGACTTCTTTGTACATTACATACACAAAGTTCAATGATTTGCTATGTATGATGCTGTCCGATCATGGACTTGGAGGGGTGCTCTTAATAAAGAAAAGCTACTTACTTTTTTATCACATTTAACTTGAGAATGCAGATAGAGGGATTCTTCCATTTGGGACAATCTCAATTCAGTGAGTGTCGATGCATGCATGTTTGCAGGTCTCCATCGTCCAAAAGAGTAAACCCCATCAGTTCCATCGTAAGAAGGTGTTCATTATTTACAGATGTAAAAGACATTAAGGAAATACATAACAATTTGTTCAATATCATCTTGATATTATTACACTGCCAATTATTCACTGGTCTGAACACAGGCACACACATATATACACACAGACACACACACACAGACACACATACACACACACAAACATATATATATATATATATATATATATATATATATATATATATATATATGAAGCAATTGACGGCGGTTAACATTGAAAAAACAATCATTGAAAAGATATGTCTTTTATAAATATATATATATATATATATATACGTATATATGTATATATATATATATATATATATATATATATATATATATACATATGTATATATATATATATATATATATATATATACATATATATATGTATAATGTAGAAGGCAGTTTGGAGGTTTCTGTTGTTGTCTATGTATATGCAGGTGTCTAGGAAGGCTATGGAGTCAGTGGATGTCATAAAACCAAACTCAATTGAGTCATGTGTAGAAGTTTATATGTGTAAAGAAATTATCTAGTTTGGCTTTTTTGCCTGTATATATGAAAAATTTCGTCTATATATCTACCATAAAAATGCAATTGTTATATATATCGGGGTAAATATAGGTTTATATACATATATATATATATATATACACACACATACACACACACATATATATATATGTGTGTAGATAGATAGATAGAAAGAGAGTGATAGCGATAGCTTTTTTCTAGCACAAATATTTCATTATAATTATTCATTTATTATTTTTTTTACATTATATATCAATGAATATGTTTTTCCATTAACACCTTTACACATATCTCTTATCTAATATACATGTTCATCCGATTCAATTTCTATAAAATGCATCTCTAAAATCGTCCGTATTTCACATGCCGTTGGTCATGACAAAATCAGCGAAGAGGCTTGTCCAGAATTTGGATCGCTACTTTAGATTACATTTCAACTCCATTCTGTCTCCACCGTAATGAATCAAAGTAGGGAGTACAGAAGGTTAATTTGGTCGATCCCCAATGATATTAATATCCGGGTGACGATTTCATGGCTTCTAAGAATCAAGTATAGTATTACCTGGCGGTATTTGTGTCATTATATTCCAAATTAAAGAAGCCATGAGTTCTCCGTCAGTTGCCTGAGTCAGGAACGTCTGTGTTCCGATAAAACTGTTTCGATAAAACTGACCGGAAGACTGGCGAGACAATAACCTCAAGAGAATGATTGTGTACGAGGTGATAACTGGAAATTTAGGTGTGCTTAATGGTTTGTCTCGTGAAAACTATTGCGTAAGTCACTAAAAGGTTATTGGGAAGCTTCAAGTTAGGGATACACAGTAACAGTCACCATCAACCCAGCATCTTTGTCTGGGTTTATGAAGGATTGATACAATTCCAAAGATCCCTGTTCATGATTAGCTGAAGATACCTAAAGGAAAATGATAAATAAAGAAGCGTGGAAATTGGAAGTTTTGTCATTTAGTTCCCCCGGGAATCAGTTGCTTGAATTGTTGAATGTTGCAATGGGATGGTGGAAAAGCGCCCCTTACCAATCATCCCCGACGGAAATTTATGTACAGCCGATTATATGAGTTAATTATGTGAAATCAGTTCAGAATTGTTGAGAATAATTTGAGTAGTATACTATCACGAAATAGTACTAGGGGGTTCACCTGGAAAATAACGGCAGGGCAAAATATGATCTCACTGAAAATGCTATAACAAACATCCTTATGTTGACTAACTCAATCAGCACTGAGATGGCATCTTCTGAACTTAATGCATGAAATTGAATGTTGTTGATTCATTAAAAAGTACCAGCTGTAAGGTTTCGATGGGAATACCTCTGTGTATCAACAAATATATTTATCTAGATGTCAGAATCGTATATGCATTGAATTCCAAATGTTGTAAATATCTTCTCAAAATGTAGTATCGATTATTCTGTTGTACACACGTGCATATTCGTCAGGATTGAACTTGTTATGAATTAGTGTTGGTGTTTAACAACTGGCCAGCCATTATTCTGCAACAAAATACTGTGGAATGTATTTATGTATTTATACAGATTCATTAACACAACTGTTTACTGATAACAAAAATCGAGCATGAGCATATTCAAGTCCTCACACACATACACTCATATATATATATATATATATACATATATATATATATATATATATATATATATATATATATATATATATATATATATATATATATATATATATATATATATATATACTCACGAAATATGGAATTTTTCTATGTACACCAACTTACATATGCACTATCTCGATATTGAGTGTTCTACATTCTTCAACTCAATCGGAAAATGACAAAGTATGTGTATGTATCTATGTATGTGTGTGTGTATGTGTTTGTGTGTGTGCGTGCGTGCATGTGCGTGTGTGTGCGTGTGATCAATGCGTGTGCAAAAATCCATTTCTGGATATGATTATAGATTAGAGTAAATACTGTTCTAATGTACAACATCCAGCCATTTTGATAATATCCTTAGGCATCATATGCTTTGTTTTTATCACAATCCAAGGTCAGTACCTGGTTGTTTCCTTTGTCTAAATGATGAACAGGAAACTATCTTGCGACAACAGTTGACAAGATAAGCATGTATGTGTGACAGAATGGCTCTTAAAACTCTCAACTAAAACTCTTACCAATCAGTTGATTTACCATCGTAACATCAAATCTTTAAGGAAGTCCAGCTGGCTATTCATCTACTCCAACCAATGCAACCGTCAGGATGAAAACATAAATTTCACCCTGCAAAATGTTTAGTGGGTCTTGTGAGAATATTTTGTTTCGGATAAACTCACTCCCAAATAAAAAAGGGTTTTAAATGAAGGGTTAAATCACAATATATGTCTACAGTAAATTTCCCCCTTGGTCTGTGCCCATTTTGGGGTGGGGTGGGGGGCTGATTTGAGTGCCGTTTTCAGTGATCACCATCCACTTTCAACTTGTTTTAACTGATCCTGTATGCAGCCGAATGATGATGATCAAGAAACAGTTCCTGTGCGACAAACCAAACATGCCTTTTCTGGTTTCAGCACAAATTCCCCTCTTAGTAAAAATCAAGTATCAAGTCGAAACTAAGATAATTACGAGAGAATTGGCCAGAAGTTATTATTTTCGTCTTGGGGAAAACATATGCAGAAAAACCCGTCAGTTTCCTTGGTCCACATATTCGTTAAGAAGCAATTGTTCCTCGCACGAATAATCAGGCTTAAATCCCTCTTGTCACCACAAGCGTACTTATTATACAAGTCTCGAGGATAAATATTTGCTCGCTGGCAGCTTTTCATTGTTGAAGTTCAATTCACCTGGGCACTAAACTTCACTTAATTCTAATGTATAGATCCCATTATATCAATGCTTCTCTCTAACCTCTTACTCACATATATTTACTCATGAGCACACATGTGTGAAAACACACTTAGTCACACACACACACGCACATACACATGCACGCAAGAATGATGAAGCGTTGCAGGTTTTAAATCTTCAAAGGAGACTCATTGTACTGAAAAAATCGAAAACCAACTGTTTAACATTCAAAAAACAACCAATGAATATTCAAAAGGCAGCAATAAATATTTAGAAGGCAACCAATAAATACTGAAAAGCAACCACAATTTAAATCAATCAAAATCAAAGTAGACTTTCAACCAGATATCTAGACTGTAAAATATCCAATGAGAACAGCCTCAACTATCAATACAAAAGTATATTAAGCTCAAATATTATTGCTCTGAATTGAATCGTCTCATCCCAATTCAATTTCATTTATTCAACCACTTTTTTGATATCATGTTACGATGATATTCACATTTCCGTGGGAAAGACAAAAACAAGAACAAAATAAAACAAGAAACAGAATCCCAACGTTCTTATGCGCACGTCAAATATCTGAAATTATTGGCATTTTCAATCAGCGTAAACATAATCCTAATTCAACACTTTTCATAAATATAATTCATTTGATATGCGTAAATTTTCAAACCTGGAATCTAGAGTAAAAGCTTATATATTAGTTAATTATGCATTTTGTTCATTATTTGTGTCTCTTCTGGCCTTGTGTCATATCAGGATTTGTTTCTCCAGACAGAACACAAATTATACATATACATGTGCATGGTCGGACAAATTATTCAAAGCTAAAAATTAAACAATGAAAAGAGGATGAGTCCAGATATTATCGGAAGTTAGCAACAAAAACCAATACATTCAGATCAAAGGAAATGAAGAGCCTGATACAAATGGACGATTTAATCTTCAGATCAGACGATTTAGAAAAAAAAAGTAATGACCAATGAAGAAATGAGGCAATTAATGAAGGAGTGGAAACTTTTGATTTTCATAATCTTTAAGAGTCATCACTACGATTTATGTTTCTTTATTTCATCTCCATTTCACGTCATTTTAACTTCAATTTTTTTGCTGCTTTCTCTGCGTCTATTATTACTTTTATTGCTACACAAAGTCAGTCCAGAAAGTCTTAAACAATTATGAAGATCGCGATAACCGATTGCATGTCTATACTGTAACGTGAAAAAAAAAACGACACTGCCAACGAACGGCAATGATACCTTAGCTCCTTTCATATTATTTTCTTTGGGACCCAACAAACTTATATCCGCACTTTCTTACATTTTCATGGACAGTTTGCAACATTCTAATTGGAAGTCACTGTCAGTTACCTCATCATATTTTTATCATTCTTGTCCACAAACTGGAATATTTTGGGTAGAAATTCGTACGGGGAGGAAAAATGAAATGCCTGAGTATTGCGATATTGTACCTGATGAACATGTATTGCAAATGCTTGATAATTGTGAACTTTATGGTCACATATTACACAAACTCACTCAATGACGTCTAAGTAACCCTGTTGGAGAGTGTTTGTACAACCTTTCACATTAAGTATTCTTCTGATCTGTTCTACGCTGAATCAATGTCGTGTACCTGGCATTGGAGGGGTTCAGAATGACTGAGTGCATTACTAATGGACTTAGTAGCTGGCAGAGGAACCATTCTTTGCTGCAATATTTAGAACTAAACGTAATATCAAAAGCTGAAGGCAGTCAGGCCTTTATCATAATTTCATGCAACTAAAATGAGAGAGAAATTCAGAGAAACATTGATTAACAAACTTCTCAAGATAATGGGACAGGATCGACGAGATGGAATAAGTGGACATGACATTTGCCTGTGGTCATTATTTCTCAAAACTAATTTCATCCCAACGTGTCAGAGTGAGGCCAATCATCACCCACGTCATTAGTCCTTACTTTATGAGGGAAAGTCAGTTTGATTCCAATGGAATGGGGTACGTTATACCGTGAAATAATGAAGCGTGGAAAGGTACAGTCTAAATTGATTTTGACTGATATCTATCCTTTCCAATGACACTCCCAGTATGAGTAAAGGATAGAAAAATCAAAAGAAAAAGTTATTCTCTTTCTCTCCCCACTCTCTCACACACACTCTCTCTTTCAGCTAGATGTTCTGTTTTTTATACGCCGTGTTTCAAATTCTTCATCATTTTCTTCATTTAGCTGTATCAAGTCGACCAATAGATTGGCATTTGGCCAGTATCAGTCGATATATCTGATCAATACCGAGTAAAGCATCTATCAGCGTTCGA